>OZ010606.1:75286310-75383810 GCA_963932145.1 Acanthosepion lycidas
GTACGATTTTTGAATCAAGCACGGGTAACGCAAGGACATGCTGCTACTAACCAATAAAGGACTCTTCCAATATAAAAATATTTCTGGCTTTAAATAACCTGCAAAGTGTTGATAAGCGGTAAGCAACGAATTAATCAAAGCTATAGTCGATTTTTGAAGGAGATAGCTTGCTGAAAATGTTGATCCCTATACGCGACAATGCTAAGATATGCCTACTGTTATACCCAAGTCTCGGAGTTGAAATAGCTTTGAAAGCCTTCCTAAATGGGCAAACAGAAGTTATTTAGCCTTATTTGTCGGTGTATCCTGTGAGATATTGTTTCAATCACATCAAAAAGAGTAGCAAATCGTGGGGATTTGTAGATCTAAGAGACAAATAACTAATGTAGAAAAACAATAACCCAGAATCAAATCTCTTAAGCCGACAGATAAACTTCGTTAAAAACAAAGAAAAGAGTACTCAATTTTTACGTGATACCAGCCCTCCTATATGGCATTGAACGCTGGACAATGAGAAAGAAATTTGAGGCAATAGATATGAATGTTAAGTATAGCACGAGAAGAATATGTGAGCAACGACGAAGTTTTATAGAATATGGAGACAAAACGGAAACTCATCCTTAACAGCAGGAAGAGATTAAAATTTCTGAGGCACGTAATAAGGAGGGAGTGCTTGGAAATTCTGATACTCACAAGAGCGACTGAGGGAAAGAGGCACAAAGGAAAACAGTGCATAACATACTTGATGAGTTTAAGTAAATAAATTGCAGAACAGGGTTGGGGAAAATAACGGATAGACAAAATTTATTAAAACCTACAAAGGACAGGAAATTGTGGAGAGCAATGATCGCCTAAGTGCTGAGGGGACACGGCACATGATGAAAAAAGAATTTGGCAAACTACCATCGGCGGAAATGGCGCAACAAGAAAGATTCAAAGTCACATGATAAATTGCTGGAAAAGAATAGAGGGTCTATTTTGAAATTAAGAATGAAAATAATTAATGTCAAAATTCAGTTAATTTAATTATATGGGATTCTCTTTTAGAAGGATTATGGATGTATATTTCGTAGAGCGGAACACTCGCCTTCACATCAACACGAAAGTTTTTCCATTTTCTATAGGGTGAAAGTTGAGGTGTATTTAACACTGATGTCGACAGCGATGTTACCGAAGCAGAACCTAAAAAGTGGGATGGAAATGTTGGTGCTGGTTATGAAGAATGAGGCAAACTGTGGTTCTTTGCTGAATCTGTCAACACATGGTTTTCATTGAGATGAATCGAAGACTGCTGTCATGTTTGTCGAATAAACTGATGTCGGGGGGGGGGGGCAAGCAGATGCTACTAATTCCCGCAGTCAGTCTCATTAGCCTTGTGATTTGATGGTCTTGAAACAGCGACCAAGAGTCACGCGTCAGCTGAAGAAGAAGAAGAAGAAGGAGGAGGAGGAGAGGAGGAGAGGAGGAGGAGAAGAAGAAGAAGAAGACATACAACAACAATAACAACAACAATAACAACAACAACAACAACAATATGGAGAGCAAGGTTAAAAGGGAAGTTATATCGAAGACTGGGCGTCCCAAATGAATAAAAAATCAAATCGAGTAAGTTATCTCATGCAAACGATGAGTAGAAATCAAATTGATTAGACATATTCTCTATCATACCCACAAAAAAGCTAATGTATGCGTAGAGTAGCGACTATCTGCTCAGAAAATGGAATCAGTGTCTCCAGTTCAAATTCCGATCTAGTCTTTCATGTTGAATTTCGTACAGATGCCCTTGGGAATGAAGAAGAGACAAAAATAAAACTTATTTTAGCCGTCACATTTCATCCTCTTAATCAGGGCAAATGTAAGGATTTTGTTTTGTGGCAAGCATTATATACAAGAGCAAAATGTTATTGTTTTCTCAATTCTTTAATGTATAGGAGTGCTCATGAACATTCACCAGGTTAGCGGAAAAGTCGGGCAAGTTCATAGACGTGAGGTGATACAATTCAACTCCTAATAAACGAAAGTGAATACACACACACACACACACACACACACACACACACACACACACACACACACACACACATATATATATATATATATATATATTGTCATCCACAGACAGACTGTTTGGCGTAGTCAGAGATTCTACACAGAGATGAAGGTGAATTTAAGTATATTTATTTTTAGATAAACACACAGTGACTGAGAGAACTCGATTCGCTTTGCCGAAGGGACTTGCATTATTAGCAGTAATACTCAATGTTTACAAACTCACGCTTGTTTCGTCCCCTGAGAGATTTTATCAAAGCAAATGTGAATATTTTATTTTGGAACAAGTATTTGTAGATAAGAACTTTTCTTTTTTTTTTTTTTAATTAGGTATAGGTGCGCTGAGGATTTTTCATATAATTATGGAAGATATGAGGTGATACAATTCAATGTCTCATAAAAGAAAATGACTAAGGGATTATTCTTTTGTTTTGTAAGATAAGTTTTCATTTTGTCTTTATTCCAATTCTCGTTTTTACATATAGACTCTATCTGAAAATTTTATGAATCCATATCGTCTCTCATACTTCACCTCTAGCCTTGGTTGGCCACCATTATAGAAATAGGACAACTCTAAATTCGAAGCAGGTTTTGTTTCGATGTTCACCTCGTAAAACGTACTTGGTTTAGAAACTAGAGCAGCAACGCCTTGGTTGATAAGGCTTTGAACCTTTTTTTACAGTCTAATGCTACTAAGAAGAAGGAGGAGGATTACACCAGACGAAAAATCACGCTCAAATATAGTAACACCGCATTATACGCGATATATAAATTCCCCGCGGATATGGGGAATTTTAACAGCGAAGCGCACCGGCATCTCCCAAAATGTTGACCGGAGAATCAACGTACTATTTTTTTTTTAATAATTTATTATATTTTTCTTGTTTTTCTAATATTTACTTTGCTTTTGTATAGAAAGAAAACAGACCAACTCCTTCATGAGAAAACTTATATTAATATTAATCGAAAATAAAATTCAATTTTACTAAAACTGGCATAGAAAATGGTTATTTAATTGCCGTATAAAATTAATATTAACTTTAATTTATAAATAAAATTAATATTTAATCGAATAGAAAATTAATTTTTATTTTAAACAATATTTAAATTTAATGTCAACTTAAATGTTAACCTTAGCAGGCATACACAATTAATATTAGGTTGGTACAAAAACAATGACGTAATGATGTCGTTTTTTGACGTGAAAAAATACGTCAAAAAACGACATTATTACGTCATTATTTTTGCACCAACCTAATATTTATTTTAATTGTCATATAAAATTAATATCTGTTTTAATCCGCATATAAATAAATATTTATTTTAACTGGCATATAAAAAATTATATTTATTTTAATTGGCATATAAATAAATATTCATTTTAATTGGTATATACAATTAATTTTTATTTTAATTGGCATGTAAAATTAATATTTGTTTTATTTGGCATATAAAATTAACATTTATTTTAATCGGCATACAAAGAAATATTTATTTTAATAGGGATATAAAACTAATATTTATTTTAATTGGCATATAATTAAATATTTATTTTAATCACCACATAAAATTAATATTTATTTTAATTGTCATATAAAACTAATATTTATTTTAATCGGCACACTATCACATATCGACATACTTAGCACGATGACGACTTAAGAAGGATCCATATTTCTTGTACTTTTCTTCTGAAGTTAACGTCGGATAATTTCTGACGGAATTCCTTCCTTGTCTGAGAAGGATTATTTACATGTCGGAAAAGTCGATCAATAAAAGTAATCAACACAAAATGTCTGTTGTTTTTAATAATATCTGCCTTAAAGAACATTTGCTGCCGAAATACACAAAATGTATAATTCAAGTAAATTGCTAATTAACATTTTCAGGAAGGGAGAAAATGTTAATTAGCAATTTACTTGAATTATACATTTTGTGTGTGTATATATATATATATATATATATATATATATATATATATATATATATATATATATATATATATATTATAAAGAGATAATCATACACTGAATCAATTATCAATATTAATGCAATTAATGGCGAATTCTCTTCGCTAACAGATTTAATATAATCATTAAACTACTAACAATTCACTGATTGATGCGATCCTTATGTATTAAATTGTTGTAAGATGGATCTGGTGTATTTTTTAGAACAGCAAGTACTTTCAAGAACTTCATGTTCTCATCATCAGACTGTATTTTTTTCCTTTAAAATCAAAACTTGAAGACGAAATAAATGTGTTGTAGACGGAAAGATTGTTTTTAAGAATGTGTTATTTATTAACGGTTATATAATATTGCAAAGTGCAAGTCACAATGCTAAAGTTCAAATATTTCAAGGGAGAATTTTTCATATGAATTTTGTAATTTGGTAAATCCACTAATTCTGTTGTGTTTTCCAGTTAACATGAACTAAGTACATAGTTCAATTAATAGTCATATATATATATATATATATATATATATATATATATATATATATATATATATATATATAGGTAACTATACTCGATTCGAAAAACCCTCAATCTCGAGGGAAAAATGGTTTTAAAAAAAGAAAGAACAAGAAACATGAAAGTCTGTCGAAAAAAATCGCACAGATACAGGTTTGAAGCCCAAAGAAAAAACCCCGATACGAGCTCAATACAACCGTAGAGCAGACCTAGCTCAATACAACCGTAGAGCAGACCTAGATAAACCTAGTGAGCAAAACAAACCTGGCTCATTAGGTTTATCTATCTATCTATCTATCTATCTATCTCTCTCTCTCTCTCTCTCTCTCTCTCTCTCTATATATATATATATATATATATATATATATATATATATATATATATATATATATATATAGATAGATAGATAGTTAGATAGGTAGATAGATAGAGAGATAGATATGTCTTATACGTGAGTCAAGTAATATTTTGATATTTTTAATGTATTTTGTCCTGATTGTGTCTAAGGGATGAATGATTGGTTCAATACAAATCTGGAATTGTTTTAGTCGTTTCAACCGCTTACGACAATCCTCCATTCCCAGGAACAAAACACTTGTTATTTGTTAGGGAAAAAAATGATATCTTCAAGCTGATTTTAAATCAGTAGACCTCATTAGAAAAATAAAGAAAACTAGTAACAAAGCCGGCAATTTTATCCCTGCAACATTGCTTATGAAACATTATTGTTTGATTTAGCGTTTCCAAGGCTAAATGTCAACTTATGTAATGTAGAACCTCTTATTTTATTATAAATTCTTCGAGAATTTTGGAATCACTGTTTGCAAATCATATTTTTTACGATGCGATATCATCGATAATTTAGAAACTTGATGCGATATTGTAGTTGGTTTGGATAAGGGGCAAGATAATCGTTGAGAAAGTGTTGTGGTGGTAGAACCATTATGAACAGAACTATTTCTGAGTTACAATTTTTCCATTGAACATAAAAATTCGTATTTTACGTTTTTGTTAAAATGATTTATTTCTCTATAAACTGGCGTTATTATTGACAACAAGTTGCGATGGTTTTAAGTTTGCTCATGGGAGTAAAATTTTTGCTAGGCAAATTTCAGCAATGTGAAAAATATTTCTCCATCTTCTAATATTGTCTTTACTTTTCAACCAGTGTTAAAGCTGATTCGTATGGATTTTCTACTTCCTCAACATATTAGGTCTGTAATTAGGTATTTTAGATACAGGTGTGATGCTGACTCTATAAGCAGGGAGTAAGACTATATCAACATGTAGCAGCCAATATTTGGAAATTAAACTGGATTAATTACATGTGTGCTTAATTATATCTGGATTGGTGATAAGAAAGCATTTGTTAAATAATTATCAGTATTCCCGGTTCTATATCCAAGACAAGCATTGGCACTGAGGAAGTCTCACTCAGTTTCCTACTGAAAGTTCGTAGTGACTATATATACCACATCCATTCAGGACCCTGATATGTTTAGACTTGAAGTAATTTTTGACAGTTCCAGGGAAGTTCCAATAACTTGGACCGATTTAATGTGAATTAAGTTTGACATCTAATGATTTTATTCTTTTTCTTTCAAATTTGGCGGATATATATATATATAAATATAAAGCGTGTTCCAATAACTTGGATCGATTTTAAATGTGAATTAAGCTTAAGCGTCTAATGATTTTTTTTCTTTTTCTTTCAGATTGGGCGGCCATTTAGGCGACATTATTTTTCACACATAATTTCCTTGACTTAAATAACGTGATCCAATAGAGAAATAAATAAATTTTCACCAATAACACTGATTTATTTACTGCTGACTTTGATCTAATTTAATAAAACACCCTTTACATATATATATATATATATATATATATATATATATATATATATATATATATATATATATATAAAAAGCTTGTTCCAATAACTTGGACCGATTTTAAATGTGAATTAAGTATAAGCGTCTAATGATTTTTTTTCTTTGTAATTCAGATTTAGCGAACATTTGGGCGACATTATTTTTCACACACAATTGCTATGACTTAAATAATATGATCCAATAGAGAAATAAATACATTTTCACTAATAACTCTGATTTATTTACTGCTGACTTTGATCCAACTTAATGAAACACCCTTATATATAATCCGTCTTAATGAAACACCTTTATATATAATCCGTCTTAATGAAACACCCTTTATATTAAATATATATGCCACACTGTCTATGGTGTTTACCTATTTAATTTTCTCCACACATTTCCCCAATCCCCGATAGAGCTTCGATAAGATAATAATGAAAATCGTTTAAGTTTTTGACTTTTGTTTTTCGATTGACCTCTTTACTGTAAATCGATATTTTTGATTTTCGTTCTTGTTCGAATTTAACAGATCAGCTGTTAGAATCGGTGACAGCTTCAAGACGAGGTCTGGATCACTGACAACTCGAATCAGATGATCTGTATCTATTTTGAGAGGATTTATAGTGCTGTGTGTGCGTTGACTGACTTCGCTCTCATCTACGCCAATACGAGGTATGGATCACTGACAAACTCAATTCAGATTATCGGTATCTATTTTAAGGGGATTTATAGGGCTGTGTGGGCGTTGACTGACTTCCCTCTCGTCTACGGCAATACGAGGTCTGGATCACTGACAAACTTGAATCAGATGATCTGTATCTATTTTGAGAGGATTTATAGGGTTGTGTGGTTGTTGACTGACTTCCCTCTCGTCTACGCCCAATACTCAGTAGTCAAACGGATTTTGGTCTCGAGAGGTAGGAGGCCGTAGGTTTGGGGTGACAGGATCATCCATTCTTGGATCGTCTTAACCTTATGAGACAGTGCAGATTTTTTTTTTTTTTGTAGGTGTACAGTTTTCCTTTGCTCCCGCTCTCTATTCAAGACTTCACAACCCTATCCAACTCCTCCGTATATCCATGTGTATTGGCCCATGAGTTCTGAACAAAGAAGAGAGGAGGCATGGCTTCTTCGTTGTTCAACTCTCTCAAACCTATCACAGTTGCTGTTTGCTCATGTCCGTTGGAACATCCTTTGTATCTTTGCATAAATATTTGTCATTCGTTTGATAGATGTTTTGTCCTAATCATCAGACGCTTATCTTTTCTCATTACAGACGTGAATTGTTAGCATGACTTATGACATCGAACAAAGGTTCTTATTCAGAATTATTCCGACAAAATGTCTTGAAACATTGGCTTTTGTCGCAATGGCGTTTATTGACTTTATAGGGTTCTTATCGGTGATTTCCGTCACATTTCGCATAAATTTGGGTGTTTTGAGGTTTTAAGAATCCTTAAAAGATGCCTTGCGTTTGGCTGTTATTGTAGAATCACCGTCAACGGCTTCCAGCACATTACGAAATATGAAAACAAACGAGCGTGAAAATTTCGGGGGCGACCAATCTCTAAATCACTGTTCTTCGTTTAAGCCAGCGATTACAGGGTTCTTTTTGAAATGTGGGGCTGTCTTGATTTTGCCATCATTTATTTGAAAAGAAAAAAAGATAATCAGTAGAAATTAGAACTATAAAAAGACGTATCAGCACAGAACTGACCAACCCTGAATATATATATATATATATATATATATATATATATATATATATATATATATATATTAAGATAATACATCCAAAACATGTCAAAATTGCTACAGTTATGTATGTAATTATATATATATATATATATATATATATATATATATATATATATATATATATATATATATATATATATATATTTATATACATATACATTTTATATATATATATATATATATATATATATATATATATATATATATATTTATATACATATACATTTTATATATATATATATATATATATATATATATATATATATATATATATATATATATATATATATATATATACAGTTTTAAAAATACACGAAGGCATTTTAAACACTTCGTTGGAAGAAACATATTGGCGTAGTTTATGACGAGAAAAAAAAAAAGAAAAATTCACACAGTAAATAAAAAATGAAAATTAGAACACGATTAAAATATATTTGTTGTTGAAATAATTTATGAATAAAAATGAGTAGAAAATCCACAGAAAATACTACTCGCGAACCTCCTAAAAGACTGAGACTGAAAGTATGAAATGCTCCTTCTGTTTGCACAGAGCCAGTTGATGCAAGTTAATATGGACCGCTTCAATGAGACATAAATAATAAGTTGACGGAGCTCTGTGCAAAATTGTGATAGAATTGTTGACATATTTGTTAGCACAGTATGGGTTGTCAAGCATGTACTGGGCAATGAGCGAATGACGCGTAGACTGACTTACTCTCAAAGAGTGACTCAAAAGGTAAAAATGCCTTCGTAATTTTTAAAACTTTATTTATATTGTATGGTACTGAATATATATATATATATATATATATATATATATATATATATATATATATATATATATATATATATAATATTAATTTAATTTAAAGAATAAACAGACCACTTTAAGGTACCATTGTAATAATTTATTTCATCAGAGAATTTATTATACTCTGGATCTTCAGATTTCACTTTCAAGTTTGAAAAAATGAAATTTAAAATTTACACTTTTGAAGGGCAGTATTGAGTTTATATAAGAGCACATAGAGGGTGATGAGTGAGAGTATGAGAGACGAGTTTGAAATTAAGGAGGGAAGAGAGAGTTTAAGATTTTGCATATATATATATATATATATATGCTGCGGCGTAGCTGCAATCGGAGTGCAAACCGAGTTCACATTTCAATCGGGGCCTTTGCATTCGCTTCGACACAACTTCGACACAACTACCCTTCAGAAAGTATCCATCACTTCTCAGCATCAGCAGACTGGGTTCTCTATCACTGGTTGGTACCCATTCAAGAGGAAGCACGACGCTGAATTAATCACTGGTTGGCTGTGGGACTGGAAGGCTTCCCCTATGAAATCTCAACTTGTCCTGGTGAGTTTGCTGTCCGCTTGATGGGCACAAAGGATTTAATTGAGATGCGGCATGACACAAACACTTATGTATATCATCTTTACTCTCATGCTTTGTCCTCACAAAAGTACAAACCCAACAGTATGGCCTACATAATACTATCGACAGACTGGGTCCAAAGAATCGCCTTCGAAAATGAACTATTTAACGCTGGGGAAAATAATGCTTCTTTTGATCGCCGTTGACTATAATTTGGCTGATGGAATTCGTATTTGAGCTGATGAAACATTATCCTTCAATGGATTGTAATTTTCCCATGTCATTTGCAGGGTATGGCACTTGTTACATTTACTGTGGGTGCTATCTTTATACTATTATATTTATAGTATCTGTCTATATTTCAAGAGATGAGGTATTATGTACTTTATTTACATTATTCGGACTACTGTCCTCATCTTTGTCGCAATGTTTATTACAACGTTTCGGCTGTTGTACGCTCCGGCCTTCTTCAGGTGGTTGGAAAGTCAGACTGAACGTTTTATTTCGTTCACTTTGGTAGACTATTCTATTTCCAGGTGCCATGTTTATCACGAACAATAGGAAATATATACATGGAATACTTTGAGGAAATGGCATCAGAATCTATATTTCTAAAGCCAACTATATGGTTAAGGTACGTAGATGACACCTTCATACTCTTGCCACACCAGACAGATATTCAGGTTCTACTGGACCATGTAAACTCAATAAGACCTTCGATACATAATGTAAATAATGTATATTTTTAGTATAACCTATCTACATTTGCCGAAGAAAGCTTACAGCATTTGCAGCGAAATACAGTGAGCCGTATTTTTATCCAAAAAAACACTTCCACAGTAATACAGTTTAAAATCTTGCCCATGTCACATGACAAGGATAAGTACACTACCACAGCAAACACTCGGACAATCACAATTGAATCGAAGTAAGCCAGACACAGTTCAGTAAATTTCCTCTTCATATTTATCATATTATGCAGTGTTGGTTTATTTTCTTCCAACACGCAGACACGTATATATGTATGTAAGGCAATTATAAGATTTTATATGTATATAAGGTAATTATAAGATTTTATATGTACATAAGTCAATTATAATATTTTATATGTATATAAGGTAATTATAAGATTTTATATGTACATAAGGCAATTATAAGATTTGATATGTATATAAGGCAATTATAAGATTTTATATGTATATAAGGTAATTATAAGATTTTATATGTACATAAGTTAATTATAATATTTTATATGTATATAAGGCAATTATAAAATTTTATATGTATATAAGGCAATTATAAGATGTTATATGTATATTAGGCAATTATATGATTCAAAGCAGATATTAATTTTATTAGTATAAACTTTAATTCAGTGAATACGTGTGTTTGAGTAGATATTCCCGTTGTGTTCAAGGCCGTATTAAAAAGTGTACCTCCGGGCTGGAGCTCAGATTCGATCAATGCCAAGACCTATAGCTTTTAGAATAAGATTTTCAATGTCGTGTTCGTTAGAAAAAAAGGAGATGTATATTCTGGGCCACAGAGGAGCCTTCGGTTACCAAGGTCGATTTTACTACATTTAAACCGAACGCTCTTCTGTGGCCCAATCGGTAAAGGCACGTCAAACTATATGACGGTTCCGTATAGTATACGGGTTCGATTCCTCCTGGAGGACGCATATTATCTATGAAAATTTCTCGATCATTCAGGCCGATAAATGTTGTTAATACTGTTTATTATAAACAGAGGATTTACTTAAATATTTCTATCAATAAGAACAACGTATAAACATAAAAAATAATTCTTGGATTTTGGTGAAAAGTTTTCGATCCAACACACCTTCCCCAAAATATTACTCTGATGTTTGTGCATTGAAAAAGAGGACTATCGAAGATGTATCAACCTCAGAACATTTCTGCAAACACTCGTACACACACAATCTCTTTCTGTCTCTCTCTCTCTCTCTCTATATATATATATATATATATGTATTCGTGTGTGTGTTTAGAGATTCATATATATTATGTGCAGGTGTTTACATATATATATATATATATATTATAAAATATAACTATATATAACGGTAAGTACGTGTCTGTGTGTATATATATATATATATATATATATATATATATATATATACACACACGTATAAAACAATATCTAAGTATGAAAGGAGGCACATTATATATTTTCTAATATATACAGGTATATTTTTTGTGTGCCTGCTTTCATACTTAGATATTGTTTTATATTCACACACACGCACATACACATATATATGTATAAATATATATATATATATATATATATATATATATATATATATATATAGATAGATAGATAGATAGATAGATATAAATATATAGATATATATTAAACGTATTTACACATTTTCATTTGTACTTAATATTTGTATATATATTTTTCTTATTCATAATGAAGTACACTCATATCCACACCTAAATACATTCCAGTGTGGGTATGCGTGCGTGTGCGTGCACGTGTATCTTATGTTTCAGTAGGTAATTGTCCCTGTAAAATATATAACGTTTGCTTTCGCCGCAAATAGCCCTGTTGATTAGGATGCCAATCACGCATGGGCAAACTATTGACTCTGGATTCAACGTCGTAATCTGACAAAGATTCCAAGCGTAAAACACGCCATTAGGGAGCGCTAGGAATAAACATTGAAACGATGACGTGTCAGTCATGACGCCGATCGGCCATGAATTTAACTGAAAACGACGACGACGAGGAAGACAATTCACACACACACACACACACACACACACACACACACACACACACACGCGCGCACGCACAAAAAAGAAAGGAAAAAAAAAGCAAGCACCACACTTCATCGCTTGGAGGTGACCACAATAAAAAAGATAATGACTTCGGAAAAATATCAAAGTACTGTAATAATAATGGCAAAACTAATAAGAATAATGATAACTGTTCTAGAAGTCCGACTAGAAAAAAGTTCTCTTGGAAAGAACTGATATAGCTAAGAGTGAAAGGAGGAGGAGAGAAATAATGAGGAGTAAGTATAAAAATAAAAAAGACACCATCTTAAAATGATAAAGCGAATTTTATGCATACTAAAACAGAGTATTAAAACACTTATTCATAATTTCTAAAATGATTTCAGTTACCTATATACGCAACCATCTTTAAAAAAAATAATTTGCATATTAATCTCCATATTAATCTTTTTAAATAACATATAAGTTATCTCCCTTGGATAGAGGTAAAAATATTTTGAGTTGACATTGTTGTCGCATAGCATAGCCATACATATGGAATCCCTGAAGATGGTCTCACATGTGATTGAAAGTACTTGTGAAACTAAAAATGATTTGAAAGAAAATTTTGGATTTTTTCTTAATCAATTATCTACAGGCATTTGTGGCGTTGAAATGATTAAAACTAAAATAAATAGACCAAATATATATATATATATATATATATATATATATATATATATATATATATATATATATATGAATGAAGAAAAATAGTTTTAAGGTGTGCTATATTTATGGGATAAAGTGCTCATTAACAGAGGTAGAGCTTATGTAAATATAAATATAAAATTGAATATATATATATATATATATATATATATATATATATATATATATATATATATATATATATATATATATAAAGAGAGCGAGAGAGAGAGAGAGAGATGATAATAAGAAAATGGAAACTTTATTTATCTCCGCAACGGAGATTTCGTTCTGATGAGCTGAACATCTCGGAGTTCACAAAATAAAACCTATAGACGAAATGGATAATTAAAGTCTCTTTCTTCATATTATCATTATAATACTCTGTAGTCTACATTGAGCTCTCCCTGGATTTATATCCTCTTCGGAATTGTCGTTTTCAGTCAAAAACTGGTAAAATGTATAATTATATATACATATATATATATTGTCTGCAGCCTATATTTTATATCATAAAGAAGCAATTGATGCAATGAATTAAATATAAATTAAATAAATTAACCTGTCGAAAGTGTTTGGAAGCTGTCCTCCATCTGACAACAATTCGATAAGTATCATATTATTCAAGGAATTGATAGTAATTTTATGTATCAGTAAGTTCTAAGTTCTAACATAGCTATTTAATTCTTTGTATATATATATATATATATATATATATATATATATATATATACATACATATATATGTATATATTGTTATTATTATTATTATTATTATTATTATTATTATTATTATTATATCAGAGATAGAGCGTGTGGAAATATAAAAATGAACATTTAAGTCAACATTTAGAGGCGACAGACTGTTACATGCTAGACGCAATAGTCAGGCCACAATACATACATATATATATATATATATACATATATATATATATATATATATATATATATATATATATATATATATATATATAATCCAGGCGAGTCCCATTAATACGACATAGAATTTGAAATAACATAAAACTTATGCTTAAGTATCTTAATTCCAATTATATATATATATATATATATATATATATATATATATATATATATATATATATATATTAGGTTGGTGCAAAATTAATGACGTAATAATGTCGTTTTTTTTCTGTATGATTTATCGCCTTTAAATTCACAAGAAAAACAAGAAATGCGCCGTTACGTACACTCTAACGGATTGTGGTACATTTTTGAATTTAAACTCCCACATGTACATGCGACGAGAGGACAAAAGCTACTGAAGGCAGCTGCCTTTAGGGACATCCTAGTACTCTCCAGGAGGAGAAATATTGCCTTGGGAATGCCCCGCTGTGACTCAAGTATATTATCCTTAATTTTAACTCCGATATTCTTCTCACAGAAAGAAAAGTAAACAACTCTTACCGCCTTATGTATGTACACGCACAAACACACATTATATATATATATATATATATATATATATATATATATATATATATATATATGTATATATATATATGTATATATATATATTAGGTTGGTGCAAAAATAATTTCGTTTTCTCACATAGTAACATATGTTAGAAAACGAAATTATTTTTGCACCAACCTAATATATATATATATATATATATATGAATTTATAAAGCTTATATATATATATATATATATATATTAGAGAAATAAGGCGCAAGGTCTCTACGCAAGCTGTTTCTTCTATATATATATAAGCTTTCTAAATTCATGATCATGCGGGTGTAATAGAAAGTTAAATTCATGAATATGAGGAAATTGAAAAAAAATGTAATATCATTTAAAATCAGGACACCTGAAAACTAGAAATTTGACCCAAAAACTTCGAAGCCGATATAAAATTAATATTTAAAATGAAGTAATTTTTTCATATAATATATATATATATATATATATATATATATAAAATTTTTACTTATCTCTCCTTACAATTGAATTAAGTAAACATTTAAATAATATATATATATATATATATATATATATATATATATATATATATATATATATATATACAGTGTAACCCGGATATAAGATAGTTGTCCAGACCAGAGAATAAGTCTCTTATATCCGGGCTTATCTTATATCCGGGTTTGATCGATTTTGTTTAGGTAAGTATGGCTCTAATTTGGGACCAGAGAAAATCTCTATTATATACAGGTTTCTCTTATATCCGCGTGTCTTATATCCGGGTTACACTATATATATATATATATATATATATATATATATATACATATATATATATATCCAAGAGGGTAGAATCCAGGTAGAACTGAATGTCCAGGACGTAAATGGCTCAAATACTAATATTCCATGGTTATAATTTATTACATTGGAATCGTATTGACGATCCAATTCATCAGATCTACAAATTGATTTGTAGATCAGTTGATTCCGCTACCTTGGTTTCATATTCTCCATGAGCAAATTGAAAACATTCCGGAACGAATCTGGACCCGCAATCCTAAAATTTTGGATTCCCAAGTTTTAATTTCTGCGATTGTCTTCGGCGAAGTTTTACGTGATTTATTGCGACGAAGTTTTTGTACGATAATATTTTTTAGAACTTGGAAATAAATATAAAATCTCTCTCTCTCTCTCTCTCTCTATATATATATATATATATATATATATATATATATATATATATATGCGTGTGTGTGTGTGTGCGTGTGTGTGTGTCTTTGCGTGTTTCTACTTATGTATTGAGCACTGATTTTTTTTTTTAAATAAATCAGAAATAATAAAGATCTTCGGATTATTTACCTAACGTGTTCTTTCCTATTTTTCTATATATTTACACACACACGCACACACACACACACACACACGCGCACACGCACACACACACACACATATATATATATATATATATATATATATATATATATATATATATATATATATATATATATGCAACTCTAGATACATACACAAAACCCATACATCCAGTTAAAAAGTAACAATAAAGTCATCCTTGATAATGGCTACAAATATAGCCGAAAGCGCACGCAATTACAAAATGTTTCGACAAAGTCTACACACTCTGTGTACACAAGGAAAAATAAATAAAATCTTAATCGCGGTACTCTGTCTGTTGTCTTTAATGAAACATGTATAAAAGAGTGATTGCTGCCTAAATATCAAATATAAACACACGCACATATTTATATATATATATATATATATATATATATATATATATATATGTATGTGTGTGTGTGAGCGTGTGTGTGTGTGTCTCTCTCTCTCTCTCTCTCTCTCTCTCTCTCTCTCTCTGTGTGTATGTGTACATCTCTGTGTATACGTGCGGGTATTCATCAGTGTCTACATACCGATATATTTGCATCTGTATTGTATGAAGTCATTGGGTTGTATACGTTTGCGTTTTTCATTGCAGATCGTTAAGAATATCTTCGACATTCTGACTTCAAAGGAACCCAGATAATTTCTCGTAGCTGTTAACGACTCAAACTATAGCAATGTCTGATCCGACACTGCTACAAACCCCACCCTGTTAATACCGACAGCAGTGTCTAAAATATCTCACCGTTAGCTTCTGATGAAGCGAAATGAAGTGGAACTTATATCTCTTTTGACAGAATTGTGTCCTATTTTCTTTTATTGGCCAAAACCTTTTATGACAATTCGCTTACACTACTTAAACTTGCTAAAACATTTTTTCAGTCCATGAAAACTGCTCTTTGAGAAAACATTATTTATTGACTGTTTACTAAGTCTGGAATAAGGCAACAATATAATGGCATTTCTTCATGATGACTCTGGTACGATTTCATTCGGGAGATTATGTTGTCAGTCATGTATTAATGGTTTCTATGTCAGTTACTTGCCATGCGTGATACACGCTTAGGTGATCCTGTATCTTTCGATATATAACTGACGAGGCGACTTTTCCCGCAGTAGGTTGCCATTTCTCTCTGCGGTAGGCTATAGAACCCGGTCTGCCCAGCTATTTTCCTATAGCTGGGGGAAAAGAAAAGGATACATAACTTTCCTAAGTGTATTAGCACATAAGTTAATGTGATGGATTCAACTGCAATTCGAACTCGGCTCTCCGATTCATCAATCCGAGCCATTACTCCACCGTGACTTCTGTATGTATATTTATATAATCCTACTTTTCATATATATTATTTAATTTAGTTTATTTCAAATAAAAAGTGAAGTACTTACTATCTATCTATATATATATATATATATATATATATATATATATATATATATATATATATATATATATATATATATATATATATATATATATATATATATATATATATATATATATATATATATATATATATATATTATTTTTGAATAACCCTATATATATATGCTTATTCAAAAAGAATGAATCGATTTCATGACGCATTGTTTCAGTTCTCAAGCATCATCAAGGAATGTGTCAGTGGCCATTTGAAAGAGGAGTTTTCTAAGTTTTGAATGGCTGTGACAAGGGCGCTGTAGTAGCGTCGTATCTGCGCAACGTACATTTGTTTTTTGGGGTTTTTTTTCAACCCTGGAATCCCGATTCCACGGCAAAAGACGTTCTGCGTTCTCGGGTTCGCGAAAAAAAATACTACTGACTCAGTGTAGGGTGCTTTTCGAAGGCAATTCGACATTAATCCTTCCTCTCCTAAGAACATCCAACAGTAGTTTAAACAGGTTCAAGAGAGTGTGTGTCTGTGTGAAGAGAAAAGTTTAGGATGACCACAAATTTCAAAGGAACAAGTGGTGAGAATCCATGCTGCATTTGAGAGGAGTCGACAAAAGTCCAGAAATCAAGTAAGCCATGACACGTGCTAAGAAGACATCTACATTTGAAACCTTACAGACTACATCTCGTTCAGACACTTACCAAGACCTTGCTCTTTGTGCTTGACCTGCAAGTTTCCCAGACCTCACTGTGTGTGATTTATTTTTTTTCCTTGTGGGTATACATAAAAGGTTGTGTTTTTGTTCCATCACTACCCACTATTTTCGATGACCTTAAACATTGAATAACAACAGTGATCAACCCAGTGGACTGATTTATGATGATCTGCACGAGTCTGGGTCTCATGCTTTTGCAATCGTCAGATAAATTGGTTTATTTTTTTTTAAATTTGAATCTATTTATGCTTGCTTGTGTTTGTTTATGTTTGGTGGTTGGAAGGGGGAATTCTTCTCTTCTATTGCTGATAATGGAAGAATCTACAAACTGGACTGAGTTCGCTAGATAAGTGGCGTGTTTGCAATAAAAGAAATACGTAAAAAAGAGTTTAGAATCTCCGAGTGATATCAAAATCGGTCGAGTTTCGATCGCGGCTTGAAGCAATCAGATGTCTAGCTACAATGCTAAGCTGTGAAACAGCGAAACAATCTGCCAGTGGATGACTATATATGCACATATATATATATATATATATATATATATATATATATATATATATATATATATATGCTCTATCACGTATTAGGTTGGTACAAAAATAATGTCGTTTTCTCACATAGTAACATATGTGAGAAAATGACATTACTTTTGCACCATCCTAATATATTGAGCACTTTATTCTATAAATATAGTACAGTCTCTCTCTATATATAATCCTCCACAGACGGACTGTTACGCTGTATCACAACTCCTCCGTGTGTCTAGACGTCCGAGATATCTATCTATCTATCTATCTATCTATCTATCTATCTATATATATATATATATATATATATATATATATATATATATAGGTATATATATACACACACACACACACACACACATATATATATATATATATATATATATATATATATATATATATCATTATTTATTTAAAAAAAACCATTTATAACATAAATATGTTATAGAATCTAATATAATTGTTGGTTATTGGAATTCATTCCATATACACCAATTATATATATATATATATATATATATATATATATAGAGAGAGAGAGAGAGAGAGATAGATAGATAGATAGATAGACATCTCTCTCTCTCTCTGTATATATATATATATAGGTATATACATCTCTCCCTCTCTCTCTCTCTCTCTCTCTCTATATATATATATATATATATATATATATATATATATATATATTTGTGTGTGTGTGTCTTTGTATACAACGATACATCCAGAATTTTTGGTAATTGGAACAGCAAATAACAATTTAATATATATACATTCATGTTGCTAGCAAGTATGTGCAGTACATTCATTGAGTCAATGGCCAATGTGTGGACAAGAGGAATTGTCGAAGAAAAGTGTAGAATATTTTTTTTCATTGTCCGGGACATTTTCTTAGCTCCACATAACATAATTATCTACTTTACCTATGACTGTCTCTATTTTTTAATTGTTTCTTTTTTCTTTTTATTTAATTTTCTATATTTTTTTTTTCCTTTAAAGACATTTTTTTTCTTTCTTATTAATTTCCTCAGATTTGTTTTTTTTCTGCGTCGTTTCAAGATTTTATTTGCTCTTTGACCTTTTTTTAATTCTGGAAACTTATTGGCGTTTTATGTTTTCCTTTTATTTATTCATTTATTTCTCTCCTTTCTTTCATATGTCTTTCTTTCTACGTCGATCTCTTTCTTAATTGTGCTTTTCACATATTTATGCCTCCTTTCTTTTTTCTCTTGTTCTTTCTTTTCTATCTTTTCTACATCATTCTTTTCTTTTTTATCTATTTTTCTTTCTTTCTTATTGCTGTCTACCTTTTTTTCTATCTCTTTTTTTATACTTCTTTCGTTCTTTGTTTCGACATATTATTTTTCCTTCTTTTGGCTTCACTTTTTTCATGTTATTTCTTTCTACATTTCTTTCTTAAGGCTACCATTTACATTTCTTTCTTTCTATTTTTCGGTTTTTCTTTCTTTCTTTCTTACTGCTGTTTTCATTCTTTTGTATCTCCTTCTCTTTCATCTGTCGTTCTTTATTTCTCAATACTGATTTTTCTTATTTAGGGTCTGCTTTTTTCATCTTTTTTCTTTTTTTCATAATTTTTTTTTATTCATTCTTACCTTCTTTTTTAGTTTTCTTAACTTCTTTCTTATTCTTTGTTTCTCTCTTAATGCGGTTTTGATTCTTTCTTCTTTCTTTTTCTTTTATTCTTTTTCTTTCCTTCTTCTTTCATTCTTTTTTTCTTTCTGCTTTTCTTTCAATCTTTTTACTTTGTTTTTCGCTTTCATTCTTTTTCTTTCCTTTTTCTCTTGCATACTTTTCTCTTTCTGTTTTTCTTTCATTCTTTTATCTTTCTGTTTATCTTTCATTCTTTTTCTGTCTGTTTTCTTTCATTCTTTTTTCTTTCTGTTTTCTTTCATTCTTTTTTCTTTCTGTTTTCTTTCATTCTTTTTTCTTTCATTCTTTTTTCTTTCTGTTTTACTTTCATTCTTTTTATTTCCTTTTTCTCTTTTATTCTATTTCTTTCTGCTTTTCTTTCAATCTTTTTTCTTTGTTTTTTCTCTTTCATTCTTTTTCTTTCCTTTTTCTCTTTCATTCTTTTTCCTTCTTTTTTTCTCTTTCATACTTTTATCTTTCTGCTTTCTTTCATTCTTTTTCTTTCTTTTTTCTCTTTTATTGTTTTTCTTTCTTTTTTCTCTTTCATTCTTTTATTTTTCTGTTTTCTTTCATTCTTTTTCTTTCTTTTTTCTCTTTCATTCTTTTATCTTTCTGTTTTTTCATTCTTTTTTTGTCTTTTTTCTCTTTCATTCTTTTTCTTTCTTTTTCTCTTTCATTCTTTTATTTTTCTGTTTTCTTTCATTCTTTTTCTTTCTTTTTTCTCTTTCATTCTTTTATCTTTCTATTTTTCATTCTTTTTCTTTCTTTTTTCTCTTTCATTCTTTTTTCTCTTTTATTCTTTTATCTTTCTGTTTTTCTTTCATTCTTTTATGTTTCTGTTTTCTTTCAATCTTTTCCTTTCTTTTTTGTCTTTCATTGTTTTTTCTTTCTGCTTTCTTTCATTCTTTTTTCTTTCTGTTTTCTTTCATTCTTTTTTCTTTCTGTTTTTCTTTCATTCTTTTTCTTTCTTTTTTCTCTTTTATTCTTTATTCTTTTTTTTTCTTTCATTCTTTTTTTCCTATTTCTTTCCTTATTTATTCCCCATTACTTTCTTCACTCTTTTTATTACTTTCTTTCTTTCAATCGCTTTTTTCTCCCTATTCATTCTTTCTTTATTTCCTGGAATCTGTTTTTTCCTTCATTTGTATCGCTTTCATTCTTGCATTTCCTTCTTTATTTCTTATTTTTTTTACGTTAAAGTCTCTTTTTCTTTTTTCTTCGTTTCATTGATTTTCTTTTTTCTTTCCTTCTTTTGGCATCTTTCTTGTCTTCTATTCAATTTAATCCCTTTTGCTTCTACACTCAAGATTTATGACCCCGCTTTCCTACCTTTTAGCCCAACCTGCTGCTTCTTCTAACATTTGCTTCCCACAAATATCCGAAATTCTCAACTTCTTATTCTTTTCAATTTCTTTCACTTTTTTTCTCTTCTGAAATCATCAAGATTTGACACATTCTTCAGTTAATTTCTCTTCCTTTTCACTGTCTTCCTGACGATCTTCTCTCAGACCCAATTTAACGGGATGTTTCTCAAGACCCATTTATCATCAGACCATCTTAAAAGATGGCACAGATCTCATGCCTGTCATAACTTGTTTTTTATGAATTAATGCTGTCAGACGTCATTTTAGACACTTCAAAATTGCATTCCTTTATTGCCAAGTGTTGTTATTCTAGGGATGCGATATAATATTTTATCCGGGAACACTATCAAAGGTTGATACAGACTTGATGTTCACCGTGATAAAATCTTCATCACTTAATATACTTCCCCGATGAGAATGCTCTTAAAATGTCCGTAGAATCAGCTTTGATAATCAGAGTTCACCTACCGTAGAGTAATGTCCGTAGAATCAGCTTTGATAATCAGAGTTCACCTACCGTAGAGCAATGTCCGTAGAATCAGCTTTGATAATCAGAGTTCACCTACCATAGACCAATGTCCGTAGAATCAGCTGTGATAATCAGATTTCACCTACCGTAGAGCAATGTGTGATTAATCGTTATTGCATAATTATTTCAATATATTTAATAATAATAATAATAATATATTTCATATATTATTATTATTATTATTATTATTATTATTATTATTATTATTATTACTTTGCTATTAATAAATCCTATTTTTGTTAAACATTGTACTGATGATACGTTCAACTGCATAGAAAAATAAATGTGTCCAGTGAATCTATGTGTAATAGTATTTTTTGTTTTTTAGTAGAAAAGTCGCACACTCTCAGCCTCCAAATTTGTTTTGTTCTTTCTTGTAATCAATCGATAAATCGATAATATAGGTTGTTCCAATAACTTGATTCGATTTTAAATGTGATTCAAGTTTAAGTGTCTAATGATTTTTTTTTTTTTCATTTTCTTTCAGATTTAACAACTTACGTCTTTGGCAATTTCAACCACGGGAAGATTAACAATCAAACAACGTGTTAAAGTTATCGAAGCCTATTACGAAAATGGACGTTCAAATAGAAATGCATTTCGAGCACTTCGCGATGTTTTGGGCCAATGTCGTCGACCAACCGAGAGTGCAATTGGAAAGAATGTAACATTGTTGTGGAGAGGTACAATTCTTGCGCGCGATGACGAATAGAGGTGTCTAGATTTTCGGCCACATTCTCGTGTGCTGCAGTAATGTTTTCAGCTGAACAGTGTAAACGTGCTCGTTTACGCCGTTCAGCTGAAAACATTTCTGTTTGAACGTCCATTTTCGTAATAGGCTTCGATAACTTTAACACGTTGTTTGATTGTTAATTTTGACAAAAGATTTGTCTCTACACGCTTACAAAATTCAATTGATACAAGAACTGAAACCTGCTGACCATTTGGAGCGCCGTACATTCGTCAGTTGGGTGAACGAGCAAAAACAATCCGATGAAGATTTTTCGCAAAAAATCCCCTTTAATGATGAAACCCATTTTTATCTTGGTGGATTCGCTAATATGCAGAATTGTCGAATTTGGGTTGATGAAAATTCCAAGGGAGATTGTTGAAAAGCTAGTGCATCCACAAAATGTCAGTTTGGTGTGCATTTTTTGCTAGCGTAATCATTGGGCCCTATATTCATAAATTTTAACGTCCATTTTCGTAATAGGCTTCGATAACTTCAACACGTTGTCTGATTGGTAAACCTTTCATGGTTGAAATTGCAAAAGACTTAAATCTGAAAGAAAAAGAAACAAATCATTAGACGCTCAGACATAATTCACATTTAAAATTGACCCATGTTATTAGAACACCATATATATCCTAAATACCTAACGTCTTGGCTGGAGAGGTTACCAAAAAATAAATAGGTTTTACCACAGGTTAGACTTATAGACTCCATTTCTGGGTTTGAACCAGTTATCAGTTATTGCTATCAACTAAGTCACGAGGATCAACTCTGCTCTTCTATTTAACCGTAGCTGTTGGGAATTGATGTGTTTAAGACTTTTTCGGGGACATTACTGAGAATAGAGCCTAGATCAATACTCTAATTCGATCTGCCACACAGTCACGCAACACAGTCAACATTCATTAACAGGTATGCTTTATCCTGTAAGACAGCTCTTCTTAAACTTTTTTCATTCATCACTCCATCACAAGATTTTTCGCTACCCCAGGTATTAAATATGAAATAAAACACACAAATAAATACATAAATTATTTATTTCTTTACTGAACAATATACATATTAAAAAGTACTTATATTATTTGGTAAAATAAATGTAGTTTTAGGATTTGTTTAGAAAATAAACCAAGGTAAAGGCTTCAAGTACAAAAATAAACCAAAGTAAAAAAAAAAAAAAAAGAAAGAAATTAAAAATCAATGTGAAGAGTGTACCTGTTTTTTGCTGCATAACAAATTTAAACTTGTTGTAATATTTAACACTGCTGGATGTAAAGCATCTACGGTTTTCAGCGTTGAACGATATTTGCTTTTAATAAAGAGTTGAAACTGAAATAGTCGTTTTGATATAGTTATGTCGTGCTAAATGAAAAAAGAACATCTAATGTCATTGATGTGTTTAAGACTTCACTTAAATTCACCTTTGAATCCAGAATTCAGTCAAAGATTTTTTGTAAATTCAAGTTTGAGTCGCTCGATTCCTCAGCGAAATCAAATGTTTGAATTTAAATTTGGCCACCCCATTTAGAGTCACGAGCCATAGATTAAGAAACGCTGCTGCAGGACGATGGCTAACCAACCAACCTTTGATGCAGTCATTTTGATCATCCCTGTGTACCCGTATCGTTCGGTTTTAGCGTTAACTCTCTGAACTCATGTTGACCTATACCCATTATCCTAATGAAGTTGTTTACTAAGCCTAACTTAGTCTGGTAAAAGGATACAGTTTTGGCGCACAAACAGTAAAATGGTGAATTATTCTAAAAGACTTACTTTCTAAATGTTACAGTAAGCAACGTATGTATTTGTAAGCAACAAATATATTTATATTATTTACATTATTCGGATTATTGCCCTCATCTTTTTCACCATACTTATTACATCGTTTCGGTCGTTGTACGCTCCGGCTTTCTTCAGTGAATAAAGACGTTAATTAGATCCAGTGACAGAACCCAAAGAGTGTGAGTTCAATACCTGGTTAAGACGGTGGAGAACTTGGTGAAGGGAATTAATCAGGAGATAACTGATAAATGACATCCATTAGACAGTCTACTTGGATTTCTTGAGGGTTGGTTTTGTTTTATTAAGATAAGCGCTTCAATTATTTTACACGCTCTTTACAGCTTGACATCGAACATTATGTTTCAAAGCGAATTTCGTAGGTTTTCATTCTGATATAAGTGGGCCCTTATAGAACTGTAGTCTAACAGATGCTTAGGAATCTTGATAAGCAAGCGTGGGTATATCCGATATTCACTCAAACACACACACACACACACACACACACACACACATGCGTATATATACAGGGTGCGATGGCTAAATTGTCACCATTTTATATTTGTAATTCCGCGCATGCGCTTTGTTTATTTTTTTTTTAATTTTATTTATACTTCCCTGTATAGCAGGATCAGTTGAGAGAATAAGATCAATATTTCTCAATTCACACCTCCAGAAATTTGAAAACTGCACGCTTACTTCTTGGCATTCGCGCCGGAAGATCCAATACGAAAATTTCAGTGTGTTTGGGTATCAGTTTGATGACAGTGCAAAGGATTTGGAAAGTGATGGATGAGTCTAATAGCGATTACGAACGTGTTTGGAGGGATCACTAGTGATGGTGACGTTATGCCTCCATTCATCAACACGGAGGCCTATATTAAGTGCTTTGAGGAGGTAATTCTGTCGTTGGTCAAGTGGGTGGCTGCTGGAAGACCTTATGTTTGGCAACAGAGTTCTGCAACATGACACACAAACAGAAGAACCCAGTCCCGGCTCTCAGAGAATTCCCTTTCACCATTTACCTCTGGCCACCTAACTCCCTAGACTGCAACCCCCTAGATTATTATGTGTGGGTGCAGTTGAGCAGGAAACCAACAAAACTTCTTGTAACAACAAAGATGAAATGACGGCAAAGATTATGGCAGCATTCACCTACTTAAACAAGGAGATCGTCCATAAGAGTTGCAGAAGTTTCGCTGAAGTCAATGGCGATATATTTACACTTTAGTATTTCAAGTCATATTTGTGTAATCTTATTATTAAATTAAATATCTCTCAGATGATTAATAGATTCATATCGGAGGCGTTAAAATTAACAAGTTATCCCTTCCCCCATTTAACAGCAGATTGTATGCCGTTTCAGGAATGCGGATCCTTATTCAGCCCAGAAGGTTTTTAATTTCCTCATGGAGTCGCACTGATTCCAAAATGCTATATGTTGGGATACGGCCTCTACGATTAAATTTGTAAACACGGACAATTTTATTTTGAAACACTGTACTTTGAGAACTGTAAATTTTTCATTTGAACCTGAGCTATTAAAAGTTAGATATTTGCATCCTTTAATTGTTTTTTTTTTCTCGGTATAAGCCAAGATAGAAGAATCCGAAAACAATCGGTAAAATGAAAACTTGACATTCCAAAATTTCAGAATTGCACGTCCGGCTCCGGCTCCGGCTACGGCTACGGCTACGGCTCCTAATGTTTTTAATTTGCTCGCGGAGTCGGCTTGATTCCAAAATGGTATGATATGTTGGGCTAGAGCCTCTAGGATTAAAGTGGAAAAATTGTGACACACTGACATTCGCATTTATTATATAGAAGAAGGAGATGAGCTATTGAGAATTGTGTCTCTTTAAGTAAATAAGTGTTACACGCTGAAATTGGCATATATTATATAGATGAATGAGATAAGCTATTGGGAGTTTAGTCCCTTTATTGAAAAAGTGTAACACACTGACATGGCATTTATTATATAGATATGTATCGAGAGGGAGAGTGTGAGTGAGACAACACCAAATGCGCATGATGACAGTTAACGGTTCAATCGATTTTCAAACTATGAAACTGAGTGTTCTAATATATTTATGGAATTTATTATTTCTATAGGATGTAGGACGCCCATCGCTAAGATACACAGACAAGCTGAAAAGCAACTTGTCAGCTGTCAATATAACTCATAACACCCTTGAGCGCTTAGCTTTGGAGCGAATAGAATGGAGATCAACGTGTTTTAGTGGACTCAGCAATTTTCAATCTGCTTGTCTGAATCAACTTCAAGAAGTGAGAGCAAGATCTAAAAGGTCAGTCAATCTTACAGTGATCTCATCTCATAATCGTCACACTTGCTCCATATATGGCCTCCTTTGTAAATCACTAGCGGGTCTTAAATGCCACTTACTTTCATAACTGAATCAATAAGCTGTCAGATCCTCATACGTCGAAACCGACGGGAGAGTCCATTAATTTATATATATATATATATATATTATAAAGTAGTACATAAGAACATATGTAAAACGCTACACCAATGCGTCCATGTTTCGATGCCCATCATAGCATGTCATCAGGCGATGATAAATGAAAGTTATTACAATTTTTAATATTTACCTTCAAACAATCTTTTTTTCCCCGGCAAAAAAGAAAATAAGTAAAACAAGAAAGTGAGAAAGACATGAGATACAGTAACCTTTAATAAAAAAAAATGAAAGAAAGACACAAGATATAGTCTAAAAAAGAAAAGAAGGAAAAGAAAGATAACATATAGTATCTTGAAAGAAAACAAAATAGCGAGAAAGAAAGAAAGAAAGACAAGATATACTCTTCTCTCCCTCTCTCTCTCTCTCTCTCTCTCTATATATATATATATATATATATATATGTATATATATATATATATATATATATATATTATAATATTTTTATTTAAAAATATTTTACATTCGCATTTTAAATAAAAATATTACAGTATTATGCTATATGTTGTATCGAGCATTTTTTAAAAATAAATGCTAAAGAACTGTTATTTATTTGTATATATATATATATATATATATATATATATATATATATATATATATATATATATATATATATGCCTCATAAATATACCAAATTCCAATAAACACACACACATGTACATATACATATATATATATATATATATATATATATATATATATATATATATATATATATATATGCATACATATGCATACAAACCTTGTTAAGGATAATAGTCATATTATGTTATTACGTTTTTTTTAAATAGGATTTCCTTATGAGTAGATTAGTTGGGTATGTTGGCGTTGAAAGTGTAAAAGAAGTTCCTATTTTTCGTATTATTTCTTGTAAAGGATCCCAAATTTCGACTGGCTTCTGTCATTATCAAGTAAGAAACAATTTCAAAGATGAAATTCAAAGACATTGTGATAGTCTGAATCTTTGAAATGACATCGATTTTTCACTTTTGAATATTTCTATTGTCCCGTGATAATTTTTTTTTTAATGCCTTTCTTTCTTGTTCGTTTTTAAAAGCTGCCATCAACCAAATATCGAAAACGCGGACTTTCCTGTTCATCAAATGTCTTTCTTTCATGATAATGACTTTAACCCGGCGAAATACATTTTGGAAATAAATGCGAGATATCCATGCATGCCTCAGTCACCGTCGTCGACACACCATTTGTTGTCGGGAGATAGTAACCTTTAATATCAAATATTAATTTATATCGTGCATCTATAAGAGCGCGTTCTGCATTCATGCAAGTGACGACCGTTTCCGTCTGCTATACAGACAACGATAACATCTTCTCTTGTGTATTCTTCAAAGAATCAGAGATCTAAATTCTGTTATCACGGTAAGGGTTGCCATAATTTACAACTCTTTACAAGTTTTTTATTGATTGTGAAGGGGATGATGAACAGTTATAAAAACTTAGAATATTGTTCAACGAGATTGTACTGAAGTATATTTTGTGCATTGCGAAAAAAGAACACGAGATTTTATTTCACCTATGTAACATTAGGTTATATTCATCTCCGGACTTCGTTAAATACTCTCCGCCAGTGTGCGTGCGCGACAGCGTTCGCTCATCTGTAACGTCGACCTGACATTCTCGTCTGCAATGTTTTACAGAGGCTTGATGCCTCTAGGGTTAGTGTTTATATACCTACCTCACATACCTGCCGCAAATCAACTGGGACCAAATATGCGGATCCGAACTCGGAGAATAAAAAGAAACAACAGGTGTTGACCGGATGATTTCTTTACTCGAGGTTTACTAAAGGTTAGTATCGAAGGAGCATAGAGTACATGTATATGAGTCTGATTACTTGCATATATATATATATATATATATATATATATATATATGTGTGTGTGTGTGTGTGTGTGTGTGTGAGTGTGTGTATATATATATATATATATATATATATATATATATATATATATATATATATCAGTAAATGACGCAGCCACTCGAATCCGAGGGTTCCAGACTACTAGCTAATCCCCATTGCAGCCGCCTGCTCAGTCATATTCGTGTTCGTTCAAAACCCACAGAGCCCACCTGCAACTATTTTTTTCAGAGAACCATAGTTACAGTTTTTGGAAGAGAGTGCGTTATCTAGCGTGACCAACAGTCTGAACAAGGCCAGCTCTCCCTCAAACCGTGCTAGTATAACCACCGTCGGCCCCCAAGGCTTCCGTCTAGCCAGTTTCACTCACATAGCTTGGGTCAACCCATGGAATTGTTTTCAGGCATTTTCCGAACACTAGGATCGCCTCCAACTGACCGACAACATAAAAAGTACACCTTTCTGACAAATCGACTACGGTGAGATTCGAATCCGGGACTTAATATCAGAAATCAAATATATATATATATATGAAAAATATAGGCACGCATTCATAGATATATATGAACAGAATGAGATAGATATATACATACATATATACATAATAGCTGGCCACTCGTATTCGAGGATACCCGTCTACTATCTGCTATCTCTACTGCAGAAGCTCGTCCTTGCGCATTTCAACACCCACCGGTTTATACTGCAACTATGCCGAGTAGACCCTAGTTGCAGTTTCTGGGAGAGAGAGCGTGTTATCTAGTATGATGATCAAACCCTCCGTTTCGATGACTTGTGACTTCGTGCTTGCACAGCTACCTAATTTCACTCACTTCGGGCACTTTCTAAATGTGCCGCACGCTGGAGTCGTCCCCTCTCCGACAACATAAAAAGTTCACCTTCCTGAAAAATCAACCGTGGTTAGATTTGAATTCTGGTCTCATGGTTAGACACGCGCCTATAGATAGATAGATAGATAGATAGATAGATAGATAGATAGATAGATAGATAGATAGATAGATTCCTTTAGATAGATCCATATGTGTGATAGCGAGAAAAAGACTCATTTAATGTGGTTTCCGACTTTAGCTGTTTTTTTGACCCCTAATTTGGAGTCTTTTTTCTTCTCTCTTTTCCTTCTATACCGATTTTAGCCGAGAAAAATCATCAACTCTGATGACGAGGCTTAACGAAGCGCATGACAAAACCTTTCGACGCCGGTTGGACAATATTTGCCCGTTTTAATAACTTGCTGAACAAAAATAGCGAATCTATTATACAGATATTCTCAAAAGAAGCAAATATGTCTATCGTTTTCGTTACTCGTCCAGCATCTTTTTCGAGTAAAAATAAATTTACTTTTCATTATATTTGATATCATCGTCTGATTTAGGTTCAGTGAAACGTCAAATTCATCTTAAACCCCAAGGCTACTTGTGTGAAAGATAAATTTTATTAAGAAAAAAAAAACATTGACGAATCAATTTTTATAATAACGGTTAATACGAGTATATGAAGAGGGGATCAAAAACTCCGTAGCCTTATGCATAGTCATAAGCTAAGTTTTGATCAGAAATACACACATTCTAATTTGTGTGATTATCAAAAGAGGAGAGCTTATTGAAAATATATGTAATTTTAATTTTAAATCAGGAATTTGGAAAGTGAATACTAGATGCGTTTCTTAGAGATGCAGTCCGTTCTAGAGAGATAAGAGATGTGGTTCTACAGAAGGATTATGCAAATATTATGTTTGAAGCATGTGAGCAATGAAGAAGTTTTATTGATAATGGAAACAATAACGGGAAATACTTAGTATCAGAAAGAGACAGTTAAGATTGGTAGACCCCATAATGCGGAAAGAGGGCTTGGAAAATTTGACACACAAAATGGCAAAGTGAAGGCCAAATGATTGCGTGACAACGAATAAACTACGTATGTATATGATAGCTGGTAATAATTCAATAGATTTATCAAACCTTCTAACAATTATGAGCACTATTAACCAAAAGCCTGGAGTCATTCAAATGAACTAAACCCTTTTAGCATTTATTAATTCATTGCATATATATATATATATATATATATATATATATATATATATATATATATATATATATATATGGTAATACACGTTTGTAAAACCTCGGATAGCTCAATTTGTAATAGAACAAATTGGTACCCGAGGAAAAAAGTGGAAATAAAAAAAAGAAAGAACTAAGAACATTAACACAATACGAAACCAATCGTCAAGTCTTTAAGCTTCAAGTTCAAACGTTGTGTGCTCAATACGCTAAGTAAACCGATATATATATATAAATATATATATATATATATATATATATATATATATATATATATATATATATAACAGAATATGAATTATAAATTTAACCCAAGAACACTAAACATCAATTAAAGTTACAACACTACTAAGCATGGATATATCAGCCCATTTTGAAAATATCAAAAAAAAATATTACATATAAATCTTTATTTGAAATATTTTACATGCAGGAACTTCAAACTTTGTACTTTGAGTTAACATTAATAGGAACTGAAAAACATTATTTAGGTAAGAAAATCAGGTACTAAATATTGTAATTAAAAATAGGAAAATTTGCGCTGGGTACTATGGGTACCCATGGTTAGTGTTCTAGAGTTAAAATGGACTGTAGACAGATTTTGTGCCCGCGACATATCCGAAAATCTGACCAAATGAGCAAAGCGATTCTTGACAGCCCCATAACTTTTCAGCAACTTCCAATAAATTCATAATTTCTTATAGAACGATATTTTCGCATTCTTGATCAATATGGAGTATTGCTGCCATACATGGTCTGGTGCCCCTTCTGTTTGCCTTGGGGTTCTTGATAGTCTCCAGAGGCGGATATGCAATGTAGTTGGCCCTGGTCTGTCGTCTCCTCTACAGTCACTTTCTCACAGACGCGCCGTCGCCTTCCTCTGTCTGTTCTACAAATACTTCCATGGAAATTGATCCGAGGAGCTGCATTCGCTGGTTCCCAGACGCCATGAGTTCAAGCACCATACGAGGCTGGCATCCCGCTCTCACACCTTCACTTTCGAAACTCCTAAATGTAGCCGTCTCTTCTACTCCAATAGCTTTATGTCTCGCACCTATCGCCTGTGGAACTCCCTTCCCTATTCCTGTTTCCCTGTGAGCTATAATCTCCAACTATTCAAGTGTAATGTCAATCGACATCTCCAGTTGCCTTGATCTATCCACTACCCTCATCCTTTCTTCTATCACTCCTATCTGATCTTGCTCTAAATTTTGTGTAACCCCTTGCGTCCTAGTGGCTCCCGCCTTGCTTGGGGTGAAATGCTTTAATATATATATATATATATATATATATATATATATATATATATATATATATATATATATATATATATATATATATAAACTAGTGCTTAATCTTTCTTTTTTGTAATTTTAATTTCAAACTAAAAGACAAGCATATTTAATAAACTTATTAATTATTTCTTGGGTGATCTGAAAGTATCAAAAATGAAAATGCTCGATAAGGATTGTGTAGAATAGTAAAGAAATCAAGTTAGGATATCACACACGAATTTTATTTAACCAAAAAGAAGAGTTGGTTCAGAAAATGGTTATAATAAACCTTTTTACTGTATATTTCATTCGGGAAATTGATCAAGATGAAACGTACAAGAATCTTGGAATCAACCAAAGACATGATAGTCACCATGCAGCAATGAAAGAAAACATCAGACAAATAATTTCATGGTCACTGTTCAAATGAACTCTTCGCTATGGTACCTAGACTTTTTGAATTTAAGCGTAGTGATAGACCGGCGTCAAGATCTCGTCAATTTACAGTTGATATGGCTAGAAGCGTAAGTCCTATGCTAACAGTACCTTTTCTCGTACGTGTCATTTGTGGAACTCCCTTCCGGTTACCAGGCTTTCCAGACAAATATAATCTTCAAAACTTTAAAGCAGTCTCGATGGCTATCTAATGTTCTCCTGATTATAATTTTTGTTCCCGATTATTAGTAATGTTTCTGTTCCTAATTCTTCAGCAACCTGTAACTCTTTGTGTCTTAGTGGCTTTACTGCCTTGCATGGGGTGATACGGATTAAAAAATGGGGTTTAAATTAGTAAGAGCGATACGCGAGAACTGATCTCAATATAGAAAAATCAGTCTCAGATTATTAACACCTTAGCAATGCTTATCTATATATAAAACAGAAGATATCTCTGTGTGTCTGTCAATGTTTGTATGCTATTTATGCACGTCGACATTTCTCGACCGATTTCGATGAAACTGTACACACATGTTGTAAATTTACTAAGATAGGCCAAGAATAGCGTTTCAATTTCTAGGCGTCAACATATTTAGCAGGAAAATAGAACTAAAAGTGGGTACAATTTTTTTCAAAAACCAAGGCAAAGTTCCATGCGAACAATTTCTTTACTGGATAAGCTGATGTTCTTTGCACTTAACGCAAAACATAGCTCATGTTATGAAGTTTATATAGAGTGCTTAATGGTTTACCTGCGACATTGGCTTCGCACAAAAAATTGCAAAACACTGTGGAAAAATCGAGGTTTTCATGCTACTTAAAAATAAAAACTTAAATAACTTCCGATTTTCTTCAAACGTTCCGCCAAAAATTTGCAAGAAATACGATAGTGTAGTTTTAGATTTGCTCGCTTCCACGCATATAACGAAAAGCCAAGACAAACTGCTCTAAGACCCTGTTTTCGGCAATAACTCCCTGGATTTTCATCCGATGCTTTCTAAATTTGCCATTACAAATTGTCTTGCGTGGAAGTTTGATTTAGATTATTTCAGTTAAGTGGACAACATCTACGAAAAACTATGTCTAAAATCGATTTTCTATGATCTAACCAATAGTTTCTTCACATGAATCTATCCTAAATTTGCATTCGAACAAACTTTGATGCAAAGATTGTTTGAGAAGGATTATTGAAGCTTTAAAAGGGAAAATTTCCCGAATGAACTCTTATTAACCCCTATTATACAGTAAACGCTCAAAGAAGGGTTGGGGTCCATGCGTTGACACTTGCAGTTGAATCAAGCTCTGACGCTCCATCCCTGTTTTTGTTTGATCATTAGATTTGTGAACAATGCCATACTATTTGAAATTATTACGGCCGTAGGAAATTTACTGAATATATAAAACAATGAAACAATTCAAACCAGAGCAACGACAACACAGAATTTTTTTTATTGATTCCATTATTATGAACAATCAAATACTTGCAAAGGACATGCCGTTGTAGGGAGACCACGGTTGTTTTCCCTTGGGTTGAGCTCATGAGAGTTAGGGCCCCTTTTAGAGAGTAGAACTCTTCTGCCCTTTTTAACTTTGCTTCCGTTCTGGGAGGAACGGCCCCTTTACCTTCCTGATCACCAGGGTGTCCACACACGTGGAAACTGGTCAACATAGGTACTTTCATGAGATCGCTGAAAACAGAGCATAGCATGATGAAAAAGACGCCAAAGTTGATGAAAACAAAATTTTAGCGTCTAAATGCTTGTTATTATTGAGAGGAAAGATCAAAGTATTTTTTAATTATTTTTTAAAATTTTTCCTTCTTTTTAGAACATTGTAAATTTTGATTAAAAAAACCTTGTTTCTCTTTGTATCAAGCGAACCAATAAAATAACATATAAAATTTTAGCGCTTTTTTTTCCTGTATGACACATTAATTTGGAAAATCTTGCAAAAATAAAAATAATTGTCGGATTTTAGCGAAATTTCAGAAAATATTCACAAAGGATGGAACCTATTATAAATATCTTTTATTTTTAGGAAAGTCATGCCAGAATTTTTTTTTCATATGTATTACCCCCTCTAACTAATTGTACGAAAACTCTATAATTTCAATTTCGTGGAGATTAATGATTATATTAGTTAAAATCACAATGCTTTGAGGAAACCAAATCATGTTTTTTTTTTGTTTTGTTTTTTTAGTTGGACCACCCCTACCTGAAAATCGTCTCTGAAGTGTAACATACAAAATTCAATAAAACAAAAATATTATTTAATTTCAAAAGCTTTTAATAGCTTTTATTTATTTCAATGAACATGGACAATATTGTCTGAAAGCAAAAAGATATTTCGATAAAAAATGAATTTTTAAAACAATTATTTGTTATTTCTGAAATATTTTTTTTATTTTTACATTATGTTGCTAATTCTTCTAAAATTAGGGAAAAGTTTGTAGAACTTAATGAATGTTGTCATTAAGTAGATATATATTTACAGATTATAATTTCCAAAGCTTATTACAAACTAACGAGAGCACGTATATTAAAAAAATAATTTGTGTCAAAAGTTTTTACCAATGAAATATACGGAAGCCGGAAGTATCGTGCGTGCAATAAAAAGTCAGCAGTGCAGCACTTGTATCTTAATTTTTTTTATAGTATTCATATTTTTTCCAGATAGTATCAACAAACTTATGGTACAGTACTTAAAAAAAAAAATTGGAATGGCGAAAGTTTTTTTTACTTCAATTATTACAAGGTACTACTTAAGCAGGTCCGCTTAAAAAAATAATATGTCCATTCTGTCCTTCCGTATGAGAACTCGAATCTCACGCCAGCTGTCAATAATTTATAGACGTCATCACTCAGCACTTGATGTTGAGATCGCCTCTCTTTTATCTTAAGAAAAAACATTTTTCTACGAAGAAAGTAAGTAAAAGTTTCTTTCAAAATAATTTAAATAAACTTCAAATTTTCTAAATTTCTTCGAATAAATTTTGAAATACGTATAATTAATTTTTAACCGAATTTTAAACGAAGAATTTAACTTATTTTTCAAAATTTAAAAAAAATGGCTTATATCGAGTTTTTTTCGTTATTTCGTAAACAAGATTTTTAACTAACATTTCGGACATGCTAAAAATGAGTAAAAAATTTCAAAAAAATATTCAAAAAATACTTTAGTGTTTCTTCTCAATAATGAAATATACATTTAACACGAAGAAAACATTTTTCATTAATTTTCAGGCCGTTCTTGTCAGGCTATCGATTTTCATGAAGGTGCCTAGGTCAACATGTGCACGGTCTACGAAAGAAAAACGTACTTTCTATTCACTTATCTGAGGACGATTAAAGACCATAAAGTTGGTATGTTATTTCTTTGTTCTCATTCTGTAAACCTCGTCGTTTTTGGGGGACAATATGGACAATCATTTGTTTTGGGACATATGTAAATCTTTTGAATACATGTACGCGCGTTGTTTGCCTTATTAAATGTTTTGTTTGTTACGCTCGCGTATTTCGTCTTTCTATATTCGTATTCAGTATTAGTGTATCAATGGCTACACTAATGCTAATATTAGTATCCGTGTGCTACTGGAAGGCTAAAACACGTTATTCTTCCTAACACAGAATAGTCAGTAAACTCTGTGTAGCAGATACCACCAGACTAATACCGTAAAAAATGAGTCGGAGAGTAGCTTAGTATGCCAACGTATGATGCATGAAATCGGAAGCGCAGACAGACATTTCTAGACAGGGGGTGCGGTTATACATTTGCAGCCATGTACACACCAGCGCAACGCCTGGTACCTCGGCTAATTATTATTTAGTTTAATGTGATAAATTGGATTGTTGAACATTCAAGGAAAATAGAAAAAATAGAAAACATCTAACTATAAACAAAATTGCTTCATCGCATTTTTTTATATACCAGCTGAAAGTAAAGGAAAGTAAAGAATGATTCAGAATGAATCTCACAAATAAACGTACAAAAATACAAAGCTGGAATTATTAGCTTGGAACGTAAAGCTATAATATTGGTGTATTTTGTCTCCAAGAAAACAAAATCAAAGCAGTTGATATCAGTTAGATAGCAGAAATTAATAGCCTCGGAAACGCAATAAATCTTATGTGAATGGTTTTGTCATCAACACAAATTGGAAGAAGAATATACAACGAAATAGGAAAGTCTCAAACACAATATGTATTATATAGGAATAAAGTGACACTGCCGACACTAAAGTTTAAACACAGATTACCAGAGAGAAAACAAAGACGATTCCATTTTGAATACTTAGATCACGTGGCCATAATGCATATATATTGGAATTAGCTTGGCGTCAAATTGATCACTATATCTATTCTATCCTCTATTACTATACGGATCACTCTTTCTACACTACCCTCTATCTCTGTACTATTCACTATACTATTTCTCTACACTGATCACTATACGGATTACTATTCGGTGGTTACTATTCGAGCGAGTATTATCGAGCAAGTACTATTATTGCGAGTGTTATTCGAAGTCGTCTAACACCAGCAATGTTCAACGGTGTTACTATAGTTGTATCTGCGATTACAAAGTCTCTACTACATCCAACATTATGAAAGTGGCAACGAGTGTACTAAAAACATGTGTGGTATTTCAAGACAAATATGACTTGCATACAGACTGACGGTATAAATCTTAAAATGTCATTCTTCGTCACTTTCCCACAGCACTTACATGGCTTCCTCTGTCTTTACTACAACTATTTTCATGGTAATTGTTCTGATGAGAATTCCTCCTTTATGCTTCAGATGCATGAATTTAAGCGTATTACTAGATTGCCAGTTAGATCTCACTGTTTTAATACTGAACTATCAAGATCCAACAGTCTGCTTGATACTAATAGATTCTTTTCTCGGATGTCTCGCAGCTGAAATTCACTTACGGTTTCTTATTTCCCTGCTACTTACGATTTTCAAAAAAATAAATTTAACGCAAAGTCTTCCTGAAACCTTTTCTTTTATTGCCATTTCCCTTTCACTAAAGTCTTCTCATTCTCTTTCACTCCCAGTAAACCCTTGAACCTTAGTTGTTTTATCTCCTTGTTTAGGGTGAATTGAAAACAAGAAAAACACCTTTGACGGGCTTGAAAGAATTTCAGCACTTTCGAGAGACATATATATATATATATATATATATATATATATAGAGAGAGAGAGAGAGATAGAGAGAGAGAGAGCATAGGAAACAGAGTTTTGGCAAATGGCAGATAATAGTTATTTATAAAGTTACTGTAGATTAGATATTAGTGATCTGGGGTGTGCCTTCAAATCAAAACAACACTGAGGAAGATGACGATGAAGCTTGAAAAGATTAAGTTATACTGAAATTATAGAGATTTACCTAGTGTAGCATATATGTGGCACAAGGCCGAAAGAATGGACCACGTAGTGAGGATCGGACTCATTACTCAGTCGTAATTAATCTAGCGAGACAAGCTTGCTAACTATTAGACCACGACGAAGTTCTCATTTGTAAAAGTAGATTATATGTGGCACAAGGTCGAAATTATGGAGCACCTAACAAGGATCGAACTCACTACTCAGTCGCAATTGATCTATAGAAATAAACTTCTCGTTAACCATAAAATGACATCGATGTGCCCTTTTCGAAGAGTAGCTTATATGTGACACCAGGCCAAAAGTATAGTGTACCCAGCAAGGATCTAAATCATTATTTAGTCGCAATTAATCTTGCGTGCTAAGCTTCCCGTTCGCCATTATACCACGTCGAAGTGCCCTTTAGTAAGAGTAGCTTAGGTGTGGCACCAGGCCATAAGTATGGAGCAGCCTGTGAGGATCGGACTTATTCCACAATCATTACATATCTAGCGACACAAGCTTCTCGTTAACCATTACACCACGTCGAAGTGCCCTTTACAAAGCGTTGTTTATACGTGGCACAAAGCCGAAAGTATGGAGCACCCTGTGAGGATCGGACTTCCTCCAGAGTCATTATATATCTAGCGACACAAGCTTCCCGTTAACCATTACACGACGTGGAAGTGCCTTTTAGCAAGCGTAGTTTATATGTGGCATATTATGGTCAAAGAAATTGACGCTTAAGAAGTTCACCGACGTCCAGATTGAGGTGTCCAGAAAATGACTTGTCCAAGCCGCTATTATCGCTGTTACCCACGGGTCCTACTCCACCAAAATTAAAGTTCTTCATGAGCGAGTTTGTCTCGGTGCCTTTAGGTTTCGGACAGGTACGGTGTTTCTGATCCAAGGTGAAATTCTCTTGTCTTGACATTCCTGGTTTGATTGACCCTTTATTAAGGAAACTGGAGTTAGACATTTTCTGGGTTTTGGCGTCATCCGCCTGAGTATCAGGGATCCGAACCTTCGAATAGTTTCAAAGCAGCTATCCGATCAGTAGGTTTATAATATCGGGGCTACTGTACTGTCATTTTCTGAATGGTTCCTGGACTGTACAGTAGTCCTTTGTGGGGCCTCTCAATTCCACGATGAAGAGTACTACTACGGCTGTATCTCTAGACAGATCTTTCCAGGTTATCTATACATACGACTCCTGCGGGTGTGTCTGTCACTCTGACTACCAGTTTTCCCACCAACCAATATATACATGAATCCAATCAAAATACAAATAAACAAAACTATCAAACCGAACATGAGAAGAAACAAAGTGGGCACTTCGTATACCATCTCCTACACAAACGCAAGGGGTCTACGTTTCAACTTTCCAGATGTAGAACACTATCTTTTCCAATTTAAACCAGACGTCCTGCTACTTTCTAAAACTGGTATCAGCGCTTCGTGCGCCCTAACGGAGTTCCCAGTCTCGCGTTACTCACCTCTCATAGCAAAACATGCCCACCTAAATTGCCACGGCCACAGACTCGGAGCCGAGACTAAAGTAATGATCTGTGAACATGAAAGAAATATGAATTCCTATTCAGTAATAAAGAAAGCCGACATATTCGAAAGTGAATTTCAGGTGGTTGAAGAAATGCAAATAAAACATAATACACCGACTGCAGCGGCAAAGGGTTTAAAAAAAGGAGGAAAAATAAATGCAAAATTAGAAAATGCAGAAACGATGGCAAGATAAGCTTCTTCGGTTTCAATACTCTGCTCGTACCAAACAAGCTGATTTAGACAAACCCCGTTTCCATCATTCGTTACGTAGTACAGGGCTTAAAAGCTGAAGCCGAAGGTTTTATACAAATAAAGGATCGGTGGAAAATCTCAAGAAGTCATTTCTGACCTTAAAACTTCGGTTCGAACGCGGAAGGAAATGTGTATGAAACAGAAATCAAAGGAAATAATAATTATAATAATAATAATAATAATAATAATAATAATAAGAAGAAGAAGAAGAAGAAGAAGAAGAAGAAAATCTCAAAAATGTAGTACATGGGAACATCAGCAATCCCTGTTGTAGTTGGAGCCCTAGGATTGGTTTGAAAAGATTCCAGTAGACTAATTGAAAGGAATCCTGGAAGTCCATGCCTCAAAGAGATACAAAAAATTATTCTGACAAGTACAACCTACACTTTACGAAGAGCTTTATCTATGTATATTTTTTTTTTTTTTTTTGTCACTGGAAAGTGTCATGATACCATGAACGGGACCCGGAACGAAATGTGTAAACGCCAGAAATCAAAGGAAATAATAATAATAATAATAATAATAATAATAATAATAATAATAATAATAATAATAATAACAAAATACATAAAAAAAGAAAGCAAAAACAAATGAAATGAACCAAATACAGAAACAATGGCAAGATAAACCGCTTCATGGCCAATACAAGCTGATGTAGACATGCCCCGTGGCTACGTAGTGCAGAGTTTAAAAGTTGAAATCGAAGTTTTTTATCCTTGCTGCACAGGATCAGAGCTTGTTAACTAGAAATTATCGAGCCCACATACTAAAATATAATGTTAGCCCAATGTGCATTTTCCTTGATAAGTATACAGAAACAATTGATCATCTTGTATAAGGTTGCATGGTATTGGCACCCACTGAATATAAAACCCGGCATGACAGATTTGGGCAATATCTGCACTGGAAAATCTGAAACTTCTACGGAAATGAAACTGAAAGAAATTGGTATGAACATCACCCAGACCTGTTTAAGAAGATAGGACCTGTATCAAATTTATGTGACTTCACAATATACATAGACAGAACAATCAAAGTTAATCGTCCAGATATCGTTCTTAGATGCCGCAAGCAAAAAAATTGACTCCTTATTGATATGGCAGTCCCTGCAGACGGCATTGTATTTTTGAAGATCTTCAAAAAGCTATCAACCTACTTGAAATCGAAATCTCAAAAATTTGGCACATGTGAACATCAGCAATCCCTGTTGCAATTGAAGCCCTTGGATTGATTGGAAAAGATTCTAATAAACTCATTGAAGGGATTCCTGGTTTTCCATGCCTTAAAGAAATGCAAAAAAAAAATGTTCTCACGTGTACATCCACCAACTTACGATGTGTTTGTTTTTTTTTTTTTGTTTAGTTTTGTTTTTTGTTGGTCAGTGTTCAGTGAAAACTGTCATGAGACCATTTCTGACCCAGAAAGAAATGATACACAGAAATCAAATAATAATAATAATAATAATCTCTCATCCTTCCTACAGAGAGACATAAATAAAATTATTGGGAAAATACAACGGAGAGTATAAAAAGAAGAATTATCTAGGAAATAATTGCATTAAAGTATACATTCTCGGGTAGGAAAGGCGACGCAATAAGAACAGTGCAACCAGCTTGCACTTCACGGATATTACATACTACGAGTGTCACAGTAACGAAATAAGAAGATGTTTCATAGATTCTCTGTTTACTTTATTTCACCAAGCCAAATAATGAAACAATGTTTTCTATTCGCTTCAGAAATCGACTACAACGTCAACTAGCGTCAAGTGAAAATCACCGTCTCAATTATATTTGTCATCTGTTTTGTACAAGTGGATATTGTCATCTTGTTTTCACTGATTTTTTTCAGTCATTCTTTCCGTCAATTTCTCCTTGTTTTATTACTATTTTTGAATTTTTCTCTTCTAACATCAAACTCCATGCGTTGGCCGCCATTTTGGCTGTAATTAGAAAAACGTATCACACCGATATCGTTCTATTTTGTTTTAATTTTCGTCACGTTTTTCTATGCAGTACGTGATTTTTAGATTTTAGTTTGCATTTATTAGATTGATAGAAAGATTTCCAGTATATGTTAACAAGAAAATAGACTGTTATTTATATAAATTTCTATAATCATTATTAAGTCATCACAGTTATGTCCCTGGCTGTCAAAGAATTTACACCTTTTATATAAATGGTCTGTTCTTGGATTTAAAAAAATACATCTTACATTTAAATGGTTTGAGCTTCTCGACACTTAAAGAATTTATAATTCATTTCCATGAAGAGGTGTTCTTCCTGGCTGTTAAAGAATTTACAGCGGTCTCTGCATCCTGGCTGTTAAACAATCTGCAATACAGTTCAATAAAGTGGTCTGTCATTCCTAGTTGTTAACTAATTTACAATACATTTAATTTTACATTGTCTGTCCATTCTGCTTGTCAAGGGATTTGCAATACATTCCAGGGAAGTGTTAGTTCTTCCTGATTATTACAGATTTTCTAATGCATTTCAATTGAGTAGTCTGTTCTTTCTGTCCGTTAAAGGATTTCCAATGCATTTCTGTTAAGTGGTCTGTCCTTTCTGGCTGTTAAAGGATTTTCAATGCATTTCTGTTAAGTAGTATATTCTTTCTGTCCATTAAAGGATTTCCAATGCATTTCTGTTAAGTGGTCTGTCCTTTCTGGCTGTTAAAGGATTTTCAATGCATTTCTGTTAAGTAGTATATTCTTTCTGTCCGTTAAAGGATTTCCAATGCATTTCTGTTAAGTGGTCTGTCCTTTCTGGCTGTTAAAGGATTTTCAATGCATTTCTGTTAAGTAGTCTGTTCTTTCTGTCCGTTAAAGGATTTCCAATGCATTTCTGTTAAGAAGTCTGTCCTTTTTGGCTGTTAAAGGATTTCCAATGCATTTCTGTTAAGTAGTATGTCCTTTCTGGCTTTTAAAGGATTTCCAATGCATTTCTATTAAGTAGTCTGTTCTTTCAGCCCGTTAAGGGTTTCCAATGCATTTCTGTCAAGTGGTCTGTTCTTTCTGTCTCTTGAAGTATTTTCAATGCATTTCTGTTAAGTAGTCTATTCTTTCTGTCCGTTAAAGGATTTCCAATGCATTTCTGTTAAATGGTCTGTCCTTTCTGGCAGTTAAAGGATTTCCAATGGATTTCTGTTAAGTGGTCTGTCCTTTCTGGCTGTTAAAGAATTTTCAATGCATTTCTGTTAAGTAATGTTCTTTCTGTCTGTTAAAGGATTTCCAATGCATTTCTGTTAAGTGGTCTGTTCTTTCTGTCTGTTAAAGGATTTCCAATGCATTTCTGTTAAGTGGTCTGACCTTTCTGGCTGTTAAAGGATTTCCAATGGATTTCTGTTAAGTGGTCTGTCCTTTCTAGCTGTTAAAAGATTTCCAATGCATTTCTGTTAAGTAGTCTGTTCTTTCTGACTGTTAAAGGATTTCCAATGCATTTCTGTTAAGTAGTCTGTTTTTTTCTGTCTGTTAAAGGATTTCCAATGCATTTCTGTTAAGTGGTCTGACCTTCATGGTTTTAAGGGATTTACCATGCATTTCAGTTAAGTGTTCTGGCTTTTCTGTCTGTTAAAAGATTTACAACTTTAGGTTAAATGACCTGTTCTATCATGAATAAACGATTTTGCTTTTGTTTCGATGTATTCTTCAGGACAGTTTTCTACATCTTTACCTCTCTGGAGTATTTGACCAAACAATAAATTTAGCTTAGAATCGACACAAATGATAAATCCTGAAGAATATATCGTATAGAGAAGAACTTATTTCCCAGCTGCGACGATTCTTCAACGCAGCCCAGGCACTGTCCTGCACCAATGTCACTGACTGACTTCTGTCCCCAGAAAGAAAGTTCGTTTCTCTTCCAATACACCGTAAAATGAAATTAGCATATAAATTACTATTATGTAATTTGTGCGCATTATTTATCATCTCTCTGTTGCGTCTCTGTCTTTGGGCAGAGTGAGCTCAAGGATTTCTCTGTCAAAGGAAAGACGGGCAACTGAAAAAATTATACTGAGAGGTGCCCAGCCCTGGGGTACAGCTGCCCGAGGCCGCGCCCTTCCATTACACAAGAGAAAGGGATCGGTGCTCCCACCGAGGCCAGCGCAACCGACGGTTTCGGGGACTGTGGGCAATTTTTGTCCCTGCCCAGGTGCACGCGCTCGGGTCTCTACTTTAAAAAGACCTTGTGTCACATTTCGTCCTCGTGGGGGAACGAGTAAACACTGTAAAAACAAATTAATTTATTTACCTTTTATTATTTTCAAAAGTTTCTGTTGCTTTTGCATCATCCCATTTCTAATGTACATCCACTTCAAAAGTTTTCATATTCTGGCATCTTCAACAAAATTATGTCAATTTGAACACAGTATCTTTCTTTTACAACTTTGCAAACCATTCTTAAAACGTGCATGCACATACAGGAGTTTCTTCTATTCTATGTATCATGAGACTTGGATTGTTTTAAGTCAGCGTTTCCCTTTTGTTCATTATGGATGACTGTAGGTCTTCCAGTTAAAAGTTTTCCCCAGTGATATTTGCGAACCACTTCCAATCAGTACTCACAGCTATGGTACCATCTCCATAAACGGAGCATATATTTTTTTTTCCTTTTTGGACAACTTTTATGTTGGTTATTTTTTTCGGAAAGAACAGTGATTCAAATGATGAAAATGCATATTGTATCCAGACTTTACCATTTGCGCCGATTCCAGGTTTAGGAACTCCTGTTGCACTTTGTTTATGATTAATCGTAAACAAGGAATCATAAGCATTATATATTCAGGCAAGATCGTTATGTTACGACTTCTATGTGCAGCATCCCTACAGGACGTGGACGAACATGGATCTACACAATCTTCTTTCCTTTTGTAGCCCTTCGTAATTATTTTCTTTTTGTTGTCCCCGTTCTGCCAACGAAATAATTCATCTTCAGGATATTAGTTCTTTCCCCGCCTTTATTACCAATGGAAAATCTGTTTGATCTTAGATTTTCTTTTTTTTTAAATACTCAGTGAAAAATTTCATGAAGTCATTTATGACATTAGGAATTTGAATGAGACGAAATGATTTATAGAGCAGAAATGAAAGAAAATATTAATAATAATAATAATAATAATAATAATAATAATAATAATAATAATAGTGGATAGTGGCACCGATTGAGGAATCGGAAAGACGAATTCGAATTCCAGTTGAAACCATTACATTCACTGAAATGCTAATACCCTTGGGGAATGTATTAATCCTCTTCTCCCTCCATCTATGGGTAAATAGCAGGCCAGACTGAGTTCTATAGCCTTGGATGGCAACTGGCCTTGGAGAAGGACAACGGTGAATTGAAAACCTGCGTAGGGTCGTTTGGGGACCAGGTCCCTGTATTCAGCTTTTCAAAAATTGTGGTTGATTTTGCACAAAACCTTCACAACTATAATCAAAATATAAGTGCTGGTGTCTGGGATGTCGGTTCGTAGAAACTGAACTGCTTGACCCTCATAATTTGAATACGACAGGAGAGTCCACCAATAATAATAATAATAATAATAATAATAATAATAATAATAATGATAATAATAATAATGGGCCTGGATAGCACCAAATTAGATATATTTGATCTCTCGAGTGTGCTTATGTAATTCTTCCGTTCTTGAATGTTATATTTTCATATTTATCTAATCCGAAATCCACCTCGATATCATCACTAGAATATTTGACCGAATTGAGGACATCCTTCAGCACATTGGCGAAGAGTTTGAGATCATCCATATAGAATAGGTGATTAAAAATTCTCTTTTTTACTTTGTATTCATGGTAACTGCTCCGAGGAGCTGCTTTCGCTGGTTCCCAAACTTCATGGATCTAAGCGCTCTACTAGGTTGGCATCTCGCTCTCACTCTTTCACTGTCGAAACTGTTAAATGTAGTCCCTCTCGTCTACTCCAATAGCTTCATGTCTCGCACCTCTCGCCCGTGTAACTCCTTCCCCTCTTCCTGTTTCCCTGATAGCTATAATCTCCAACTATTCAATCGACGTCTCCAGATGCCCTGATCTATCCCCTATCCTTCTCTTCATCCTTTCCTCTTTCACTCCTCTTTGCTCTAGCTCCAACTGTCTGTAACCCATTCCGTGCTTGGGGTGGAATGCTTAAAAAAAGTTAATGCTGTTTTGTTCATGCAAAAGGAGGGATTAAGGACAGACAGAACAGAAGGTCCGAGAAAGTTTTTAGTTTTGAAGTAAGTTTGTTAGCGGTTTACTCTCTCTCTCTCTCTCTCTCTCTCTCTCTCTCTCAGTCAATCAATAATAATAATGATAATAACAATAATAATTTCGGGAATAATAAGTTTAATTCGCTCGACGCTATTTTGAACCATTGCTCTGAGAAAGCAATATTATAAAGCTGACAGGTGTTTCTCAACGAGTTTAGAGACATGCATGACATCTATATGAATGTTTCGATAAAATGGGGAAAATTAAATATACAGTTGCCCCTGTTTTGATAGGGTGTTGGGTATGATAAGGATGAGCACCGAAAATTATGTGAGTAAAATTCCTGGAAGCATCAGCATCTCAGAGCTACAAAAGATTAATTTCTTTCGAAATGCACACAGTATCCACAAAACTCCCCCCATCTAAACGAAATGTCCCAAATGTGTATAGAATAATTCTCCTACAGGGATCTTAATGTGGGAACTTAAAACTATGATTATCTCAGTTGTGATAGGGACATTGGTTAGGATAAAGAAGGGTACCGAAAATCATGTGAGTAAGATTCCTGGATACGTCAGCATCTCAGAGCTACAAATTATATTACTTTGTGCGGGACTGCACATATCATCCATAAAACCTTCTCCATCCAAACGAAACGTCCCTAATATGCATAGATAACTCTTCTACAGCGATCTTTTTACGCATAGACTCCGGAGGGCACTTGGTAATTAGGCACTTAAAATCACTTTCTTGCAAAATGATATCCCACAATATTATTATTATTAGTAGTAGTAGTAGTAGTAATATTATTATTATTAGTAGTAGTAGTATTAGTAGTAGAAGTAATACTACTACTACTAACAATAATAATAACTGAACCATAGCTGACATTAAGGGAGTGGACATCAGAACGTGAAAGCTTCTCACCTGCCACCGCATGCTTCATCCCAAGGCTGATGTTCATCGTTTGTATAATCCCAGATCTGAAGGAGGTAGAGGATTAGTTCAACTAGAATTGTCTAGCAAAACTATACAAGTAAGGTATAATGCGCCTACTGCGGCTGTAACATACTTAAAAAAAGAAAGAAAATTCGACTTTAAAATCGACATCTCCAAAATGTGGCAAATGAAGACTTTAACGAATACCGTTGTAGTTGGAGCCTTCAGATTCATTGGAAAAGATTCCAATAAACACATTGAAAGGTTTCCTGTTAGCCTATGCCTTAAGGAAATAGAAAAACATTGTATTCACAAGTACAACCAACTCCTTGCAAAGTTCTTTGTCTATGTACAATATGTGTGATCCCATGTGTGTTTATTTTTGTTTTGATTTTTCCTAAAAAAAATACACAGTGGAAAATGTTATGACTTCATTTCTGATCTTAGCTCTCTGGTTGGGACCCCGACAGAAAAGAGTATACATTAGAACTCAATAATAATAATAATAATAATAATAATAATTAGGTGCCAGGGAGATATTGCTTGTGATTTAATGAAATCTTCTACGTGAAGCTGTTTACTTAGAATTCTGGCCGATCTTTACTAAGAAGGAAAAACAAAAAACAGAAAAAAATACATAACACAGAGAGAGAGAAAGAGAGAGACATATATATATATATATATATATATATATATATATATATATATATATATATATTTCAAATGAAGAATAATGGACAAGAATAAAATGGATGACCTGACAATTTAAAAAAGGAAAGCAAAGAAAGTGAGATAAATGGAAAAGATCTAAAAAGAAAGAATGACGAAAACTCGAAAACAATAGCTGCAAAAAGAAAGAAAGAAAGAAAGAAAGAAAGAAAGAAAGGATGAGACAAAAAAGTGAAAAAGTAATAATGTCTAGAATTAATGACAAAGAGGAAAAGGGGAGACAACAATTACAGAAAGAAAGAAAGAAAGAAAGAAAGAAAATTCGGAAATAATGATTACAGAAAGAAAGAAAGAATGAAGATAATATGAAACAATAATTATAAATAGAAAGAAAGTATGAATGAAGAAAAGGTGAAAGCAATAATTTTTTTAAGCATTTCACCCCAAGCAAGGCGGAAAGCCACTAGGGCGCAAAGGGTTACAGAAAATTTAGAGCAAGATCAGATAGGTGTGATAGAAGAAAGGATGAGGGTAGTGGATAGATCAAGGCAACTGGAGATGTCGATTGACATTACACTTGAATAGCTGGAGATTATAGCTCACAGGGAAACAGGAAAAGAGAAGTGAGTTCTACAGGCGAGAGGTGCGAGACATGAAGCTATTAGAGTAGAAGAGACGGCTACATTTAGGAGTTTCGACAGTGAAAGAGTGAGAGCGGGATGCCAGCCTCGTATGGCGCTGGAACTCATGACGTCTGGGAACCAGCGAATGCAGCTCCTCGGAGCAATTTCCATGAAAGTATTTGTAGAACAGACAGAGGGAGGCGACGGCGCGTCTGTGAGAAAGTGACTGTAGACGAGACGCCAGGGCAGGGCCAACTACATTGCATATCCGCCTCTGGAGCCTATCAAGAACCCCGAGTCAAATAGAAGGGGCACCAGACCATATATGGCAGCAATACTCCATGCAAGGGCGAATTGTTGATTTGTAGATCTGGAGGATTGACTCTGGGGAGAAAAACTTCCTGGCGCGGCTCCGAGAGCCAACTTTCCTTGCAGTTGACGAGGCAATTGATTCAATGTATTTATTCCATCTCAGGTTAGCCGTCAACGGGAGAACGAGAAGCCGCAGAGAGTTGCTCTCGAGAAGTTGAGCGTCAGACATTCTAATGGAGGGAAGGGAAGGATCTCTTTGGTGATTAATAGAGAGCAGTTTTGTCTTGGAAGCGTTGAAGTTGACCAGCCAATTCATGCCCCAGTTTACAATCGATTGGAGGTCCTTTTCGAGACGCACGGCCAGGCGAGTTAGAAAGAAATAATGAAAAAATGTGAAACATTAATTAGAGAAAGAAAGAAGATATAAAGAAAATATTAAATAATTATTACCAATAGAAAGAAAGAATGAAGAAAATGTCAAAGAATGATTACAAAAAGTAAGAAAGAAAGAAAGAATGAATAAAATGTGAAAGAATGATTACAAACATTAAGAAAGAAAGAAAGAAAGAAGAAAATGTGAAAGAATGATTACAAACATTAAGAAAGAAAGAAAGAAAGAAGAAAATGTGAAAGAATGATTACAAAAAGTAAGAAAGAAAGAAAGAATGAATAAAATGTGAAAGAATGATTACAAAAAGTAAGAAAGAAAGAAAGAAAGAAGAAAATGTGAAAGAATGATTACAAAAAGTAAGAAAGAAAGAAAGAATGAATAAAATGTGAAAGAATGATTACAAAAAGTAAGAAAGAAAGAAAGAAGAAAATGTGAAAGAATGATTACAAAAAGTAAGAAAGAAAGAAAGAATGAAGAAAATGTGAAAGAATGATTACAAACATTAAGAAAGAAAGAAAGAAGAAAATGTGTAAGAATGATTACAAAAAGTAAGAAAGAAAGAAAGAATGAAGAAAATGTGAAAGAATGATTACAAAAAGTAAGAAAGAAAGAAAGAATGAATAAAATGTGAAAGAATGATTACAAACATTAAGAAAGAAAGAAAGAAAGAAGAAAATGTGAAAGAATGATTACAAAAAGTAAGAAAGAAAGAATGAATAAAATGTGAAAGAATGATTACAAACATTAAGAAAGAAAGAAAGAAAGAAGAAAATGTAAAAGTATGATTACAAAAAGTAAGAAAGAAAGAAAGAATGAATAAAATGTGAAAGAATGATTACAAACATTAAGAAAGAAAGAAAGAAAGAAGAAAATGTAAAAGTATGATTACAAAAAGTAAGAAAGAATGAAGAAAATGTGAAAGAATGATTACAAAAATAAGAAAGAAAGAAGAAAATGTGAAAGAATGATTACAAAAAGTAAGAAAGAAAGAAAGAATGAATAAAATGTGAAAGAATGATTACAAACATTAAGAAAGAAAGAAAGAAGAAAATGTGTAAGAATGATTACAAAAAGTAAGAAAGAAAGAAAGAAAGAAGAAAATGTGAAAGAATGATTACAAAAAGTAAGAAAGAAAGAATGAAGAAAATGTGAAAGAATGATTACAAAAAGTAAGAAAGAAAGAATGAATAAAATGTGAAAGAATGATTACAAAAAGTAAGAAAGAAAGAATGAAGAAAATGTGAAAGAATGATTACAAAAAGTAAGAAAGAAAGAATGAATAAAATGTGAAAGAATGATTACAAACATTAAGAAAGAAAGAAAGAAGAAAATGTGTAAGAATGATTACAAAAAGTAAGAAAGAAAGAAAGAAAGAAGAAAATGTGAAAGAATGATTACAAAAAGTAAGAAAGAAAGAATGAAGAAAATGTGTAAGAATGATTACAAAAAGTAAGAAAGAAAGAAAGAAAGAAGAAAATGTGAAAGAATGATTACAAAAAGTAAGAAAGAAAGAAAGAAAGAAGAAAATGTGAAAGAATGATTACAAAAAGTAAGAAAGAAAGAATGAAGAAAATGTGAAAGAATGATTACAAAAAGTAAGAAAGAAAGAAAGAAAGAAGAAAATGTGAAAGAATGATTACAAAAAGTAAGAAAGAAAGAAAGAAGAAAATGTGTAAGAATGATTACAAAAAGTAAGAAAGAAAGAAAGAAAGAAGAAAATGTGTAAGAATGATTACAAAAAGTAAGAAAGAAAGAAAGAATGAAGAAAATGTGAAAGAATGATTACAAAAAGTAAGAAAGAAAGAATGAAGAAAATGTGAAAGAATGATTACAAAAAGTAAGAAAGAAAGAATGAAGAAAATGTGTAAGAATGATTACAAAAAGTAAGAAAGAAAGAAAGAAAGAAGAAAATGTGAAAGAATGATTACAAAAAGTAAGAAAGAAAGAATGAAGAAAATGTGAAAGAATGATTACAAAAAGTAAGAAAGAAAGAATGAAGAAAATGTGAAAGAATGATTACAAAAAGTAAGAAAGAAAGAATGAAGAAAATGTGAAAGAATGATTACAAAAAGTAAGAAAGAAAGAATGAAGAAAATGTGAAAGAATGATTACAAAAAGTAAGAAAGAAAGAAAGAAGAAAATGTGAAAGAATGATTACAAAAAGTAAGAAAGAAAGAAAGAAAGAAGAAAATGTGTAAGAATGATTACAAAAAGTAAGAAAGAAAGAAAGAATGAAGAAAATGTGAAAGAATGATTACAAAAAGTAAGAAAGAAAGAATGAAGAAAATGTGAAAGAATGATTACAAAAAGTAAGAAAGAAAGAATGAAGAAAATGTGTAAGAATGATTACAAAAAGTAAGAAAGAAAGAAAGAAAGAAGAAAATGTGAAAGAATGATTACAAAAAGTAAGAAAGAAAGAATGAAGAAAATGTGAAAGAATGATTACAAAAAGTAAGAAAGAAAGAAAGAAGAAAATGTGAAAGAATGATTACAAAAAGTAAGAAAGAAAGAATGAAGAAAATGTGAAAGAATGATTACAAAAAGTAAGAAAGAAAGAATGAAGAAAATGTGAAAGAATGATTACAAAAAGTAAGAAAGAAAGAAAGAAGAAAATGTGAAAGAATGATTACAAAAAGTAAGAAAGAAAGAAAGAATGAAGAAAATGTGAAAGAATGATTACAAAAAGTAAAAAAGAAAGAAAGAATGAAGAAAATGTGAAAGAATGATTACAAAAAGTAAGAAAGAAAGAAAGAAGAAAATGTGAAAGAATGATTACAAAAAGTAAGAAAGAAAGAAAGAAGAAAATGTGAAAGAATGATTACAAAAAGTAAGAAAGAAAGAAAGAAAGAAGAAAATGTGAAAGAATGATTACAAAAATTAATAAAGAAAGAAAGAATGAAGCAAAAGAGTGAAAAAAAAGTGAAAAAAGAAATAATGCCGAGAATTAATGGCAAAGACAAAAAAGTAGAATCAAATATAAAAGAGCGAAAGAGAAGATAAGGGAGAAAAAAAGAAAAGATCTAATTAGAGAGAGAGAGAGAGAGAGTGAGAGAGTGGTCGGAAAATGTCGTAGTGATAAATGCACCAATCGTATGATTAATAATTTCCATATTAGACGTCACATGACGGTCACCAAAGCGGGAAGCCTTGTATTTGATTTCACAATGTCAGTGGGAAATTAAGTTCGATTTGCAAATACTTTCTATTGAAAGAGTTGCTATTGATTACACACTGATTAAAAGACATTAATTGAAACCTTCTAGCAACTATGCACACGTTAGATATTTACATGTTTATTTCATTGGGGAAACACGGTAAAATCAATGAGATTATAGGTTCAATTCTCGGATTCGTTACAACAGTTTTTTTGTTTTTTTTATTTACAGTTTTTTTATATTCGGACGACTGTTCACATCTTTGTTGTTGTTATCATAACGTTTAGGCCGTTGTGCTCTCCGGACTTCCTCAGGTTTATATCAATTTGGGTAGCCTACCAAGAATTCTAAACTGAACCCTTTATTTAATCTACGAGGTTAGACTGTTCTCCTTCCACTGCACACCTAGCTTTGCAATCTTCCTCAATTATATTGTGAATTTCACTTCGAACGACACTTTGTCAGAAGTGATGAATTAATTTGAAACACAGTTTCGTAACATTCAACTTTGATTATGCCTTGATGTAAACCTTTCATCTGAAAACGTCGACAAGAATAAAAAAAGCAAGAATTTATAATAAAGGGCAAGAAATAGTGAAGAAATTCCTTAAATCTTATATATATAAAGTACAGTGTATTTGTGTGCGTTTGTGTGCGTGTATGTCCAAGCAACTCCTCCGCTTCTACTGGAGCGATTTCAATGATTCATAGCTTATTCAAAAGCCCTAGAAACGTTAGGAGCAGGGACCGATTTTTATTGAGCTCAAATTTACGGTTGCCAGATTATACGAGGTTGAATATATTCATATTAATATATTATACTAGGCATTATCATTGCTTTTATGGTTCAAGTGGAGTAACTCTTATTTTCCTTTTGTATCCAAAATAAAAATTGCAATGCATGTTTTTTTATAAAATAGCGTAAAGCCCCTCTATCAGTCGGCCTTTAAGCTAGGTCCTGTGGAGTTCACTTGGTTTGGCCATCATCACAATAGCTAGGGATGAGTAGTGCAATAGTAATCAATAAACTAAAGAAGAACTCAAAATTGATCGCTGCATTTAAGTATTGAATTAATATTTAAGCTTACCTTTTAAAAGTTCAACGACAATTCTTCTGCTACCACTTAATTTAAAGACGATTTGATGTACGTAGGTCCTTCATTTCCGTACAAACAATTATTTTTATTTCATGGGTCACTGAACAGTTGGACAATTTATAAGATAAAATTAATACAGTGCAAAGATTGGAAAATAGAAATTAGAATTACTTATACATTCAACATTTAGAAGAATTAGAGAAAACATAATAGCTAATCAAGTAAGACCTGCATTATGGAATCTATATGAATAAATGCGAAATTGGAGCGCAATTATCAAAAAAATTCTGGATTTAAATTCCTACCTCTATTTTACGGTAATTTATATGCTCAAAGCTCAGTATATATCTACTTCTAGATGATATAATTTTTCCAGTTTAACTAATTTGCATATTGATTTTTAAAAAGTATATTTCATTAACTGTCCTTTTATTCGAGGATTGCTTTGATTTTCATCACAAAAATAGTTCTGTTTAGGAATATGGTCTTCTCTATTGCAGAAAAGTCTTTGAAATTTGCACTTTACTTAGCCTTCAATAAATCGGCATCTATTTGTTAAACTTTCCTTACTTATAACAAGCCAATTTATGAATGAAATGTTCATTTAAAATTTGTTTCAAAGGTTTCAAGTAGTGAATATATATCTTAGTTTGCGAAGCAATAGCGAGCGGCTGAATCATGCTATTTTGATATATTTTTAACCATTTCACCCCAAACAAGGCAGTGAAGCCACTAGGGGTAAACTGGGTGTGAACGAATAAGATAACAAAGAAACATTTTTAAGGAGCGAGAACAATAGAAGAGTAATCAGGACGACAGTAGTTAATGATTGGCATTTTATTTACATTTTTGAAAATCAAAGTTAGCTAGAAAGTATGGAGCCGGAAGAAAATTCGACTAGCAAAAAGTGCGAGAAAAGAAACTATTAGCATAGAATTTTGCGGTTACATTTAGTCACTACAGCTGTAAATTGGTGACACCTAATTGCCAATCTAGATCTGCGCGTTTAATGTTATCAAATGCCATAGAGAAGAGTTCATCAGAACAATTACCATAAAAATATTTATAGAAAAGGCAGAGGGAAGCTACATTACGGCGGTGGCGAAGTGATTGAACCCGAGATGCCAGGTTATGACAAATAATATTGCTGATGTGGAATAATGAAAATAATTTATAGCCGAATAAGAAAACTGTAAGAAAAAGATGTGATTGCTACGGGTATCATGTGACTCAGTGTTATCTGTTACTTGGTCGCGTCGGGTCGGGTTGGGTTGGTTAGGGTCATCGGCGGCTAAATTGATTCCCCCACCAAATTAAAAACAAGACCTGCCAAAGTGCAGATGAATGTTTTTGTAGGATCAACGGCTATCTAGCAGAATGGTGGGGCGGGGGGGCAGTTGTCATGCAGCCAGTGCCGTAACGACGCCATCGCCGTGCGGAGGAATCCCTGGGCTGAAATCAGCGGCCAGAATAGAGGTTTCTACCGATTAAATCAACGGTGATAAGTCTATCACTAAGGCAAATCCTTCATGATGGATGATATCAGCTGTGGTTGAGGGAAGGGCTTCGACAGATCTAGCTGCCCAAGACTCGAGGCGAATGAAAGAATACATCTCCGGCTTTCCACCCAGATATATGGAGGCAACTGGTCAGAAGCTCCACTACGTAAATACCTTACGATCACACCCAGTCATGGGACTACTGCTGTTGATTATCATGATCATCATGATCGCCATGATGTTGATGTAGATAATGATGACGGAGGCGAAGAGGAAGAAAAAATAATAAAATAATGAAAATACTTTAATTTCGAATAGCAGACAACTTAGAGTAGTATTGCAACTATATAAATCAGATTTGAAAATTCAAAGGCTCTCACTATAGACGCTATTAAATTCTATTTTACCCTTATAAACCAAGGGAAGGTAAAGGGGAAAGAGAAAGAAAGAGAAAAAGAAAACGACGATTCGCTTTGTCGAAAAAGACGTGACTAATAACAATCCTCGCGAATAACGTCTCGCGTGTCGCATTGCGATGGTGTGAAGCGATATGTATTTCACACGTCAGCCATTTTCTCGGATCGGGAAATAAAAAAAAAATGAGCTTAGAAAGTGTGAGGTCCTGTATGGATTGGCGGGAAAGCTGAACGTTGTATACTCCAAGAAAGAGGAAGGCAAGCGAAAATGAATGCGTACAAATCACGCAACAACTTATTGTGAATGGATTTTCGGAGCCGGTGTCGCCCGGAAAGACAAATTATCACTATAAATTGTATCAAGGCTGAATTTTCCGTCGAATGCATCGTTCTAAAGATGAATTTCTTTTTTTCTTCCCTTTCTGTTTTTTTTTTTTTTTTGTTTTTTTTTTTTTCCAATTAATTTCACTCGGTATTTTCCTTTTTGCCGGAATAGTGCTAAAATTCTTACTTCGTCTATTAAAAATTGTCGATGAACGGTTGTATTTTATTTATTGTGATAAAAATGAAAATTATTTTGTGACTAATAATAATATCCAGTGTTACGAGAGCGAAACTCTTTTTCTGTTACTGCACTACATTATTTCTTAACTAGAGAGATATGTGTATTCCATAAAATGGCACGCGCCAAATAGTCATAAATAAAGCAACTAGGTCCTCGACAGAATCCAGAGACCGATATGCAGTGTGATAGATGCTGATCTGGCATCTCGTCTGCAGTCACTTTCTCACATACGTGATGTGGCTTCTCTCTGTCTTTTTTACAAATATTTTCATGGCAACTGCTCTGACGATCTACTTTCACTGGTTCCCAAACTGCATGAATTTAAGCGTGCTACTAGGTTGACCTCTAGGTTGACCTCTAGGTCCCACCCTTTAACTGTCGAGACAGTTAAATGTAACCGAATCTTCTACTTTAAAAGCTTATTCTCACGCACTTCACGCCAGTGGGACTTTCTTCCTCCTACTTTCTTCCCTGATAGCTATAATCTTCTAATATTCAAATGTAATGTCAATAGACATTTTCTGATGCTTTGATCCTGATCCCCGCACTTTCCTCAAATATCCTCTTTACTTTTGCGCGCAAACTCTGTAACTCATTGCGTGCTAATGGTACTCCCGCCTTGCTTGGGGTTAAATACTTGTTGTTCGATCAATGAATGCCAAAAATTTCCTTATAAGGAAAAGACCAATATTACTATTAACATAATAAGCTTCCCACCCCAGGAATACATCCCTTCATTCGGAATATCTCCGAAGGACTAGGGATATTCTCTCTCATTTTAGCTGTTCCAAAACAGAACGGCGAACTAACCATTTTAACCATTCGTCCCATATACGCGTGGGACTCCCAATTTAAATCTGGTCCGATTCTCTTCATATGGGCGTAAGAATAAATGTAACATTGCATTTATGTAATGCCACGCACACACAATTTTATATATTTAATTTTTACAGAATTTTCAAGGAAAATTTTGAGCTATATTAATTTAAAAAAACTAATCTAACGAAAAACCGTTTTTTTTTGTTTTTTTTTTTATCAGCGCTTTTACGCATGATACAAATAATATAATTAGAAAAATGTTCTTTTTTTACATTAATGGGGATCAATATATTACTTAATTACAACTAAAAATCTATCCCCGACTTTATATATATTAGAATATTATATTAATATTAGTTTACATCTGACAGGAATGTATGTGTAGTGGATACTAGTTCGGAATGAGAAATCGGTAGTACTGAGTTCGATTTCTGTTCGAATCCACATACGCTCAGATATCCTTGAGAAAGATTTAAATGCTTCTCTTCTCCCTCAATCTATGGGTTATAAAGTAAGAATTTATCTGAAAAAAAATTATCTCCCCCAAAATTGTTAATGCAATGTTTATTCGCAAAAAAATATTTTTGCTTTGCAAAAAATTTTTCGGTTCCAAATAACACACACCGGATTGATAAACCGTAAAAAACAAGCTACTCTTTCATATGCCTACTCTTAAAATAATTTTTTATTTTGCTAATGTATTCGTAAGTTGAGACGGTTCCTCACATGAGATTTTAAATATATTTTTTTCCAATTATTACAACTGCACGAGGCTCTTTCGCTTCAGTGTAAGAAAATTAATTTTAGTATACATTTTAGAACAGTTAATCATTGTCACAACAAAGACACGAGCAAACAAAATAAAAACATACACTTGGGGTAATTTATGGTTAGATTCAATTTTGGGGGATATTAAGACGTGTCGTAATGGTTAGCTTGTCCGTTTCGCTCATTAATTACTAATCTGTAGTGAATTAAATTCACAACTAGTGATCAACATCAGATTAAAGCCCCGGGGAATAAATAAATATTTCAATAAATAACCTTTTGGATTGGAGGGATTTAGCTGAATATATTTTGAGCTTCTTATCCAATCTAGAGATTGCGTCTCGCTAAAAACGCCAAAATTCTACAAGCAAATTCAAATCAATTTAAAATTAACATTTTATAAACGACTTCCATTGGATGCCGACACGAAATCCAAACTGAACGATTTCCAAAAATTTGAGCCAATGGCACATCAAATTCTTCCTCTTTTTTTTTTTTAAATGACAAACGTAAATATAAATTTACTGTTTTTCACTTAGCAAAAGGCACAAGAGTCACTGAAGGTAGATTTTTAATAAATGAGATTGTTTGATAGACGCTTGAGGAGGAGGTAAGGATTATAGATTATGAGGATATGCAGGATAAATAACACTTGGCTCTGGATTTGAAGAAGTTATGACCGTATTGATCGGGGAAGCATCTTCGTAGGATTCTGTTCTAAAAATCTGCCGCTCTTGGAAAGAAGTTTTCCAAATGGAAATCCCTTCTTACCAATGGAATAAAAGAGGAATACTTCTGTATGTATAGCATAGCAGGTCTTAACTGTAAAGTGGAAAATGGTAGAACTAAGGAATAGGTGTATATGTTTCGTTGAATAATTTAGACAAAGAAAAAATAATATTTATGTTGGACACGCTACGACTACATTGTCACGGCGGCTGAGTTTTCATTTGAATGATATGTCCAACATTTCTAAGCTTTTACAACATCATACCTGTCCATATTCGCAATTCAGAAAAATTATTGTTTAAAATATATCTATATTTGCAAGAAAATAATAAGCATAAACTAAAAATTCTCGGCGCTATCTATATTAAAAGATTGAATCCAACCCTTAATAAAATTAATTACGAATACTGCACAAATGTTTTAAAATGTGTACAATAGATAGTGTAAAATTTCAAGATTTGCACTAATAGATTAAATACTTATTTCTTAAAATCTCTCGACAACAACATACTTAGTTACCTCCCCTGAAGCGGTGTCAAGCAGTCATGTACTCACAGATGAACATAGTAATTTTTTTTTTGAAAATGATGAACATTACAATATTTTTCTTGAAATAAACAACACACTGATGGTGACAGTGTGCTATGTCAAAAGTACGTGGAATAAAATATGTATCAGCATGTCGATTTTTTTCTCTTCCTTCAATAATGAAACCAAAAAGTTTGTCTGTGAATATGAAAGGATCCACCTGAAAGTAAGTACACAAAAATATACGCAATATATATGTATATATATAAAGCTGTTAGAGTCTGTCAGATACCGTGAAATAAGTTATTACCATGGATTTCTAAAGTCTCCGTTTCATCATGATTATATTTGCTCTGTTCTTTGGAATTATCCCTACTAATTAACAAATAATATATATATATATATATATATATATATATATATATATATATATATATATATATATATATATATATATATGTATATATATATATATATATATATATATAACATTTTTTTTTCTTAAACAATGAAATTAATAATCGATCTAGATTGAGAAGTCCGACTAAATTAAGATTGTGCCTCCGACATTAATCAAACATTTCTCATTTTCCATCGGGTGAACTTTTTTTTCCTTTATTTTAATCGCTTTTTCTCAAGCAAGGTGATAATCCCACTAAGACGCAGTAAGACTCAAAAGGGTTACTGGAAGTGAAAGAGAAGGTGAAGACTTTCATAGAGAGAAAGGAAAGTAAAATAAAAGGGCTCATGAAGATTTTCGGTGGGGGGAAAGCAAGGAAGAGAGTTACACATGTAAGGAGTGCGAGAAAAGTAACTATGAGAAGTGAACTTAAAGTTACATCTAGCGATGTCAGCAGTAAAACGGCGAGACCTAAGTGCCAATCTAGTAGTACGCTTAAATTCATGCGGTCATGGTAATAAAGAGGAGAGCACATTATAACAACTGCCATTAAAAGACAGAGGGAAGCCACATCACGGCGGTGTGAAAGTGACTGCAGTCGAGATGCCAGATCAGGAACAGTTATGTGATATAACCTTTGGATTTTTTTTTCGAAAATCTTGAGATACATAGTAGAAGCACCAGATATGGCAGCAATATTTAATGAACGGACGAATGGTAGATTTATAAATGGGTAAGATGGATTCTGAAGTGAAACATTGGCATGACTCAGTAAATCAAATTTGCTCGCAACAGATCTACCATTTCAGTCACCCCCACTTTTTGTTACTGATAAACGTGAGACCAAGAAGGCAGAGTAAGTTGTTCATTTGTAGGCTAGTATCATAGTTCTCTAGGCTGATTAAAAAACGTGACAGTTTGCAAGCCAATCCTTGCTTCGGTTAACAACTGATAGGAGTTCATTTTCAAAAGCTGCTGCCAGGTTTACTTTGGCAGACTTATCGGAATAACTATTAAGACAGGAGTAAATGTTAGTGTCGTCACTATAAATACCTAGTTGGGAACAGATGACATCGAGAAGGTTGTTGAAAAAATTCAAAAACAACGTTCGACCAAATATACTGTGCTGGGGTTCCTCCGCATTAATGTGAAATGCTTCAGAAACGTGTCCATTCAACACGACATTCATTACACGATTTGTTAAATACGATTGGATTAAGCCAAATATGTGGCCAGAGGTAACAACACTTGAGCTTGTGGGGAAGGATACCATGCCAAAACATTGTCAAGAGCCTACGATATATCTAATGCCACAGCCCGCGCTTCAACCCGAGCTTCAGCCCGAGCCTGGTAAACAAATTAAGTCATAACGATTGAGTCCTATCGTGAGAAAAGAAAGCCATATTAACTAATGTTTAGCCACTTCGAAATTTATTAGAGCATTTGCTAAAAAGATTTAAAAGACTAACAGACAATACTTGAAGGTTTCAGAATGTTTATTAGTTTATTAGTGTTAATAAAAACAGGAACTACCGAGGAAAAATTCTAACAAGCTTGAAATCAAGAAGCAGCGAAGCATTTATTGCAAAGTTTGGAGAGAACAGCAGTCAGTTCAGGAGGTCACCATTTATTCGTGTGCAATCTTCTACAATTATAACAGATATGAAAGTGCGTAAGTTTCATTAAAAACAGCGAAAGTTCTCTTTTTTTCATTATTTTTTAACCTTTTAACACTTGTAAGATCAACCGTAAATCAGAAACAAAAAAAATGATCCCCAAATACAGCTAACACACAGAGATAGATAGATAGATAGATAGATAGATAGATATGAACAGATTGAGGGAAATATGGATAGAATGACATATATATATATATATATATATATATATATATATATATATAGAGAGAGAGAGAGAGAGAGAGAGAGAGAGATAGATAGATAGATAGATAGATAGATAGATAGATGTGAAGAGAATGAGATAGCAGTTTATATTTCTGAGTTTAGATATTGTAATTATTTACACTACTTACATTTTTCGAACTTTTGTCCACATTTCGTTAATATATTCACGACGTTTCGGCCGCTATACGCTTCGGCCTTCTTCATGAGATTGGACACGTGGCTCAGTGGATAAAAACGTCCGTTAAATCCAGTGACATGACCAAAGAGTCGTAAGTTCAATACCTGGCTACAGCAGAGGTGAACAAAAACTTAAAATGTTCAGTTAAACTGAAGAGACATGGCACCTGGATCTAAAACAAACTAATCGGTGGACAAATTAAATATCTCATATAGAAATTACAATTACCTGAAGAAGACCGGAACATATCTCGGTCTAAACGAGGTTAATCTAACAACGAAGATAAGGATAGCATTCGGAACAATGAAAATAGAAAATTCTAATTTAAATTTCAAATAAATACACATGTATAGAAAGGATGAATGTACTTACAGATGTACAAAATTTCTCAGCACAATAATGTTTTTCATATAGACAAAAACAATTTACTCACTACAAAGACTACCTTGTTACGGTACATTTAGTTGAACCAGGAATTGCACCAAAACAGGTTGTAAATCGTTTTTGCCTGTATGAAAAAATTATACATAAGTATTCCTCTATTCGCAGTATTGAGCCCTCTTTTGAATTAATGCTGTAAACGTTAGAATTTATATATAATTTTCGTCCTCATTACATTCATATATATATATATATATATATATATATAATTTTCGTCCTCATTACATTCATATATATATATATATATATATATATATATATATATATATATATATATATATGTAGAGAGAGTGGGAGAGAGAGATAGAATAACTCGTAAGGAGCCAAGCAAACCTATCTATCTATCTATCTAGGTCTGTTCGTAAACGGATCTCCAGAGTAAACTGAAGTTTACCCTGAAGATTCATTTAGGTGAAACCTAGATAAGTTTGCCTGGCTCTTTAGGATTTATTCTACTTTACCCCTCTGCTTAGCATATTGAGCATTCTACGTTTTAGTCTTTCTACTCGTATCTATTTTTTTCTTTGGACTAATGACTTAAGACACTTGGCGATTTGTTTCGTCTTCTTCTGATGTTTTTAGTTTTCTTTTTTTTTTATTTCCAATTTTTTCCTCGGGTACCGATCTGTCCTGACATATCTGCAAGTTGAGCTATCTGAGTTTTTCCAAACGATTATTACTATTAATATAGATAGATAGATAGATAGATAGATAGATAGATAGATAGATAGATAGATATGAACAGACTTAGATACGAACAGACCTAGATAGATAGATAGATAGATAGATAGATAGATAGATAGATAGATAGATATGGATAGAATAAGACAGATATGAACAGACTTAGATACGAACAGACCTAGATAGATAGATAGATAGATAGATAGATAGATAGATAGATAGATAGATAGATAGATAGATATGGATAGAATAAGACAGATATGAACAGACTTAGATACGAACAGACCTAGATAGATAGATAGATAGATAGATAGATAGATAGATAGATAGATAGATAGATAGATATGGATAGAATAAGACAGATATGAACAGACTTAGATACGAACATAGATAGATAGATAGATAGATAGATAGATAGATAGATAGATAGTGAATAAATTGAGATAGATAGATAGTGAATAAATTGAGATAGATAGATATTAGGTTGGTGCAAAAATAATGACGCAATAATGTCGTTTTGTGACGTTAAAAAATACGTCAAAAAACGACATTATTACGTCATTATTTTTACACCAACCTAATAGATAGATAGATAGATAGATAGATAGATAGATAGATAGATAGATATGGATAGAATAAGACCAGTCCAATTTATTGTAGAACAGACCTATCAAACACCTTGTCTTTTCTTTCAGCTACTCTGAAATATCATTCACTACATTCGTATCCTTGTAAAATATAACACAGGCAAATAAGATTGATATTAACTGTCGAACCAATAATAAAATAAAGGGCAAAACTAAAAAAGAAATCATGTCACCATGATGTTGTTGACGGCAGTCCACTTGTTCGGGTGAAGTTATTAATATTGCAACCGGCCGAGGTTCGCTTCAACCATATAATCTTTCATTAATAATATATCACTGAGTCACGTTCGGTTTGTGCGTGACTAGGTTGATACATTTTCCGGGATTATTTCTTTTTTAAGGACAAAGGTTCAGCGATCATTATGTATGCAACACTGCTATTTCCGGCGTCGCTTACACCTCTCCATTTCTGGTTCTTCTCGAACCACGCCACACTTCTCTTCTTGTCAGACGTCCTCGTAAACGAACACCTGAACTTCTTTCTCTCGCTCTCTTCATCATTTAAATGTACCAGCTTTCTCGACTCGATTCATCTTTTCCTTCTGGAGAATGTTTATTTACTCATCACTTTATTTATTGTTTTTAACATGTATCCCTTTTTATCTCGGCGTTTTATTTTTGCTATCAATAGTTTATATCTGCCATTTATTTTATTAATTTTTATCTCTATCGTCTTTCTTTGTCCTTATATTTTTATTTCTTTATTTTATTTTTACACGAATTTGTCGTCTTTATTCAGTGAGTTTCTTAATTTTGTCTACCTCTTCCTTTCGCCATTTTATTTTATATATTTTTTCTTTCTTTTTTAATTCAATCTATAAAGGATTGAATTAAAAAAATAAGTAAATCACCGGACTTTTTCTTTATTGTTGTGTTACATATTCTTTCTTTTAGTGAATTTATATTCTCACTTTCTTTCGTTTTTTTGATTTTTTTTAAAATACTTTTCCTTCTACTTCAATTTTCTATTTTCTTCTTTTTATAGATATCGCTTTTTTTTTTATTCAAGATATTAAATTTCAACACCACTTCAAATAAAAGTTTAGGAAGGAAATACTCCCATCAGTATTCGAAAGAGGGTTCAAAACTACTGGACTTCAGAAACCTGTTTTCCTAAAAACATTGTTTTAAGAGAAAGATTTTACACATTTCAACAGAAAGCACTACTGGATTCTTGACCAATGAATATCAATTTTTCTCTTATGCCAAATGTTTCCATATAAGGAAATGGTTAATATTGCCATTAGAGACGATGAGAACTGATTCTACACTTTGATCTTATCTCAATAGCCAAGGAGTGAAGAAAAATATTAGTCGAGATGCCCCTGGCTGCTCAGTCAATGAATGCCAAATGTTTCCATATAATGGTTAATATTAGGTTGGTGCAAAAATAATGTCGTTTTCTCACATATGTTACTATGTGAGAAAACGACATTATTTTTGCACCAACCTAATATTATCATTTGAGATTAGGAGAACAGATACTACATTTTGATCTTAGTCCAATAACCAATGTTACCATTTCTTTAAATCGATAATTTTTTTTTTACTTAATTTATTAAATTATTAATAATTTCTCCTCATTTTTTTCTTTCTTTCTTTCATTTATTTTCTTAATTCATTCAATTATTAATTAGTATTTTTGATTCTCCGTTTCCTTTTCTTCTCTTCTTTTTTTTTTTTTCGTTTCGTTTTCTACATTTCTTAATTTTGTATTATTCTGTTTTTTTTTTTTTGTATATTTTTAAATTCTTTTTTCTCTAACTTTTATTTCTTCCTTCCTACATTTCGTATGTTTTTGTGTTCTTTCATTCAATATTTTTTTCTCCAACTTTTATTCCTTTCGTTCTTAATTCATTCTCTGCCCTATCCATTCATTTTTGGCTTCTTTTTCATTTTTCTTCATTCATTCTTATTCTCTTTCTTTCATATATTCATTTTATTCTTCCTTTAATATTCTATTTCTTTTATTTTGTATATATTTTCGATTTCTTTCGTTCAGTTTCGTTTATATTTGTTTTTTTTCTTTCTTTCTTTCTTTCTTTCTTTCATTATTTATTTATTTATTCAGGTTTAAATTCTTTTATTTTTTTATCTTTTCTTTTCTTCATTCGATATTGTTCTCTACCTTTCACTCTATCTTCATCTATTTTTTGTAAAATCATTTATATTAGGTTGTTGCAAAAATAATGACGTAATAATGTCGTTTTTTAACGTAATTTTTAACGTCAAAAAACGACATTATTACGTCATTATTTTTGCACCAACCTAATATTTCCTCCTCCCATTTTATTTGTTATTTCGCTTTGAATCCTTTCTTCATTTTTATTATTATTGTATATAATTTCTTTTTTTTTCTTCAATTTTTCATGAATAATGTCTGTTCTTCACTTCGCTTTTTTATTACTATTTTTTTATTCACATTTTTCTTTCCTTTTTATTTTCTTTCATTTTGTTATTTTTCGTTTGATTATTTGTTCATTTATTTAATTATTTATTTTCTTTACTTTCTTCGTTAATTTTTTTTTTCTTTGATTTCTTTTTCTTCGAGATTATAATTTCTTCTTCTTTTTCTTCTACTTCTTCTTCTATTTCTTCTTTTTGTCGTCTTCTTCTGTTTCCTCTTCTTCTTCTGTTTATCATTTTCATTTCCTTTTACCAATTTCATTTTTTTGATTCTTTTTACTTTACCCCATTTTCTATCTTTCTCTTGTCTTCTCCTTCATTTTCTGTTTCTTCGCATTGTTTTATTTCATTTATTTCTTCTTTTCTTCATTTTCTTTTTCTACATTCATTTATTTATTGGGTCCCCTAAAAATGCATTCATTTTTTGACTTTACCGTCTGTTTCAATCTTTATAAACATGCATTTCATTTCATTTACTTTAATCCGTTAATCTTCTTCATAAGTTAATAAACATTTCTTTATTGTAACCATTTATCTGGTTTCCAAGTCAATAAAAATTGCATTTATTGTTATTTTAAGAGGGACGACATTTTTTCTCTCCAGTTTTCCATCTTCTGCATTTCTTTAAGCGCCTTAATGTTATTTCCTTCTTTTCTTTTTCTTTCTTTTTTCTTTCTTTCTTTCTTTCTTTTTTCTTTCCTTCTTTCTTTCTTTCCTTCTTTCTTTCTTTCTTTCTTTCTACTCTTTTCATTTATATTTTCTCCAGTTTTCCATTTTCTGCATTTCTTTAAGCGCCTTAATTTTCTTTCCTTCCTTCCTTTCTTCCTTTCTTTCTTTCTTTCTTTCTTTCTTTCTTTCTTTCTTTCTACTCTTTTCATTTATATTTTCTCCAGTTTTCCATCTTCCGCTTTTATTTAGGCGCTTTATTCTTCTTTCCTTCTCTTTGTTTTTCTTTTTTCTTTCTTTCTTTTTTCACTATTTCTTCCTGTCTTTCTTTCTTTCTTTCTTTCTTTCTTTCTTTCTTTCTTTCTTTCTTTCTACTCTTTTCATTTATATTTTCTCCAGTTTTCCATCTTCCGCTTTTATTCTCTTTATTTTTATTTTTCTTTCTTTCACTCTTTCTTTCTTTCTTTCTTTCTTTTTACTCTTTTACTTTTTACTTCATTGCCATATTCACAACCTTTTGGCCTCTATATCTCTGGGATGAGGTATTATGATTACTTGCATTATTTACATTATTCGGACTGTTCTGTTATCTTCATCTTCATTGGTGATCCCATGTGGTGAAACCTAGGTAGGTACTACCTGGCTTATTAGAATGGGATATATATATATATATATATATATATATATATATATATATATATATATATATATATATATATATATAATTTAAATAAAAACAGACCACTTTAAGTTTCCATGTAATAAATTATTTCACCACACCCCTTTTAAAGGACTGTGGATCATCAGACTTTACTTTCAAAGGTTGAAACAATTTTTTTTTTTTGTTTGTTTCAACCTTTGGAAGTAAAGTCTGATGATCCGCAGTCCTTTAAATTTAATTTATTACATGGAACCTTAATGTGGTCTGTTTTTATTTAAATTATTTTCTCTGGATTTACATTAAGCTCTCTGGATTTTATCCTCCTTAGGTTTACCCATACGGATTACCTACTTTTTCATAAACTATATATATATATATATATATATATATATATATATATATATATATATATATGGTGTCCATAAAGTTTATGAGCACTTAAAAAAATGAATAACTTTATTTGTATATGCGATAGAAATAATCTGTAAAAATGTTATAAAGTTTAATGTACCTAGGTTTAAGTATAGCTAAAATAACTAATATGATTTCAAGCATTATTATAACTCAGTTTGCAAATGTTTTCCGTGAACTGCAAATCCTATTACCATTTCTATTGCTTATGATCGAGGACATGTGGAAACTTAAATAAAATTTCAATAAAACATTAAAAAATATAGATTTCTTTCTTTCTAATCCTTTCTAGAAATTATTTCTATCGCAAACACAAATAAAGTTAAAATTATTTTAAAGTGCACACGAAACTGACAGTCCAACAACAGCACATGAGATTTGATTATAGTGGTGAAGGTTTTGTGCAGAACCATCCACACTTTTTGAAGGGCCGAATACAGAGACTTAGTGCACTACGTGCCACAAGGTCCCCAAAAGACCCTCCGCTGGTTTTGAATTCAGAGTTGTCCTTCTCCTAGACTAGTTGCCAACCAAGGTTATTATCACGCAAAGGAATGTAATGAGTTCGACTGGAATTTGGACTAGGTTCTCCGATTCTTCAATCCAAGGCGCTACCTATTTGTCCACCGTGCCCCCTTATATATATATATATATATATATATATATATATATATATATATATACACACACACACACACATTATGAAATGGACAAAGTCCGACAATTATTTAAATGTCTTTAAATAATTGTTGTCGGGCTTTGTCCATTTCATAATGTATGACGTCATTTGTTTACATTTGATACGCCATGAGCAGTTATGAATGTAAGTAAAAGATTCATGGAAATTGAAGTTTATTACCAGTAAATTCGATCTTATCAACCGAACGATCCTTTGTGGCCGAGCGGCAAGGTACGTCGGTCTATATGACGTTTTCGTATAGGATGCAGGTTCGAATCCTGTCGAAAGGCGAATATTTTCTATGAAATTTTCTCCGACATTCAGGCCGGTAAATGTTATTTAATACTGTTTATTATAAACAGAGGATTCACTTAAATAATTATATCTATAACAACAATGTTAAGCATAAAAATGTCTTTATATTAAATTAATATTGTTTTTATTGGAAGGCCCCTCGATGTGTTGTAATTTTTAGTGAGTCTAGTTTGGTTGACTCTTATTAAATATTAGGTTGGTGCAAAAATAATGACGTAATAATGTCGTTTTTTGACCTATTTTTAACGTTAAAAAACGACATTATTACGTCATTATTTTTGCACGAACCTAATAGTAGTCAGTTCAGTCCTCACTGGAAAATAAAGTTCAAAATTAAATAACCTATCAAGAATTGTCAAATCTTAAAACCAACAAATTTTTTGCGGGTAGTATGAAGTATATTTTCGCAATCTATTTTGTACGTGCAGGGAAATAATAATTTTCTTTCTTTCAATTTTCTTGACAGAAGTTTTTTTTTGTTTTACAAATTTCGCATATCTGTCGCCTCAGAGAATCACTGGTCATCGCATTGCAGATTGTATGCCACGACTGATTTATTAATAACTATGTTGGGAGGGTACGATTTGTAGCGGGGTTACATTTTGTGAATGTTGTTGAAATGTCACTAGCATTATTTAGTAAAAGCTTGGACGCGAAAAAATCAGCGAGTGAGGTGAGGCGATTAACTACATTAAAAAAATAATAATAAAGGAAACACATTGTTTAATAACAGATACGTTGTGTATCCTGGTGATGTTCTTTGCACCCCCCGGGCAGATTACTCCATTCTCAACCAAACGATGAAGTTCGCTCTGTAATTACGATCAGTCGCCCGTACGTGATAACATGACAAATTAATTATTTCTTATAGACTTTTGTTCGAAGAGCAGGTGTTTTTAAGTCAAACTCTTTCACTACATGTATTTGCATGTAGACATCTATATTTCTCTGATTTCATATATATTTTCATATACGTACAGGGGGCGATGGGTAAATGGTCGCCATTTTATATTTTTAATTTCGCGTATGCGCGTTATTTGTTTTTGATCTTGTTGACTGCGCAGTAAAGTAGGGTCAGTTGGGCACCGTCTGCGAGAGAAACACTACTATGACGCAATACACTCCACCAGAAATTTAGAAACCACATGCTGTTCTGCTTGGCATTTGCGCCGGAAGTTCCAAAACGAACATTTCAGATTGTATGGGTGACAATCTGAGGATAGTACCGAGTTGGTGGTTATGTATATATTTGGAGTAATCCTTAATGATGGTGACGTTATGCCTCCATTCATCTTTACAAAGGGCCTCAGACTCAACAGGGAGGCCAATGGCAGTTTTATGGAATAAATTTAATCTTTTTGTGTAATTTTATTAAATATATCTGTTAAAATGATATATCAGTGTGATTTTCATTTTTGCGTCATTTAAACAAATATTTATCCATCGTACCCTGTATAGTTATTTTCCAAGTGTAACTTAGATGTAACACGAGGCCGAAAATAGGGGGCACTCAGTGAGGATCAAACTCACTACTCCGTCGTCATTGTTCTAGCGAGACAGGCTTGCTAACCATTACACCGCCTCGAGGTACCCCAAATTGTACCCTGTGCATCTATATGTATCCTTCAAAAAGTAATGCCTATTTTTATTCAATTACATTTGATTTATGGCGGGAAGAGCACAAAGCAAACCAAAATGAACGCATAAAGCCCGAGGATTAAAAATCTATCCCTTGAAATTTTCTCCTTCCTTCTAAATAGTCATGTCCGATTTTTGAATAAGAACGAAGACAAGACATGTAAGCAACGAGGAAGTATTAAAAATGGCAACAAACAGAACACCTATTTTCAGAATCAGAAGGTGTCATCTAAAATTTCTTAGACATATAATTAGGAAGAAGGGCTTGGAAAACATAACACTCATAGGGTATGCTGATAACATAGTGAGTACAGGGGACACTGAAAATTTAAATTTTTTTAAATATTTTTTCACTCCAAGCAAGGAAGTGAATGAGAATCAAAATACTTTAAAAAGGTCCCAGAAACCCAATACAAAACAAGAAGTGATAAACCTCTACTCCAGCTGAAAAGACCATGGAAGAGTGTGAACCGGGCGTTAGATCGATTTGTCTATACCTATAATAATATGTGTTTAAGAAAAAGAAACTAAGTGAAACTTACTAGACCGGTCACATATTTCGAAAAAGAAGAAATTTACAAAAATAAATAAATTATCTTAATACAGAATTACTATTCTTGTAATGCCAATTAACAGTAGCACTGAATATAAAAGAGTGGAATTTGCCACGAAAATTCTCTCTTTTTCGATCTCCTTCTTTAAGTTCGTGAATTCTACCATAATCCTTGCTTTCAGTTCATCTTAGGACAATGAACCTGTGGTCAATGCTGGCAAGACAATGCGTGTATGAAAGAAGTCAGAGTTTGAATGCTTACACCATTTATACATCCGCCTGGATAAAAAAATAAACAATGAAGAATGAACGGTAGCAACTCTAATGTTTTCAATTTCAAGCGTCCCCTCTCCTTCTTGCGCATGTGTAATCACATCAGAGTAAACACCACTCTAATCTGATGAAATCCTAAAGGACTTTCGTAAAATACAACTATTGGCTGCTTTACTACACATCAACAGTAATGTTTCTAGCCGAGGTTCATAGGGGTTTTCAACATCATACCGACTCTCCACGGTGACCCAGACGATACTGATCGAGTATCGACTTGTGTACCTATCGTTAGCTACAACTTTTTCCATCTTTCGAAATGCACACCATACGACTCTTCTTGGCAATTTATTGTCAAATCGCGGATGATTCCGGTTCACCAGCAGTGTGGGCTCTTCCATAAATGAAGGAAAGAAACACAACCACAATTTCTATCTGATCAGGAATATGGCGGCTGCTTGGCTTGAAGTGATAAGTACAGATTTTATCCCCCCCCGCCACCAAGACATATATACACACGCACACACAGAGAAACGCACTCAAACATCACATTCTGCTTACACTTATCTCTATTTTCATTCAGGTTAATCATCCGGCGAAGGAAAAGAAAAAAAAAACAAACAAACAAAACGGGTTAAACGTATAAAGTGTTTCATTTTTCATTGAATTTCTGCTATATAAAAATGTATATCTCTTTTCCAATAGTCACAATATACCATGTGTAACAGCAAAAGTGTCCATGGGACATTATTAAGATAGAGGAGTGAGGTCTGTGTAACACCAGACGAGATATGGCAACTATATTCCATATTTGGTCTGATTTGGGTCTTGCAAATTTAGAGCATGGCAGGGGGAGTCTGAGACTTACTGGAGCCGTAGATGAATCTGATCAAGGTAGAGAACAGCAGAAGGCGCTGGTTCCCAGACTTCCCACCCTTTCACTATCGAAACTCCTCGAATGTAGCCGTCTCTTCTACTCCAATAGATTTATGTCTCTCGCCTCTCGCCTGTGGAACTCCTTTCCCTATTCCAGTTTCCCTGAGAGCGATAATCTCCAACTATTCAAATGTAATGTCAATCGATATCTCCAGTTGTCTTGATCTATCCACTATCCTTCTCCTCATCCTTTCCTCTATCACTCCTATCTGATCTTGCTCCAAATCTTCTGTAACCCATTGCTTTCTAGTGGGTTCCCGCCTTGCTTGGGGTGCAACGCCTTAAAAAAAAAAAGAAAAAAAGAAAAAAAAGTCAGCTACTTAGTAGAATTGTACAAAGAAGCAATAATTTTTACAGTATTTTTAGGGATTGATCGTATATATATATATATATATATATATATATATATATATATATATATATATGTGTGTGTGTGTGTGTGTGTGTGTGTGTGCCGGGGGTAACATAAAAATTCTCCAAATGAATGATTAAGCTTAGAACTATTGTATCTTAGAAAGGATTAAAAACATCTTAGTGGAATTCTCCGAGGTTTTTATAAGGCATTTACATTCTTATTGCTCAAAGTAAAGTTAAATACTCTACTTTGAGCAATAAGAAAATGTAATGACTCTTTAATCTTAACAGAAGTGTGATGAAAGCGATCATAAGCAAAAAATGACATGTTCATCATTAATTAATCATATCTTAGGAACTGAAATAAATTTATATATATATATATATATATATATATATATATATATATATATATATATATATATATATCCATGTTTTATTAGTGTTTGTTTAACATTATTAAAATTATTAAGTTCTTTGAGGACGAGTAGCCGAGAAGATGAATTCTGGTGTGCTCTTTTTAGAAAGTTTTTTATTACTGCTATTTTGTACCTAAGTGGACATTTGCTTATAAAGTTAAGGCAGTACTAGTTTTTGCTAATGTTTTTTTTTTTTTTTTTTATATATAATGCTGTAATGAAAATGTTATTGCTGTATTCTACAAGAATCATGCTTCATAATGGCTAAAGGTATAGCGGAAAGCGCTCGGAAATATAAAATATTTTGTACAGTTTTTACTCTTTGTCCAGAAAAAAGCTCTTTAAACAAAAGAAAAATTAAATAAAATGCTTAGCCGTAGTACCTTGTCTGTCGTTTTTAATGAAACATGCATAAACGAAGCATTGCTGCATATATGCTGCATATATATATATATATATATATATATATATATATATATATATATATATATATATATATTATTTCAGGATCATTTTCTAACTTATTCAAGATTATCTTCGCCCTCTCTAAACTAACTTTCTGTCCTGGAGGAACACTGTACCTCACACGTTTCCTGTACAATTTTATTTTCAAGACATTTTTCACTGCTCTTTGGACTGTCATAGCTGAAACTCCTCTCGCACGTGCCAAAACTCTTATGAATTTAGTTGGATCGTTGCCAACTGATCTTTTTAACTCTAAGTTGAAATTATGATCCCTCTTGCTGTTGTGATCGCCTGATCAAGTTTTCCTTCATCCTGTTCCCTCTTTTTTTAAAATTTATTCACCATTTTCTTCATGGTTTTTGAATCGACTTAGAAAATGGAAGGCAGAGTATGAGTGTTGGTACTATTACTGAAAGCCTGAATAATTTTCCTCTCACCATTGCTCAGTTGGGAAGATATAGTGTGGCTGGTACAAAACGATTTTAACTTTCTAGCTGAATATCTGAAAGTTTTTTTTTCATTTATTGTTACAATAAATGGCGTCAAGATGGCTAAAAGTCTTATCTGAAAACCTGGGAAACAGAAACTCAATTAGTTTAGTGTTGTTTTAGATATTAAGCCTTTTTTTTTTCGATGTTACACGATTTGGACAATTTTTTGACAATATATATATATATATATATATATATATATATATATATATATAGCCACACATATTCGAGGATACCCATCTACTACCGCCAATCCCTATTACAGACGTTTGCTCAGGCTCATTGATGTTTATTCTGCAACTATGCTGAGCAGTTCTTAGTTACATTTTCTAAAGAGCGTGTTAGATAGGGTGATCAATAATTTGAACAAGGCCAGGACCCTGTACCCAATATCACTCTCAAGGCTTGGGTCAACCTGTAGTATATTTTTCAGGCACTTTTCAAAGGTGCCGCACACTGGGATCAAACCTTCCACTACAATAACATCAGGAAGTTCTCCCTAACAAACTGACCATCGTGAGATTCAAACCTATGTCTTATGCTCAGTATGCGACTGTTCTAACCAATCAGCCAACTTCCCATATATATATATATATATATATATATATATATATATATATATATATATATTCAGTTGTAAGGATATGAGTTTATAACCTTGGGTTTCACGCTTTTGCGAACATCAGATAAACTTAGTCTGGGGTTCGCAAAAGCGTGAAAGCCAAGGTTACAACTCATATCTATAAAGTTGAATATGTTAGCTCTATCACAGATATTAAGCACTTTCCACTTAGTTATGTGTCATGCGTGATACACGCTTAGACGATCATGTATTTTTCGATACATGACTGACGAGGCAGATTTTTTTCTGCAGTAGGTTGCAATTTCTTTCTGCAGCAGACCAGTTGCCATTCAAGGCTACAGAACTCGGTCTAGTCTTGCTGTTTATTTATAGCTGGAGGGAGAAGAATAGGATTCATACCTTTCACATATTTCCACTAAGTACCGCATATATATATATATATATATATATATATATATATATATATATATAGTGCTGTGTGCTGTATGTATATATGTATGTATAAAGTGCTGTTTGGTAAAAGTGACTCACCTGATTTTTTTTACTTAAAATTTTTTTCGCCTATTGTTTTGGGGGCCCGAACTAATTTTTAATCTTACTAATATAAAGACCCCTTCCCAAACACCTAGTAAAAAGTTTTACTCACCCTAAGGTATTCTATTGATAATTATAATTTTTGATATAAATGAGATTTAGGGAAAAAACTCTGAAAAAATGACTCACTTATTTCCTGCAACTAGTAATCAATAGAAATATAACCGAACAGCTTTAAATAAAGAATAATAGAGCTATAATTTATTTATAATAGTTAATATAGTTTAAATAATTAACAATCAATGAGTCCTTCTTAATTTTGAATAATATTTTTTTTTGGCATTGACTTGATTAGGTCCTGGCAAATCTCATCTCCAAGCATTGAATTCCATTCGGATACGAAATTCAAAATCAACTCCTCTTTTTTGCTCAGCTGCTTTCTAGAGAACTTGTACTTTATAATGCCCCATAAGTTTTCTATGGGGTTGAGGTCAGGAGATTGGGGCGGCTTCACCTGCTTTTCCTCAAAGTATTTTTTCATCAATTTTGATTTGTGACAAGAAGCAATATCCTGCATAAAAGTGAGCTTGGTGGGGTCGATTTGTACCCTTTCAGCAGAAGGGATCAGGCATAACTCTAAAATTCTCTTGTACTGCTCGCTCCTGAGTGTCTTTTCAATAGGTTTTAAGAAACCAGTTCCATGAAAAGAAAAGCATCCTCAGAACATTATACTGAACGGATTCTTGACAGTACTTACTGCTAAATTCAAAGAGGTTTCAAAGCTTCGGATTTTAGATCGCTTATTCTGAGAATTTAGCTCAACTTTCGTTTCATCGGAGAAGAGAACGTTTAGTAAAAACATCAGTTAAGTCACTTTTATCGAACAGCACTGTATATATATATATATATATATATATATATATATATATATATATATATATATATAGCGTTATTTTAGATATTAAATATTTTGTAGGATGTTAGCTCAGACTTGTAAGGTGAATTCTCTCATCATTCTAGGAACTCATTTTGCACAAACCTTTGAGTAGCCAAGAGACTGCAATAATCTGCAGATTCATAATTCACCTGATATTTGTTATATAATTCCTTAATAGTGTTTCTTATGTCATCTGTAATGAGAGAATCAACATATTATATCAGTTGTGCACTATAGTATGATGGGTCAGTGTTAATACCGACTAGATGTTTTACAGCAATATGGCCTGAATTAGCAACCAGGGCTTCGACCGGTGCACACCGTGTGCTTTCGTTTAAAACGTTATTTTTAAGACTGTTGAATCAGTAATTGCAATTAAAAGAGATTTTCGTGTTCATTTCATGTTACGTCAAAATGACGCTGTTAAGGAGAGAAAATCGATATTGCTATGGGTTGAAAATTTCAGGGCAACAAGTTCAGCGCGTACAAGAATGTCACTTGGAAGACAGCCAAGTGCTCGAACTTCTGGGTGATAGAAAACGTAAAAGCAAACAAGAAAGCCTACAGAACCTAAGAAATAGCAAAAAATCTAAAGATAAAAATGGATAATACAACCCTTATCAAGTGAAAAAAGATCATCCACCCGCAAAAAGATATCAAATTACACCAAACTATACATAAATACGAAAAGGTTTAGAAGTAGCAGCAGAGAAGGTAATAGCTCTGAAGAGTGAAGGCATTACAACAATGCGCTCACGAAACATCGAAGTCGGCATGACTGAAATAACACCACTCTGTTAAATGACGAGCTTCTCCACATGAATTTTGAATTTTTATTTTATATATATATATATATATATATATATATATATATAGAGAGAGAGAGAGAGAGAGAGAGAGAGAGAGACAGAGACAGAGAGAGAGAGAGAAGAGAAGAGAAGAGGCACGGTGGAGTAATGGATAGCGGGTCTGAGAAATTGGAGTTAATATTCCAGTCGAATCCATTACATTCTCTTGCGTAGTAATACCCTTGGTATCATATTCTTTTCCTCCCAGCTATGGATAAATAGCAGAATGGATGGTAACTGGTCTAGGAGAAGGCTAAATCTGAATTCAAAATCTGCGGAGAGTCATCTGGGGGCCTTGTGGCACACAGGTCTCTGTATTGTGCATAAAGTCTTCACCACTATAGTCAATTCATATGTCTCTGTCTGTCGGTTCCTAGGAACTGAGTTGCATGATCCTCAGACGTCAATAAACAACGGGAGCGTCCAGCATATATATATATATATATATATATATATATATATATATATATATATATATATTGTTACATTCAATGAAACAATATTAAAAGAAAGTTTCCTGTACAAATACACAATATAAACTCTTTTGAGTCCTGTGTAAGACGATAAACTACGTCCAACAGCAAGGCCTCTGATAAGGAGATTTTGAAGAGCGTCGAACTACCTCTTAATTGCTGGTGTTCCCAGGTCCACCCTGACTCGGAGTTGAAGCTTCTATTAGGCTCCCAGCTATTGGCAAATAGTGAAGCCCCAAACTGGAGTAAAAACGTGTAAAAATAGGTTTTAATACGAGCAATACATTGTTGAAGGATAAATTATCAGTAACACGTTATTCCCAGCAACACATTTTGGGAAAAAAATACCAGCAATAAAAATGTTATTGGCATTAAATAACACATTGAAGTTATACATTATTTACAGTATTCGAACTATTTTCCTCATCTTTGTCGCCATATTTATTACAACGTTTCGGCCGTTGTACGCTCCGGCCTTCTTCAGGTGGTTGGAATGTCGAACTGAACCCTTTATTTCTCTCACTGGGGTAGACTGTTCTAGTTCCACGTGCCATGTTTAATGGATGTCAGTTATCAGTTATCGCCTATTAATTTTCCCTCTGAAAGTTCTCCACTGCCTTAACCGGGTATTGAACTCAAACTTTTTGGGTCCTGTCACTGGATCTAACCAACGCCTTTATACACTGTGCCATGTGTCTTTGAGGCGACAAAGATGAGGACAATAGTCCGAATAATGTACATAATGTACATAATACCACATCTCAGAAATATAGACAGATACTGAAAGGCCGAAACGTTGTAATAAATATGGCGACAAAGATGAGGACAATAGTCTGAATAATGTAAATAGTGTACGTAATACCTCATTTCAGAAATATAGACAGATACTGAAAGACCGAAACGCTGTAATAAATATGGCGACAAAGATGAGGACAATAGTCTGAATAATGTAAATAGTGTACATAATACCTCATTTCAGAAATATAGACAAATACCATTGAAGTTGATATGCTGTAAAACAAAGGAAACCAAACCGACCTAAACTCTCTCACAGACCCAAGCACAGACAGAGAAACCCAATATATCTGATATATATAAACACCTATTGGTCCCTGGTGGTTAGATTTTATAATGTAATTTAATTTATTGCCCCTCTTATCCTCAGAAATCCCAAACGCTTTTTTCCATACACGTAGTTTTGTCTATTATTTTAAACCAAAGAAGCCGAACCTAACACACGACGCTGGCGAAACGCGTAGTTAAAAAACTTTTTTTCATTACCTTCCACTTTTGTTTCGGATATTCATGCAGCCAACACGCAAATATATCTATTCATATATAAACAGACTGAACAGGCATATGAACAGGTATTTAGACAGGTATATGAACAGTATAGTAAGCTGTATATAAACGTAACAAATTATATACTTATGAGTATAGGTAGCCGTATATTTAAATATATTGGTATGACTATAGATAGATTTGGATATAAGTAAAATTTGTTTTGCTTTGTGTGTTTATCGACATAGCAACTCATTGTGTGTCAATTAATGCTAAACATTTTATTTTCTTATTTTCCAAAAATCAGTTGCTGGTAGCTTTTTATTGTTTTATTTTCTTACTATGATTAATATATTGCTGGTAATTGTTTGTAAATTTATATATATATATATATATATATATATATATATATATATATATATACAAAGAAATAATCACACATAGAATCAATCAGAAATATCAATGCGATTAATGGTGACATCCGTCACTAGAAACATAATATATGCATTAAAATACTGTTAATCCATAGGATCACTTCACTATATGGATTAACAGTATTTTAATGCATATATTATGTTTCTAGTGACGGCGGATGTCACCATTAATCGCATTAATATTTCTGATTGATTCTATGTGTGATTATTTCTTTGTATGTAAATTATATGCTGCCTAATGTTTTATATATATATATATATTGACCCCAGCTTGGAGTGTAACTATTTGCTCATTTCTGGGACAATAATAGGTGCTCCCTGCCAGAATGAATCTGGGAACAACAGCAATTAAGAGGTGGTTCCACGCTCTTCGAAACCTCCAATCTCCAATCAGAAGACTAGCTGCCTGATGTAGTTCATTGTCAAACCCAGGACAAAGGTTGATTGGTGTATGCATTCAAACTGCTTTCATCCATCCATTGTCTTTTAAGTATTGAGCATAGATCCATTGTACCACTAAAAAAGATTTTTCGTACTAAGTCTCAATCTTTTACATTCGGTGCTACTTTTAATCGACATTGCAAGTTAGAATACAGATGTAGTTTATCTTCATACCCAGGACGCGATATACATAAAAACTGATATGTTTATTATAAACAGAGCATTTACTTAAATATTTGTATCTATAAAAAGAATGTATAAACATAAAAATGTCTTAAAATAATTGTCGGCCCATTTCTTAATGTGTGACGTCATTTGTTTACATTTGGATACGTCATGAGCAGATATGAATGTACATGAGAGAATAATGGAAGATTGTAGTTGAAAAGCAGTAAAATCAACCGAATGATCGTCTGTGGCCCAATCGGTTAAGGCACGTCAGGCTATCTGACGGTTTCGTATAGGATACAGGTTCGATTCATGTCAAAGGACGAATATTTTCTATGAAAATTTCTCGGACATTCAGGCAGGTAAATGTAGTTTAATACTGTTTATTATAAATATATCATTTACTTAAATATTTGTAGCTATAAAAAGAATGTATAAACATGAAAATATCTTAAAAACTGATATACAATGAAACTGTAGGGGACAGGTTTAGAACGACGGAAAAGTGAAATTGCACAGTGAATAGTACAAAGACCAGTCAATATCACTTTTTGACAAAATTAGCTGAAGATGTATGACGGCGCGAAATCTTTAACAGAGAAACTTTGTCACAAGTTAGAAACTTGTATAATTCCTTTCACCGAAAGACACAATGCGAAATCAAAATGAAGATTGTTAAAAACAAAATGTTGAAGAAAAAAAAATAAGAAGTAAGTTAATGAAATACGCAAAAATTTCAGAAATAAAAAGAAAAAGTTTGTGGTCAGAAAAATCATGAGACCAATGAAAAAGAAATGCGAAAAGTCAAATGGCGACGGCATGTTATATAAAAATGTAAACGACTTTTTCTTTTGCGGCCCGACACCATTTGCGAATTGGCGAGATATTCATTAAGCAATATGTCAATATGTCGGACTACCATGTTGACATTAGGCACTTTGGCACATCCATAACCACGAATCGCCTGCAGATGTTTACACCAATTATGTTCAAGTGTACACACACACACACATACAAACAGACACACAAAAAGGCACGTAGAAACACACAAGCACAGAAACACACAAAGAAAATGACACCTCCACTCACATGGAAAAGAGACAAGTACGTGCACACAATGTCATATGCAGTGGTTTAAGCGCCCGAATTTATTTGAGAGATTCTTTGTATGGAGGAACTGATTGCTTATATATATATATATATATATATATATATATATATATATATATATATATATATATATATATATATATAACGATTGTCATCGCATTAAGCAGAAGCAACGAGCCATGATCGAATTCAGGCTCTTGTAAAATGTACAAGACAAAAAAACGACTTCTCCCTCAGTTAGGTTTTTGTACGTTGGTAAGGTTATAGTATTGCTTCTTCAAACCAATACAGCAATATATAATTCATTAAAAAATACGTTTTATATATATATATATATATATATATATATATATATATATATATATATATATATATATATATATATATTATAGTTATACGTTATTTATATATAAACACATGTTAAAGTAAATGTTCTTTTTATACTAAACAACAACTAATTTCACAGAAAATATGCGATCACCGATAATAATCGAACCTGTATCCTGTATGGAATCCTCATATAGTATCTGACGTGCTATACCAGTTTAGCTACGAGGGAGCATCTGGTTAGTAAGTTATATATATATATATATATATATTAAGTTATATATATATATATATATATATATATATATATATATATATATATATATATATATATATATATATAGCTCACTCGCATATCTTTCTTTAAATTTATCCGTCGTCCAAGCCGGTTAATGTTGCTGTTTAGTATAAACAGAGCATTTACTTAAATATTTGTGTATATATAAATAACGTATAACTATTACATATATTTTCCCTTTAACTGCAGTGTATATATATATATATATATATATATATATATATATATATATATATTGGACCCTCCTTGGGGTTTACAAGTTTCAATTTCAAGCAGTACAGTTCATAGAACCAACAACCACACTGCCCGCACATAAGTTTTTATTAATTGGTAAAATCCTTCAATTGTCCAATTTTTATTTGATGCTGCATATGTCACTGGGCAGGTATTCATTACATTTTTTGTAAGAGACGGAAAAATCTAGCGTAATCAACAGTTTGAACAATGGTAGTACGCTCAAATTCTCCGCCACGATGACTTGTGACTTTGTGCTAAGGCAACCATCGAAATCCACCGACCTGTTTTGCTTAGCTAATTTCCCTATCAAATCTTGGGTAAATAAGTGGTAATATTTCAGGAAGTTTTCCAGCAAAACCACACGATGTCATCGTCTCCTCAGATTGATATTATCAAGATCATCTCACTAATATCTGGTCAGATTCGATCCTTGATATCTCAGATTGCTAATATTCTAACCACATGTCTATAGATGCATTAGTTATACAACTCTACACACACACACACACACACACACACATATATATATATATATATATATATATATATGCATACACGTGTGTTAACTCTATTAACAATAAAAATATTTTTCAGCTGTATGTACATATATATAAGATGACAACTGGAAAAAAATCTTAGTTTTTCTCCTACGCGTTTCGTCTTCCGACCTTTTCAAGGCAAAAATGAAATCGAAATGTTTTTGTTGTTATAGCTACATTACAAAATCTAAATTTAAAAAAGAGAGACTATTCTGCGTAAGCCTCTTTCTGGTTAATGTAAATTTCCTTTATACTAAGATTTTTTTTTTCTTTCCATATCGATAATATAGTTAAATTCCCAGATCAATTCTCTGGACCAGACAAATCGGTATAAAATGACAACTGGAAAAAAAATCGAAAAAAAAAATTGAAAAGTCGGAAGACGAAACTTTTTTTTTTTTTTCCATTTGTCATCTCATGCCAATTTGTCTTGTCCGCAGAATTGATCTGGTAATTTAACGACATATATGCATGTGATTAAACATTATTGTTTCTAACCTATAAATATATATAAACAATAAATATATTAAAATAACTGTCAGACTCATTTCATTTCATAATATATGAATATATATGTAGAAATTCTGGACAATGGTTTACGTATGTTTTCCTGCGACATTTTAGGCGTGGTTCCTGCTTATTTCTCGTCACTTCGACCATGTTCTTTTAATTAATTGAATAAGTGATTAAGTTTTAAATTGAATTTTAATTTCTTTGACAAATAATTTTTAACACTTTCTTTACAATGGCGAAAATCATTTATTTTTTATTTATTTTTCAGTTACAACGATAATCGTTCGCCAGAAGATGGTTGATTTTTAAGCAGAATCGGCGTAAAAAAATAAAACTATAAATAAATATCGCCGTAAAAAATGAAACTATAAATAGATAATAATACCTACAAATTGTTTACAAGCGTTTACAGATCCTTTTCAAAAGAGTGATTTAATTATCTCTCTATATTTCTGTATTATGTATGAGGAACCAAAGAGTGTGAGTTCAATACCCGGTTAAGTCAGTGGAAAACTTTCCGAGGGAAATTAACAGGAGATAACTGATAACTGACATCCATTAAACATGGCACATGGAACTAGAACAGTCTAACCCAGTGAGCGAAATAAAGGGTTCAGTTCGACATTCCAACCACCTGAAAAAGGCCGGAGCGTACAACGGCAGAAACGTTGTAATAAATATGGCAACAAAGATGAGGAAAAGTCCGAATAATGTAAATAGTGTACATAATACATCATCTGTCTATATTTCTGAGATGAGGTATTATGTACACTATTTACATTATTCGGACTATTGTCCTCATCTTTGTCGCCATATTTCTTACAATTTTTCGGCCTTTCATTATCTGTCTATATTTCTGAGATGAGGTATTATGTACACTATTTACATTATTCGGACTATTGTCCTCATCTTTGTCGCCATATATCTTACAATCTTTCGGCAGCTGTACACTCCAGCCTTCTTCAGGTGGTTGGAATTTCGAACTGAACCCTTTATTTCACTCACTGGGTTAGACTGTTCTAGTTCCACGTGCCATATGTACGCAGAGGACATTTGAAAAGAGAAACTCGGTGTCCGTTCGTAGCAGAGATGTACAATTGTGTTAGAACAAAACATATTCAGACCAATGCAGGCTGGGCACAGCGCATTTGTAAATATCAAGTCTGAATGAGGAATAATGAAACTGATTCACGTAAGAAATAAACTCGGCTGGGTAGGACTGGTCGTACACTAGTAACTGTGCAATCAACTCGGATTTGTGCCTAATGAAGTTATTTCGCCGAGAATGTATTTTTTGAATTTAAAGTTCGAGCTGATTATTAAAGATCGTATAAAGAGGTCTGAATAGTTGCGCAAAAAAGTAAACAAAATAAAAACGAAAGGAATACTAACCAGAAACTAATTATGGCCAATGACATAAGCACATATCTTTAATTAGCCTACTTAATAATAGTAAGACTCAAATGAAACTTTAAAAATCAAATCGATGGAAATTATTTGCAAACTAACTTGCCATTTCATCCACCCTGCAGATCATATTAAATTGTCCTGAAATAATAATTCTTTGGGTGTTTTTTTTTCTTTTAATATAATGTACAAAAAGAACAAAACACATTTTTGTTTATCTACCTTGGAAGACTACCACTTTTCCTAATCCAGTTACAATTATCAACTTACAACTCGTCGACATTCTAAAAGACAAATACAAAATGAGTAAGTTAAGTGCATTGACAAATTCCTCGCAGGTAAAAGATACTCTGGCAGATGTTCAGATGAGTTAAATTCCTAAGACCTACTAGTTCAGACCTTCACAACTAGGACCCATCCTGTTCATGATGGAAAACCACCCACCTCGAGTTCCTTTGATAAGGAGTAAATTCTACTTAGAGAACTTCTGCCCAAGAACTGTTATTTTTGTGGAACAGACTCCCGAGTGTATGCTTCCCTAACAACTACAATCTTGACCTTTTCAGGGTTAACTGATATCTATCCTAAACATTCTCATAATGTACACTTCTTAATTCCTCCTACCCTTCTATTCTAACAATCTTGCTCAGTACTTTTCATGGTAATTGATCTTATCAGCTTTCCTCTTTGCTGCTTTGATTTTATGAATTTAAGCACAGCACCAGATTGGAAGGTAGGTTACATCATTTTATAATTTAACGATGCAACCGTAAGTTCTATGCTAACAGTCTCTTCTCTCGTAATTCTCGGTCATGGAACTCTTTTCCGGCGTCTTCCTTTCCAATCAACTTTGATCTTCAAATTTAAACGCAATGTCAATACTTATCTTCTTTTGCCTTAAGACTTTGTCTTTTATTGTCCTCTCTCCTTAATAATGTTTTTTTTTATCAGATTCTTTCACACTCAGTAACCTCTTGAGTCTTAGAGGCTTTATCACTTTTCTTAGAGTGAAATGATTAAAATAAACTGTTGCAGTCATTGGATGAACTAACAACATAGAAAAATAAAATTCAGCATTTACCATAATAAAAAGATTAACCCTGCAAAATTATCATATTGATTAGACTTATGTGAAGAACATTTACACGAAATTTCGATAATAATAATAAAAAATCCAGTAATATTTTGAACAAAAGAAAAAATAACTTTTGTTTATCTATCATTGAAGACCCCGAATTTAGATGATCCAATTAAAGGTGATGCACCGTCAGTCTAATTATATTATCAGTCAAATACAAAGAGGAAAAAGAAAAAAGATGATATTCTGTTTTAAAAAAGGTGACATTTTGTTTCAAAATATGATATTCTGTTTTAAAAAGGTCATATTCTGTTTTAAAAAGGTAATATTCTGTTTTGAAAAGATGGTATTCTGTTTTAAAAAGATGATATTCTCTTTTAAAAAGGTGACATTTTGTTTCAAAAGATGATATTCTGTTTTAAAAAGGTGATATTCTGGTTTAAAAAGGTGATATTCTGTTTTAAAATGATGATATTCTGTTTTATTTGTGTGAGGATACGTTTTCGCAGATAATACTTTCGAAATCTACATATTTGTTGGACCCTTGATGAATATTTGCACGCAATTTTTATAAGTTTATATGTTTATTTTCTTTAGTGTTATGTATAAAAAAGTCATTGAAGACCAGCATCCTTCAAATAAACCAATTAAAAATGATTGACATGCTGTCGAATGACATGTTGAAATATGAACACAACAAAGTCATTTCACAAATGTCGTTAAAATTCTATTTAAAATTCTTTTGATGGACAATTAATTTCAGCATTTGGCACAAAATATTTTGGTGACAATAGATTTTCATAATAAATACCCGTCTTGATATATCCCCTATCCCCAGGGGAGAGGCGGTACCGCCTACTTTTGTAATCACTGGTTTAAACTGACCAACGTTTACAGTTAAATTTGATGATAAATAGCACTAATCATATATCACTCTTTGCATTGGTTCTATTAGAGAAAAGCTTCTTTATTGCCATTCATTTTTCATCATTATTAGACGACTGCTAATAATTGTTCTAGAATTTATAATAATCCATTATGGAATGTATTATTTAATATGGTTTTAAATAATTTTAAAGCTCGGTTTGAATTAGCTTTATCGCAGAAAAATGAGAAGATAAAAGTTTCATTTGTATATTTGTCAATGAAAACCAGCACCCTTCACATAATCCAGCTAAAAAAATGATTGACCTGTTCTCAAACTACCTGTTTAAACATAAATAAAACAAAGAAAAAGTGATTTTTACAAATGTCAAAATTAATTATTACTTTAAATTCCTCTTTTCGACAAATAATTTCAGAATTTGTCAAAAAATATTTTGGTGAGAATAGATTTTCAAAAATTATGAACTTATGCTTATAGGCTTATCTTAACAGACTGCCATTTACAGACAATTTGGATGATAAAAGACACAAAATTTAAACCACATTTTGAGTTAGCTTTATCTGCGAAAACTTCTTTTACATTCACTTTCATACACTGTTTTAAAATCTTTTACTCAAGTTCAGTATTTGACATTATTTATTTATTTGAGGTGGTTAATACCTGCTTAGATCTGCATATTTGTAGGTTTTAAATGGCCAACATTTATACATAATATTAATAAAACTTATAAATGTTTCTTTTAATATTATGCACAAAAAAAAGTAGAAAAATGTCTTAGTCAATGAAACTTCAGAGAAGCCAATTGGAAATGATTTGCCTGCTGTCCAATGACATGTTTAAAATAAAAACAAATACAAATTGACTTTTACAAATATCGTCAAAATTAATTGTATTCTACAGTAAATAGAACCATTAATTTCAAAATTTGACACAAATATTTTGGCAAGAAAAGATTTTCATAACAAAACTCATTTTGATCTTTCTACCATCCCCAGGGGAGAGGCGGACTGCCTAATTTTGGAATCACTGGTTTAAACTGACCAACGTTTACAGTTAAATTTCATTCAACAATTACTTTTTACGCAAAATGTTTTTGTTAGAAAATATTCTCAAAGGTGAAGGCTATCTGCATATAGTTTAGTCTTAACAGACTAATAATTAGTCAAATTTGATGATAAAAGTCACAAAATACAAACCACATCTGTCTATATTTCTAGGATGAGGTATTTTAATTATCTACAATATTTTCATTTTCTTTGGTAACTATTTGTATTATTTAAAAGCGTTGTTTACAATAATTCAGTGACTTGAACCAAAGATTTGTGAGTTCAATACCTAGTCACAGCAGAGGTGAACAGAAGCTTGGAGAGTTGAGTCGCTAAACAGAAAATAACTTAAACTGAGATATCCAGAAAAAAGATGACACGTGGAACTAGAACAATTTATCCCGGTGGACGAAATCAAGAGTTCAGTTCGAAATTCCAACTTATGTCACCTGCAGAAGACTGCAGGGTGCAACGGCCGGGAAGTCGTGAATATAGCAATAAAGATGAGCAACTGTTCGAATAATATAAATATAAACCACATATTGTGTTACTTCTTTGTGCAAATTAATTGAAACAAAACGAATAATTCCGTTATTATTTACTTTTTTCGTATGTTTCTAATGAAACATGACCCAGTGCACATTTTAGTACGTTGTATGTCCATTCCACGAAGTGGTTCCTTGCAGATTGACCACAGATTCTCGAATGGATTTAAATCAGGAGAGTTTCCGGGACAATCTATATCGTACTTTCATTTGCGTACTGGTAAGGATTGCCAGTGTGTTCCTGCAGCGTTACAATTTTCGTACGCTTCCTTGGAGTAACGTCCATCGCAGACATTGGCAGTAGGACAACTAATCGACAGTCGAGACAATAGAGTCTGGACGTGATGCAATCATGGATTTTCAAGGGCAAACAAATTTCATCATACACCCTGAAAATAGATTCATATCACTGCATACCACTGCAGATGACCTAATCTGGAGAAAAATAGAACTCGCTTATACCCTGTCACTCCAGTGAGTCTGACTGCATGGGGAAAAAAAGGTAACTAAAAAGTAGTTTCAATTAATTTGCACAATAATGTATTTCGAGTTGGGGAATAATCGCCATTATCATTTGTTTTCCTTCTTTCCTCAATTGCAATGCGTGATGCACACTTGGGTCATCATGTCTCTTTTCGATTTGTGATTGACTCGGCAGGTAGAATTCCGACCTTAGGCTTCCGACCAAAATATATTGGACCCCGTGTGCTCTGATATTTAACCTATAGCAGGGAGGAGAAGAGTCGGGTACATGCCTTTCGCATGGGTATTTGCTTGTAATTGTATATAACGACCTCGACTGAAATTTGAACTCGACTATCCGAATTCTCCTTCCAAGCATTTACCAACCGCACATTCAAGCACCTGATATTCTCATGTAGTCACCCACGTAGGTACTGACCAGGTTCGACGTTGCTTAAAGTTGCTGATCGGACAAGAATTGGAGTTTCACTGTCTTATGGCCGTAATTCCCATTATTTACACTACTGTTAAAAATAATTGTATTAGAGTTTATTATTATTTGTAATTAAAAATATAAGGTTGGTGCAAAAATAATGACGTAATAATGTCGTTTTTTGACGTTAAAAAATACGTCAAAAAACAACATTATTACGTCATTATTTTTGCACCAACCTAATAGTATTTAATATGAAATAATATTAAAAAAAAGAAAGAAAGCAAAATAGCGAAAGAAAAGAAAGAAAAATGAAAGAAAGAAAAAAGCAGAAAGAAAGAAAATGAGCGAGAAAGAAAGAAAAAAGGAGAAAGAAAGAAAATGAGCGAGAAAGAAAGAAAAAAAGGAGAAAGAAAGAAAAATAAGGTACAGTAGAGGGTCAGATAAAAGCAAAAAATCATTTATTTTTATTATAAGTAAATACTAATGTTTAATTTTATGCATTCATAAGGGAGAAATTCAAGGCCAATTAAAAAAGCAATCAAAGAGTACATACTTCCGCCATCCACATTGTCACTATAAACTGAAAATCAGTTTACAGATTTCAGACTATTATATGACTAAAGATTGTAATAAATTGGCATCGGGAATTTAAAGTTATATTTATAATTTATCTGAGAAAAACCTCTTTATTTCGATTCATATTCCAACTTATAAAAAGAATTGTATTACAGTTCATAATAATTCATAGGGGAAAATATTATTTAATATAGTTTAAATTAAATTATATTAATTTGCTTATAATTGGAATTATGTTCTTTAGTTTCATATACTGGGTGTATCAGCAAAATTGTCCGAATCGTATAACAGCAAAATTGTCCAATTGTTTATATTAAGCTTGGAACCGTTGTATCTTACAAAAGATTAAAGATATCTTACTGGAATTCTCTGCGGCTTTCACAACACTATTGAACTCTACTTTGAACACTAAGAATGTATTTAGCTCTAAGTTGAAATAATGATCCCTCTTGCTATTGTGACCCCCACGATCTATTTCCCTCTCAACTGTTGGCTCTTTTTTCAACTTATTCCCTTGATGATTCTGGAATGGACCCTCGCAGACAGAAGCCAGAGTATGAATGTTGGTACAATTACTGAACAGCTGAATGATATTTTCCTCTAACCATTGCTCAGTTGGGAGGATAGTGGGCTTAACACAAAACGATTTTAACCTGTTCTCTTCTTAGCTGAACAACTCAATGGTTTTTTCGGTGATTCTTACAAAGGATGTCAAGATGGCTAATCGTTTTATCTAAAAACCTGGAATAAAGAAAGTCAATTAATTTAGTGGTATTTTAGATTTTGCGGGATGGACAAGTATCCATTGCTGTTAAACGATTTGGACAATTTTGCTGTTACTCCCAGTATATATTCTTTTTTTTTTTTTTTCTCATTTGAGTTTGTTGGGGATTCTTCCATTAAAAGAAAATGTTTGACAGTCGAAAATCTAAAGATTAAAACTAGGAAACATGTGGATTTTGCAAGTGTGATGTGTTCAAATACTGGCTTAGCTAGTTTGATCTTATTTCGTCATAATATTTTGGTTCAGTCTACCTCTCACTCTAGATAAAGTATATTACAATCTGCTGCATGTTTATTGCATAAGAGTGGCTATTGCCGTGTTGCCCACATTGCTCCGATTATTGCTGTATATGAAACATTATGGTAAACTGTCACTCTACTATGTCAAGAAGTAATTGGATTAAGATTAAGATGAAAACAATACACATGATTATTGTCGTGAATGGACAGTAACAGGATTTAGAACTCAAAGTAATATTTCACAAAATATTTAATCGACCGACTGATTAGAAGACTATATTTAATTCATTTTATAAGCGTAATCGTAGCAGTTTCAACCTCTGCAGTGGATCACCGTTCCTACCCAGTCTAGACAACACGCTCCAAAAGTAATGCTTTCTATTCATTTTTCATTTTATTTCCTTTTTTTTTTTTAAATAAAATTTACAGAATACGAGTCGGAATAACCACTCAATGAAGAGAGTTACTGAATGTGTTATATGAAAGTGTTCGTGTAGTAAATGAAATCTTGACCCCCAAAACCGCGGATAAGCGTGGTACAATATCATTTTGCCTTTCAAGTTGTAGGATTATTTGTTCATTTTCAACTTTGTTGATATGGGTCTAATAGAAAATCGACACCATTATCAGTCTCGCACCAACCCACTCGGGAAAAGGAAAAAAAAAGGACAAAAATGATTTGCTCAATTCTGAAAAGAAATATTAAAATCTGATTCGAGAAAAGATTGATCCTCGCAAGTTTGCTTCGTATATTGACAAAAATTTCACATGTGTTTGTTATTTACACGCTGGTTTCATTTGATGAATTTAATTAAGTTTAATTTTCTTGTTTCCCCAGAAATTGAGCCTCGTTACGGGCGAAAATCTATTTGCTATATTCCAATCAATCACACCATTTTTATACAGTGTGTTCCAACATTATATATAAATTTTCATGTGGTTTTAAAATGTATGCAAATTTTCGTGTGCTTTTAAAAGCCTTCAGTGAATTGAGTCCAGCACGTTCCAACATTATATGCATATCGATATAATAATAATTATAAAGGTTGTGGTATTAAAACTTATTTTTTTAATCGATGTCATTTCATGCAAGGCAATAAAGCCACTAAGACACGAGGTGTTACAAGATGTGGAAAAATTAGAAACAGAAACACTAATAATAAGTGGGAAGAGAAAAACGTAATCAGGAGGACAGCAGATAGCGATTGACACTGTATTTAATTTTTTGCAAATTAAAGTTGGCTGGAAAGCATGGAGCCGCAGGGAATTCCACAAGGAAGAAGTGCGAGAAAAGAAACTGTTAGCATAGAAATTACAGTTACATCTAGTAAGCTCACTGTGAATTGAAAAGTTTCTACGCCAGTCTAGTACTGTGCTTAAATTAAAAAAAAAAACACACACACACACACACACACAAACAAACCTAGGTACCATTGCGAAGAGTTTATCCGAAGGATTACCATGAAAGTATTTATAGAAAACGCGCAGACAGGCAACTTTAGGTAGCGGGAAAATAACGGAAGCCGAGGCGCCAGCTCAGGAACAATAATATTGCCAATTCTTCTTTGGATTTTATCAAGAAGCTCTAGATAAACAACGAGCCACCGAGCATGGACGAATGGTAGACGTATAGATATGTAAGATAGATTCTGGAGAGAAAAAGTCTCACACAACACAATAAACTAACTTTTTAAAAAACTGACCTAGCAATGGATTCAATACAGATTTTCCACTTCATGTCAATTGAGAACGTTAGCCTGAGAAGTTGCAACGAGTCACTTTTTGGGGGTTAGTATCAGCCGTGATCATTGAAGGCAGAGAGTGGTCTCTCAGATGATTAATGGAGGAGAGAAGTTTCGTTTTGGAGGCGTTAAAATTGACAAGACAAGCTTTGCCACAAATGGTGTGAAAGTCTACCGAGGAAGTATTTATGACCCCCAAAATATTTTCCACGTAACAATATAGCAATTACACAAATGTAGGAAATGTCAGAATATATTTAATTCATAAAATAGCTTAAAGTAAATCCAAGTCTTTATGACGAAATCGTACTCTTTCTTTAACAATAATGACTGATATTAAAAGTACATTTTTCAGTACAACGATAAGAAAAGTGATTCTTGTCAGGGATTGTTACCCTAGTCATAGGAAAAGGGAACAGAGAGCATTGAAATTACAGATTTTTAAAGAGGTCCGTCAAGTATACTGCCACTAAGTGTCTCTTCTACAGCCAGTTCAGGTTCTATTGCGACCAAAATCGCCAAAATCTGCTTAAAATATGCCTCATATTTATAATGACTTCCTGAGTATGTCATTTAGACATGGCACTAGAAGAAAACAATGTCCTTCAAAGGATAATGGTAGGTAATATTAGCCATTTCCTTATACGGATTCGGCATTCGTTAACCGAGCAGCCAGTGCTAATCGAGTAAAGTTTTTCTTCACTCCTTGGCCATTGGCCTAAAATCAAAGTGTAGAATCTGTTCTCCTCGTCTCTAATGGTAATATTAGCCATTTCCTTATATGGAACCATTTGGCATTCCTTGACCGAGCAGCGAGTGCTACTCGAGTAACATTTTTCTTCACTAATTGGCCATTGGTCTAGGATCAAAGTATAGTATCTCTTCTACTCTAATGGTAATCTTAGTCATTTCCTTATATGGAAACATTTGGCATTGCAAAAGGCTAGTTTAAATGGTGAGTGGAAGAGTGTACAAAAGGGTGAATCTAAAAATTGCCCTGTCTTCGCAACCAACCTCACGCTGGCGTCAATATTCCACTGGACCTCCCTATTTGCTACAATGAGGGAGGTGTTGCTGCAGGGTCGGGATCTCCGGGATCAGGCATCCCTGATTAATTTGTTGTTTTCTACTTGAAGACAGAAACACAATTCAGAGATAAAATGGAGTTTTTCTGTCCGAAGACAGGAACTACACGTATTTATTTTATGGCAAGATGTGATCCCAGGTCAATTAAATACGTAGCACTCGATCGCGTGGCCCCGGGCCAGGCCCTAAAATAGACCAGCCCCAGCAATCGTCTGTTGCACTGACATCGGCATTATCACTGATTCCCTTCCCTCGTCTTTAGTGCAATGAGTGAAATACTGACGCGGTTAGCCGTTCCCCGGTACCGGTCACCTCTCAATATGTCCAATTACGATCAGCCCGATGACAAAGACACTATTGTGTTGTGCTCTGTCCGTAGACAGAAACAAAATTGAGAGACAAAATGTCGTTTGACAGCTACTATATTTTGATTCCAACTCCACGGCCAAATTTTATAAATTCCAATTCACATTAACACTATCTGTTTGCTCAATAAGTGTCGAATATTCTCTGTATAGAAACGGCTTCTCTTTTCATTACCATTCCTCACCGGTGTCATTAATTTTCGAATATTCGTCATTCCGAGCGAACACGTGACAGATGTAGACTGCATCGATTGAAAACTACCAAAAACATGACTTATATAAACAAGAATCTGCCGAAGTGAATGAATTACCCATTGCCGTTTGAGAGTGTCATATTCACGAAAGGCAAGTCGCCGCTTTGCGCTTGTGTCAAATGATCTCTTTCGATTGGCCGTCCAGCTCTTGTTCTCACTGACCAGCCAGTTATCTACTTGCTAATGAAAGATTCATGCAAAATGTCATTCTTCATATTCCGTGTCGTTGATCGGTCTGTTTCGGTCTTCCGTAGTGTTAAACGCTGTCATCAATCTATCATCTCGTCGAATTGCCTTGCGTCACCACCCAACACTTGCCACCCTTACTCTCCTCACAATTACTCTCCACTGTTTTTAAGTATTGTAATCCTTTCTTCTTTTCTAATCTCTTTCTTTCTTTAAGGATTGTTGCTCGGCTTAGTCTAGTGTGGCACAAGGGTATTTAATCTAGATTCGTTTGTGAAACTATTAGTTCGTTCAAAAATGAATGTCTGGTTTTATAATCAACTTTAATCTCTAAATGAATGTATTTAAACAGTGTTTAAATAAGTTTATATAAGAACCCTGAACAACTTTAAATTTCTGTCATCGATTTACGATTGTATATATCTCTTCCCTTAATTAAAGATTGGAATGCAATTTCTGCATCATTTTGCAACAGAATATCTTTGGGCTTAAAAGATCGCCAAGTTGCTTGAAAAAGAGGTAGTCAGTGGGTAAGAGATGAAGGAAATATGGTGGGCGTGGCGCGAGAATATGAGCTATGAAGAAAAATTAAAAAAATAGAATGAGATATGGTGAATAAAAAAAAAAACTTTTTATCTATATTTCATTCTCTGAGGATTCAATAATAAAAGTAAAAGTTGTAAGATTTATAAACGTTTCCTATTTGTTCTTAACCCTTCGCAAAAACAAAAACACACACACACATATATGTGTGTGTGTGCGCGCCCGCGCGTGTGTGTGTTTGTTTGTGAGATAGAAAAAATTTAGGCGGATTTGAATAATCACATTAAAATATTTTATTCAGTCTAGAGGAATCATCAACAGACTGCACAGGACGGGCGTCTCGCCTTATTTAACGCGCATGCGCAAACCATGAATTGAACCCGGACCGATGCGATAAGCCGCATGCGGCATACTCACTTGACTAACGGGCTTTGAGGACAAAGATTGCACTAACTTAACTGGATAATTTTTTTTTTTTTAGGTGTAGAATAAAAGAGTGGTAAAAAGGTGTACCTTTAAATAATGAAATCTTTTTTTTTATTTTTCATCAACCTGGCTTTTGTCGTGACTAAAAACGAAAGCAAAGGAAAATAAGTGACTTAAAAAAATGTCGTTAACATTTATAATGTATATGAATTAAAAGATTTGCGTCTTCTGTTTTAAAACACACACACACGCATATATATATATATATATATATATATATATATATATATATATATATATATATATATATATATATATATATATATATAAACACAGTGAAGTGATCCTCGTCGAAACCATTGATGTCTGTAGTTTTCAGTTTATTTGATGTTAAATAATGGTTTCGACGAGGATCACTTCACTCTATGGATTAACAGTATTTTAATGCATATATTATGTTTCTAGTGACGGATGTCACCATCAATCGCATTAATATTTCTGATTGATTCTATTTGTGATTATTTCTTTGTATGTAAATTATATGCTGCCTAATGTTTTATGTTTATAAAAAACTATTGATCCGCAGTACATGAAAATTCCTATAAAAAAAACTATGTCGGTAGTAACTCATATTCTTCCTATATGACAGCGTGTTAGTATTTTTTTACATTACGATGTTTAATATATGAACGGTTTCCTTATTGAAGTTGGTCAGTGCTACCATAATCCGGCCCACACATAATAATCAAGGGTATTGAGGCTGGGGAGTTAGGTGGCTAGATGAAAGGGTGAATGGTTTGACAGCCATAACTGGGTTCTCCACAATTTACGCACAATAATTCACACTAATTCGACTGGATAGTTCCACTTAATAGTCACAATAATCACTGCAGTCAGTAGCCTGACACTGCTATTTATACACCTGTCGGAAAACATATATTCATAAGTTCAAATTGTCACGCTCGAACATCGGTTTAGGTAGTTACTCATTTTCTCCCTATAGAACATAAATAAAAGATCATTTTTCTCTACTAACTTCTTTTTTCTAAGTCTGTTTTTTCTGTTTATCTCAATGCCTCGACGTATGTCAATGTATCTTGTCACTTCAGAACATTGGTAATCGTGGCTCTCCTCAATATACTAACCTTTGTAGCTGTTAATAAATTTCTCTCAGAACCTCTTCTGCAATTCATTTACTCAAGCTCACTATGAAGTTTATGTATTGTTTTCTTCTGTCTCTCTTGCCTTCAATCTGTCTTGTGAGTATCAAATTTTCCAAGCCCACTTTCCTCATGATGCGCCCTAGGTATTTCAACTGACTCTTTCTGGTGTTCAATATAAGTGTCATTTCTGTTTCCGTTTTCTTTAGAACTTCAGCGTCGCTCATATGTTCGGTCCATGGTAATCTCAGTACCCTTCTATAGAACCACATCTGATGCTTTCAATCAATTCTTCATCTGTCAGGTGATTGTCCAGCATTCACTGTCATATGGGACGACTGATATTACGTAACAGTTCCATACTCTTTTCTTTGTTTCTAGCGATTTTGTTTCGTCTTTTTAATACTTTGCTTAACATTCGGAAGCCTACTGTCGCCTTCGGATTATAGAGGCACACATTCCTTCCTCTGTTAAAGCATTTCTCATTTATTTAAACTGTTGTACTTGTTTGATTTTGGTATTAAGTATATATCTAAAAATAAAAATAAAAAAGACTCTCTTGTTTCGGTGGACTGATTTAAAATCCAACAGGCACAAAATGGCTCCAATATATATATATATATATATATATATATATATATATATTTATACACACACACACACACACACACACACACACATATATATATATATATATATATATATATATATATATATATATTTCGTTAAATATTCGGGGCAAGGAAAATTGTATTATTTTTTTATTTAGCTTTTCCAGCGTTCTCCTATTTAAAAGAAAATAGAAAGTCGCCTACTCGAATTACAGCCATGCCCAACACTCCGTCTGAATTAACGCTCCGACTAGAATTCACAAATAATACATCTCGCACAGTCAAAACACGAAAAGAAACTAAACACCAAAACAAAACCCGTTGAAAATGGTTCAGGAAGTAGCCGAAAGCGCTTGGGACAATGGACAGTTATTGTAATACTTCGCTACCACCAAATGGCAAAATGTAATAATAATAATAATAATAATAATAATAATAATAATAATAATAATTAATAAATAAAAAATGAATAACAAAATTCCGTCATATTTAACGAAAGATTTAAAAAAAAAAGGCTGCTACTCAAATATACACTAATCATATATATTCGGTGGCATAGAAGATTGAATTTGCATTATAATTTAACACTCTTTTCTTTGTTTCTAATAATTTTTCCTGTTTCTTAATACTTTGCTTAGTTTTTGGAAGGTATCTTTCGCTGTTCCAATACGCCCTCAGATTTCGATGTTACATTCACCGTCCTCGGTTAAAATCAACCATATATTTATTTTTTCTTTGCACAAGAATAGCTTATTTTCTTTTCTTTTTTTTTTTTTTTTTTTTTGTATAAAGTTATTTTGCTTATTCTCTTGCTTTTTATAAACGTTTTTGCTTATTCTCTTTCTTCATATAAAGATTTTGCTCATTCACTTTCTTTATAAAAAATTCTTTGCTTATATTCTTGCTTTGTAAAGATTTTTTCTTTTTTTTGCTTATTGTCTTTCTTTATATAGCGTTTTTGCTTATCGGCTTTTTTGTATAAAGTTTTTCGCTTATTCTCTTTCTTTAAAGTTTTTTTTTTTCTTTTTCTCTTTCTTGATATAAAGTTTTTGGCTTAATCTCTTTTTTTATATAAAGCTTCTTTTTTTTTTTTTTTCAGTCTCTTTCTTTATATGAATTTTTTTTTTCTCTGTCTTTCTTTATATAAAATGTTCATCCCCAATTATCCCGCCGTGCTCCCATTCGCTCGTCTCGTTCTCTCTAAATTTTTGTCTCTCCACTTTAATTCTTCGACCCCTTTGTTTGCAGAAACGCTTCGCGCGAATCCTACCTCGTCTTTCTCGCTCTTGAATCTGACTTCTCTTCTAATACTTGATGCCTTTCTTCATCTTGCCTTCCTCTCCTTGTCAGCCATGTTTTCACTTCCTCCTCACTTTTATCACCTCTACCTCTTTCTCCTTCTCTCACACCATTGACATCAAATTCTCTAATCGTCACTATTTCTCGCATCCGGTCTGATAATGTGAACACGAAAGCCAAAGGTTGCCCATTCCTAAAAGATTAATGAAGAAATGACATCTCAGAAAATTTGCGCATGCTCACAAACATGTGACTAAAAAGATGTGGACACATTCATCCCTCATGTTTATTAATGTGTATCCGGGTAAATTGCACATATTACTGTGTGTGTATGCGCGCGTGTGTATGTAGGTGTGTGTGTTAGTGGGTGTGTATGTGTACATATATATGAATGTGTTTATTTGTATGCACATGTATGGTACTTCGACGTGGTGCAATGGTTAGCAAGCTTGTCCGGTTAAATCTATTATCAGTGAGAGTCAGTTAAAATCTCACCCGATAATTTCGGCCTTGTGCCACTTGTAAGCGGATTTTTCAGTGCGCCCACGCCGCTATCGAATGTGACGCAAGGTCAC
>OZ010606.1:75388810-75413810 GCA_963932145.1 Acanthosepion lycidas
GAGCGTATAACGGCTGAAACGTCGCGAATATGACAATAAATAAGCGAATGTAAAATAGAAAAATAAAAATGAATATAGAAAGGAGAGAAAAGATACAAACGGATGCTTGACAAAAGGCAATTAAGTGGCAGTTATAAATAATTCATTCATTAAATAAAGCACAAACGGTGATGCCCTGTTCGGGCTGAAACATCTGCCCCGGCTCGAATTGGCTGTCTGTTATCTCATAAAACATGTTTGAAGTCGGTAAACGCTTCCGCCATTTTTATGTAAATCGAACAACTAAAGTTGTTATCCCCCCCTCTCTCTCTCTCTCTCTCTCTCTCTCTCTCTCTCTCTCTCTCTCTCTCTTTGTCAAGTAGTCTCATTTCTTTTTCTTTCGCCTTATGGATTTGCTGTCTGTCGGTAAATGATTCTACTTTAAGACAATATGGCTGCCCGAACGATTACTTAAAGCCGCAAGAAGACAGAATTATGGATATGGCGAAAGCAGTCACGAGTTGGCCGTAGAAAAGTGATGCAAAAGATGTTAGCATCATCTTTTGTACAATATTAATGAAATCTTAGAAACGCACTTGAAAATTTTAGCTTTTTTTTATGCAGGCAGTAGTATATCGTTCGTAAGTGGCTTACGGCCATATCAAGTGTAAACAAGGTTTCTGGCATGATGACCAAAGTTAAGCAACGCCGAGCCTGGTCAATAGCTCGATGTGGAACCGCTTGGGAATACCAAGTGCTGTAAGCTTGGATGTGCGGTTGGTTTAATGAATAACGACTCGAAATTGGAAATAGGAGAGATGAGTTCAAATGCCAGTCGGGTTCCTTACTTTCACTCTCGCGCCAATAGCCATTATGAAAGATACGAAACCAACTCTTCCCCACCAGCTATGGGGTAATCTGTAAGACTGGTATCAGTAAATACTTAACATCTCAAAAAAATTCTTACAATCTAAAAATATTTTCTGGCTTTAAATAACCTACAACAAAGACTCAATCAATCGTTTACAAGCATTAATGAAATTGGGAATCAATTTAAATGCATTTCACGTGAAGAAAGAACCATAGGTCAAAGTTTAAACGTTTGTATTTGTATTCATTTATATCAGTTCCCTCTCCTGTAGAATATAACCCAGTAGTATCAGGTTTCTCTATTAAGGAGTGGGGATATTAGGCATCCAGAAGGATTTAAAACAAGACGTGTCAAAAGGGCGCATGAACCATTTTATAGGGTCATTGGGTATCAAACATAATAGACTAACTTCCGTAGCTTAATAGGAGTAGATAGATCCGTCCCCGATTTTTGAACAGGAGTAGAGGTTTATCCCATGTTTTTTGTTTAGGCTTGGGTATCCAATTCCTTCTGAAGTTTTCTCATTCTCTTTCAGTCCCAGTAGCTCCTTGCTTGGGATAAACTGATTTTTTTTTTAATTCTATGTATGCAACCAATGTTGTGACGGCATAGCATCTCTGGGCAGTGGAATCTTATACACAGAAACCAGGAGGCGAGGATGGAAGGCTATTCAATCAATGCCAATGTCGACGTACATGTGACCAAGGCGAGCCCTCAAGTTAGAGGACATCTGTTGTGCTTTGTGCATATAGGTAAAAAAAAAATCAGTGGGTAAGTAATCCAGGTAGATCCTGTTAATATGAAATATTACAACTGACCCACAAAAAAGAACACGATATAATTTTTATTATAGAGCAAACACATATATATATATATCTAATTTGGGGGATTTAGGCTTATAGCAATGAGCCTAGAAAAGTCCTCGACAAAATGCAGAAAGCACTAGACGTATGTTTCGTCCCTTCGGGTACCCATCAGCAGTGCACATTCACTACCGAGAATTGAACCCGGAACGTCTCGTTACAACTCAAACGCTATACCAACGGCACCACGGTGACACAGAAGACACAAACTATACCAGATGTAGCGTGCTACTCACTCAGTTCCGCAGCGAAACTCATCCAGCAGTCGTGGCTCTTGGGGCACTGTTCCGAGGTTATCTGAATACTGAATACTGAATATATATATATATATATATATATATATATATATATATATATATATATATATATATATATATATATATATATATATATATATATATATATCGTGTCAGGCGTTTCGTCGTTTAGAACGACTACGCATGAGCAAGAACGAGAGACGCTGGGAATTTATTTTTTTTTTTTTACGTGTGTGTGATTTTTTTTTATGTAATTACATTTACTTAAAAATATTTTTCTAAATGTTAAATTCCCAGCATTGTTCGTTCGTGCGCATGTTGTCATCAATGTAAACAAACCCAGTCCGATGAGGTTCTAAAAAGCTTTTTACACTTTGACACACACACACACGCACACACACACACACACACATATATATATATATATATATATATATATATATATATATATATATATATATATATATATATATATATATATATATATATATATATATAGGCACCTCGACGTGGTGAGTTCGATCCTCATTGGGTACCCCATACTTTCGGCCTTGTGCCACATCTAAGCCGGGCTTAGAAAATCACTATATATATATATATATATATATATATATATATATATATATATATATATATATATCAAATAGACAATCGAAAAATAATACTTAGTCTCTGCCGACGCGTTTCATCATTCAACTTTATCAAGTCAAATGATATATACTGAAAACGTTAAAATACATATATATATATATATATATATATATATATATATATATATATATATATATATATATATATATATATATATATATATATATATATATATATATATATTTGTGTGTGTGTGTGTGTGTATTTATAAGGAGAGAGACGGAAATAGAGTCATTTACATTCTGTTTTGTTGAGATGTGAATAACTTTAAACCATTTTGTAACTTCGGTCTGATGAGGAGGATATGAAAAACTTACCTGTCAAATTCTTCCGAATTCTTCGTTGTTGCGTTAATTTTTTTCCTTTGGTCTACATCTTATTGCTCTCTATTTAAATATATTGATCTCTCTTCAACAATATATATATATATATATATATATATATATATATATATATATTGTCGCATACCAATCTTCTATGTCACCATAACAGAATATCATCTTTGATGGTGAATACCTTGTTTAAATGTCCATATAGATACTCTGAAGATAGCCCACGTGAGCAGAAAGCTTAGATCAAGGAACAGCATAATAACATTGTTGAATAATTTTTCTCTTGATTTTCTCCCGAAATGAAAGCAAATATACGTTTACATCAGAACGACCTTTGATCAAACATAATAGACATTCGTTGTGTGTTATATTCAATATATATATATATATATATATATATATATATATATATATATATATATATATATGATATAATATAATATAATATAATATAATATAAACCTAAAGACCCAGGCAAACCTACATAGGCTTCACCTCAACGGATCGTCAGTGTAAAACTGCCCAAAAAGATAAAATATGGAACAGAATATATAGCTTAAACCAAAAACAACCATGACCACGTGACAAAAAAAAGCAAAACAAAACAAAAACAAGTAAAAACTTCACAACGAAGGGTTTAGTTTTACGGTCTTTATTCAACAACAAAAAGAAGAAAAAAACTATTCTAATAACCAGCGTTACCTATGTCCTAACCTCCTGGGAATTTTAGATTTTCGATTTAATAAATTATTGGGTTCTTTATAGCTAGGAATAGCTAACCTTTCCTCCGTGCATACGGAACAAAATTTATCACTTGCTTTATACCTATGACATTTTTTTAATATTTCCCATTTCAAAATGGGGTCTTTATTATCCTCTTGTTTGACCTTCCATACATAAGAGGACAAGGTGGTATTGTGTTTGTAAGTTACGCTATTGAAACTACTAAGGTGGTTATAGTATCTTGTTTTGAAATTATTCTGGTTAGATTCTATATAAACCCTAGGGTTTTTATCGGTATTGTTCGGTTTATCCTTACATATTTTTACTTGATAAACCACGCACTCTTGTTGGCATTTGCCCTGGAGGTTTTTCCACGCGAGTACCACTGTATATATATATATATATATATATATATATATATATATATATATATATATATATATATATATATATGGGGAAAATAGAAATCGATTGCACCCTGTCACTCCTGTGAGTCTAAAACTGACCGTATGGTGAAAGAAAGGAGACTAAAGCTGTTGTTTCAATTAATTTGCACAAGGGTATACATATCTGATTATACATCTTTATTATATTAACAAGCTAGGATTCTTAAGCAGTATGCTTTTATCAGTAGCATCATTGGACAATGAAGATTGGAAAATTGGTTGTTTCCTTTTCATGGTTGACGTTTAACAGAACATATACAGAGAGCGATGGATAAATTGACATTGAAATGTCTCAAAAATGAAAATAACACTGACATCTCATTTTAAGAGATATCTCTATCTATAAAAGGCAGGGTGTGTGTGTGTGTGTGTGTGTGTGTGTGTTTGTGTGTGTGTGTGTAACGAATGCACGGCCACAATTTTAGACAGATTTGCACCAAAATTTACATGCACATGCTTCAAGTTAGCGGGAAGGCCAGGACCGACTTTGCATTTCTCAACTCCTATCGATAGTGGAAATAATCGATTTTTTTCATGCGTCTACGGCAGTTTTCATGTAGTTTGCAGCCATTTTCTACTGACCAGAGTGAGACCCTATAGCTGGCTGCCACGAATAGACAGGAAAATTCTATTGGCCAGCATGAGAGCCAACAGCTGACTGACACGAAAGCTAACTAGCATGCTAGCATGCAAAAAAATCGATGGCTGCATTCGTCACAAGTGATAAAAATTTAAATCTGCATGGCACTTTACTCCCATTAGCTCATTCGCTTGCTTAAACTTAACGTTGATTCTTATACTGCAGAACTGGGTTGGGTGTGAAAAAGTATTTGTTGTTAACATTCTTTTTTCATTCAGTTTTTCCAGTTATGAGTCCTTTTTTAAAGCTGATCGTTTTGTGTTCATTTTGTTTAGTTCTTTTTTCGTAACATATTTAATGTTTAGTATAGAGCTTAGAATAATTGGCAGTATGAGATAGGCAAGAAGTAAGGCATGTAGCAACATTAGGACGGCAAAGGGCACTCCTTTAAAGGCAAGGATTGCCAAAAATATTTCAAGTCATGTGATAGCGATTGCTGTATAAGTTGTACGATTTTTGAATCAAGCACGGGCAACCCCGGGCCATGCTGCTAGTATTTACTAAAATTACACAAAAATATCTTGAAATAATAAAGAGTAAATTTATTCAATAAAATCGCCGTTGGCTTTAACCACGGCCTCCAGACGACTTCGGAAACACATGCAACTCTCTGGATGGTCTCTTTGATTAATTCGATGAATTCTACCATAATTCTTGCTTTCAGTTCATCTTTGATGTTACAAGGAGTTTTATTGGTGTCTAGAGCAACTACACCCCTCATATAATAATCAAAGAAGTTGCAGTAGGGTGAGTTAGGTGACCAGATCTAACGGATGTTTTGGTCGTAGAAATTGTCTGAAAGCCATGATTGGGTTCTCCTTCTTGTGCGGCATGGTGCAGACATAGTTTCTTCTATCAGCCATCCTCTTGACCCAGGCAACACTACCTTATCATTTCACGATGTAGGCCTTTGTGTTGAGTTTGAGGCCCTGTGGGAAAATAAGTGTAGGCATAAAGTTGCCATCACTAGGGATCACTCTAAACGCCTTCGTAATCACCATTAGAATCATTCAACTGTTTCTGAATCCTTGGCACACTTGATACACAAACACTCTGGAATTTTCCTATTGGAGCGCGAATTCCAAGCAGTAAAGAAGTTTCCAAATTTCTGGCAGATTGAATGGCGTCATGGAGCTTTTTTTTATCACAGACGGTGCCCAACTAATCCTACCTTATTGTGCAGTCGACAAAATCAAAAACAAACAACGCGCACGCACGAAATTAAAAATATAAGATAACGACATTTTACCTACAGCACTCAGTACTGTTTTAAGCAGCTTGAAACTGAAAAAGGATTACGAAAAATAATTGGCCGAAATGAAAGATCTGATATGATAAGTTTATGATGATAAGTAAATTTCTAAGTAGGAATTATTCCATCTTACTAACCTGAGTGTAAGGTGACTTGCCAGGTCATTTAAGAGGAACAGGAGATTTCTCTTTTATATTAAAACATCGCCAAAGATTACTGATGAAATAACTATGAAGAGATAGCCAAACAGTTGGTAAATGCCAGGAATTATGTTCAAACCGTATAGAAGAGGTTTTATGTGTAAAGAAACCTGGAAGACCACAAAAGTTAGACAAGAAAGATGTTAAAAGTCTCGGTAGGTAACTGAAAATTAACAGCCAGACAAGCGAGGAATGAATGCAGTCTTATTAGTGAGGTCTCAGTTGATACACTACCCAAGGTATATAACATGAATGGGCGCATGGAAGCAGCAAAAAAACATAATCTTACTTATTATAAAACGAAGATTGTGTGTGTGTGTGTGTGTCTCTGTGTGTGTGTGTGTGTGCGTGTGTGTGTCTGTGTGTGTCTGTGTGTGTGTGGCTGTGTGTGTATGTGTGTCTGTGTGTGTGTGTGTGTGTTACGTTTATATATTGAATCGGATTTCCTACAATTTTCAACCGATTTCAACAAACCTTCACAGGACTACGTAAAATTACCTTGCGGTGGTTCTAACAGCGCCAAAAATTGGAAAAACACAATTGTTTTTGCACAAAATCAATTTGAAAACACGATTAAGAGGCATTAATGAAAGGGGGACAACTCACTTCGAGTTACACTTATAAAACCCAGGTTGGTTGGTTGTGTGTGTGTGTGTGTGTGTGTGTGTGTGTGTGTGTTCGTTTATATATGGGATCGGATTTCCTACATTTTTCAACCGATTTCAACAAAACTTCACTTTTTTTTTCGCAGCTAGTGTTTCTTATTGTCTTGCACACTTTTTTCTTTATTTTTACATTCAGAATGCATTAAAAATTCCATTTACAAGACAATTGTTTATAATAAAATTCTATTCAATCGATAAACTCATAACGATTGAAAACAATGTTTTTGTTTGAGTTTGACCAATTCGTAAAAAAAAAAAAAAAAAAAAACTAATTAAGAAATGCGTGTCCGTCAACCTTAAACAATAATCTAACGATCTATACTGATTGTACGAATCCAAACATCGGATAATTCTTTATCTTTAGGGAAAGATAATTCCACGTACTTTAGGGCCGTTTTTATCATTCCCTTTGTAATTTGGTACAAGGCATCTATAAGGAATTGGTTCTATTTGAAATTAATTCAATATTTAAAAGAAAGTATTAAGAAATAATTTTAAAATGCCGACGTAAGAAATCTGATAAACAAAAAACAAAAATATTTCGAAGATGATAATTATTAAGGAAAGAACACAGTACTTACCTTGTACCCGACGTTTGATTCCTTTTTCTTTCTTTTATTTATTTATTTTATTTTTTTTTTTGTTCATGCAGGTGAGTCTTTTACGAGGGGTGTCTGTGTGTCTTGCTTAGGGGTTTAAGAGAATTTTCGTCGTTTCCTCAGTGGACCTCGACTCATAATTGACTATTTAAATTTCAATAATTGTCCACACGTGCGTGCTTTTTCGGGCGCCAGGGTCATTCCCCTCCACCTCTTACGGACGGCCTCCATACACGCACTAGCGCAACAGGATACGCAATATTCGCTAAGAGAGAGTGGGCATTGTCACTCTCTCTTCATTCACCTAAGGTTTGTGTTGAGAGGGCACGGTCACTGTTACCGATTCTTTCCCCTACTTTAATGACAGCGATATCTACCGTGATTTCCTCTTTCGCTGGCCGATTTTTTTAATAGAGAGTGGAACGTCACTCAAGGTCAACCATCTCTACTGCGTGACTCGGGCGTGCTTTCACACTTTTGCGTTTATTGTTGCCCACGTGCACGTACTTGGCTTACTTTATTCGCCAACTTCGGACACTGCAAGTTGTTAATTACGTGTTCTAGCTGCTTTTTTGTTTTATAGTTCCAACCCAACACTACACACGTTAGCCAATTGTAGTAAAACCCCATTTCCTTTTGGATTTGTCCTTGGTTTACCTTTTTAAATTTCCACGTTTTTAGTTTCGAGTTCCCCTTTAGTAACATCTTACTTATTATAAAACGCAGATTGTGTGTGTCTGTACGTTTATATATTGGATCGGATTTCTTACATTTTTCAACCGATTTCAAGAAAACTTCACAGGACTACGTAAAATTGCATTGCGGTGGTTCTGACTGTACCAAAAATTGGAAAAAAAAATTTCGTTCTTTATACTACTAATCTGGGTGTAAAAGTAACACACACACGCATACTCTCTCTCTCTCCATATATATATTAGGTTGGTGCAAAATAATGACTTAATAATGTCGTTTTTGACGGTAAAAAATACGTCAAAAAACGACATTATTACGTCATTATTTTTGCACCAACCTAATAGATAGATAGATAGATAGATAGATAGATATGTAATTTCTATATACATTATTAGTACGTTGAGTATGATCTGTATTTATTGGAAAGCACTCAACATCGGTAATAAAGCTAACATACTTAGTTGTATCGCAAGGGCATGGAACCCAGTTTCACTAACTCACATCAATACAGCTAAGTATATATATATATATATATGTATACAGCTAAGTATATATATATATATATATATATATATATATATATATATATATATTAGAGTCTGCAGCTTATATTTTATATAATAAAGAAACAATTTATACAAAAAATTAATAGAAATGATAATTAACATCGCTATTTAATTCTTTGTTTAATTTCTTTGTTATGATATATGTTTGTGTGTCTATGTATGTTATATGATGAACAGCCATAAGCTTGTTTGAAAATCCCATATTACAAACTAAGTTATTTTCAATATCTTTATTAAAAACAGATAATTTGACATTTGCCACGGTATATTTCTATAAAAAATATAATAATATCTTCCACATTTTTCTACCTTTTATTATTTAAAGTCAATTTTATTGTGAAAAGATAGATTTGTATAATAAAACCTAACAACGCGTGAATATAAAGCAAAAAAATACGAATATTTCGAAGAAAAGAAAAAAAAGAAAGAAAAAGAGAAGAAAAAGAGAGAATTGCAAAAAGAAAGGCGAAAAAAGGGTGTAAAAGAAAAAGCGAGAAAGAAAATAGAAAAATAAAAAATCAAAGTTGCAAAAGAAGAAACGAAGAAGGAATGATCTCTGTTGAAAATCAATGCAAATTCGACAAAAAAAATAAGGAATAAAAACTAAAAAGAATTAATAAATGAATGAAGAAACGAATGAAAAAACGCGAAGAACAAAAGGAGAACTTAAAAAAAAAGGCCAAACAGAATAACAGAAAAGAAATGCGGATAAAAATGAGAAAAAGAAAACAGAACTTGAAATATACTAATTAAATTGGATAGCGAAAGATCGATAATAAAATCTGAAATACACTTAACCTCTCCAACACACGACACAGAAAAACACACACTGACAAAATAATAAAAAAACACACACACACACACGACCATGTACAATGCTGGGAATAAAAATGTCTTCTTTAACCGCTGAGCATGCGCACACGAGACTCCTACACTATACACAATATATGTGAATGTAACTACATGTGTACACATAACTGTGTACATTTGACTCTGACAGTGAGTACATGCTTATGTGTTACCATCTGCACACGACTTTATATATATATATATATATATATATATATATATATATATATATATATATATTTAAAGCATTAAATAATTATTATAACCAAAGTTCGTTGTTAAGTTTTTGGAATTCTCATATATTTGTATTTTGATTGCTCATTCCAGCTTATGTAACAGCGTTTCCCCTGGCGAGGGGTGTCTGATTGATTGGAACCTTTTAAAACCCTTTATTCTACATTCAACACCATCACTTGATAAGACACCAGAAGTGTCAAAACAAAATGGCTATTTCTGTAGTGATTTTATAAAATATTTATGTTATAATTTTCAAATAAATAATATATATATATATGCGTGTGTGAGAGAGAGAGAGGGGGGAGAGAGAGTCCTTTGTTGGCCATGTTGGAGGATAGCATCTTTGAATGTATGTATTGTAGGACGCATGTGTAGGAAAATCAATCACTAAATCTGGTAACGTTATCAGCTTGATTTTGATCGGAAATTTTCATTGTATAATGTTCGAACTGTATTAAAAGGCGATAATTTTGTGTTCAGTGCATTGACAAAAAATAGTAGGCAAAAAAAGTTACTTATATTATTTCCTGTAAACTGATGCGTTTTTTCATTTTTAGTCAACGAACTTAATCATGTAACCGTGAATGTATGCGCAATTGTGTCAGTGTTTATATATTCATATAAGCACGAATCAACTTGCATTTAAACGTGTGCATGTGTATGTGTGGCGGGGGTGCCGAATGCTGAGAACGTAAATAAAACATGCGATGAATAAAAGTTAGTAAATGAAAAAAATTCATTAGCAGAAAAGAAATTAAATAAGTCTGTAATTAGCCTATAAAATGGATTCAAGCATTTTTTTTTCATATTAATTAAACTTTGAAGAAAACTTTACAATTACATTTTTAATCATGTTCTTTATTAGCGAAAGGAATCGGAGATGAAATTCTTCACGCGCTTACGACTCTGATGTTCTATTTTCAAAATGACAGGTGTGTGGGAGACTTTCTATTAATGATCTTATCATTTATGTTATAGTCTTCTAATAGTGTTTTTTTTTTTTCTGTTGTCCTATCACTCCAGAAGGAATTATTGAGCTAGTAGTCGGACACTTCACAACTTGCAAATATAAAATGTTATAATTGACAAATGCTGGATGTAAATGGACTTTATTTTCAATACATAAGCACACGTAAATTGTATACATCCTGCGATCATTGCTTTATTTCACTTTCCAGATTCTGGTTTCAGCGTATTGGAATTACAGTCCAAAATAATGTTCTCAAACTGATAGAATCCCAATACTTGTACTCACTATAATAATATCTGAAAGAAAATGTACAGCGAAATACTATGTATAGCTATATATATATATATATATATATATATATATATATATATATATTACTAAAATCAAAACTAACCTCAGGCCAATGCTTGGATATTTTAAGGTCGAAACCAGGGTAGTCATTTGCTTGTCGATTTTTCCTAAACATATATATATATATATATATATATATATATATATATATATATATATATATATATATATATATATATATATATTTACATACAAAGAAATAATCACACATAGAATGAATCAGAAATATTCATGCGATTATTGGCGACATCCGTCACTAGAAACATAATATATGCATTAAAATACTGTTAATCCATAGAGTGAAGTGATCCTCGTCGAAACCATTGATGTCTGTAGTTTTCAGTTTATTTGATGTTAAAATGCTAGTACTTACGAATAGTCCTCTATTCATCATCAGGCATGTGTTTTTTTTTCTTATAAAATCAAAAACTTGAAGACGAAATACTTGTTTGTCGACCGAAAGATGTTTTTGAATATCTGCTATTATTGACGGTTATGAACAATCTCGGAACGTGCAAAGACGCAACGCTAAGTTTTTTCAAAATTTTAAGTGAGAATTTTATTTAAATATTTCTTGTGATGTGTTAAATCCACGAATTCTATTTTACAAGTGCATTCAGTTTATGTCATGAACTAAGCATATAGTTCAATAATGTAGTGTAATGTCTTAGTAGTAGTTTTTTTTATAGGAATTTTCATGTACTGCGGATCAATAGTTTTTATAAACATAAAACATTATATATATATATATATATAAATATATATATATATGAAAAAAATTTAAGTTAACTTGTAGAAAAAGACAATATTTACAAAGGTAAAGAAAATAGGAAAATTATAATATTAGCCGACACGTTTCGTTGAATATGAACTTTTACAATATAATATTACAGATTTCCTATTGTATTTTACCTTTATATATATATGGGGGCATTCGTGGGTGTGGGTTACGAAAAAGTATCCCAATACAAACTGATACGGTTAGGAGTTTGAACAAACCTGGGAATGTTAAAATTAAAATTCGTAGGTGAAAATGATCATTAACTAAATGTATCTTAATTCCAATTGTAAAGAAAAATTTTTCTCTGTTTAATGGAAATAAACACTAAGCGATCTTTTTGAGTCAATTTTAACATTTACATTTCTATACTGTGTTAATAGGACTCGCCTGGAGTATATCAACGGATTACTATATATATATATATATATATATATGAGAAAAGCCAAATATTTTAGCTCGATATGTTCGATTTTGAATTTTGTATTTCCCGCACTTTTTTGTTGCGTATACCTTTTAGGCTCGGGTGTTTGCAACCATCCTTTTACATTTATATTCGTATATATATATATATATATATATATATATATATATATATATATATATATATATATATAATGTTTTTGAAGCTTTTATTTCAGTTTTAATCCCAAGCTAATAATTTAAATTTCATATTTCCATTAAGCAAAATACTTCGGTGTATTTCAACCTGAATTTCAATTATTTTTTATTAGTAAAAATTACTAAAATGGTTTATATTAATAAATCTGTGACTTTAATTATCTTTCTAAAAATCTTTCACAAATAAAATATAGTTTTCTGAAACTTTATTTGACGACGATTAGCTGATACTATTTAATTTATTTAATTTTAATTTATTTATTTAATTTAGTTTAATTTATCTGATTTGGACTAAATTTAATTTAAAATATCGCAAAAAAGGTGTGTGTTTTTATGAGGTGGTAATAAATTTTTCGATAGACTTATGTTTGGGAATTTTTTCTAAGGGATACATAATTTTAACAATTACGTGACAAATATAACGTGAGCGTCATTTTTATACATGTATACTTCTAACTACCCAGTGATCTTAAAGATTGAGGAAACATTCTCAGTAATATTTTATTTTATTTTATTTACTTTGGTTTTATAGTCATACATACGAAAATGCTTGTTGGTGTAATCGTAAGAAATTACTTTCAATTCTAACTTTTATATGTTTCCACTCTTATTTTCTGATAAAGACGTTTTCAGCATGCGTATTTACAAAAATGCACACGTTTATACACACATAAAATAAATTCAAATTTAAAAAAAAATATTGGGATCGTTGGACTGAAATATTGGGGTTCGTATTTTCTTTTTATGATTAGTAAATAGGAGGCACAGTCGCGTAAGTGATAGCGGTTCGGATTGAGGAATCGGAGAGCCGGGTTCGAATTTCAGTAAGATCCATTACATTCACTTACGTGATAATACCCTTGGGAAAGGTAGGAATCGTCTCCTTCTCCCAGCTGTGGGTAAATAGCAGGACAGACCGGGTTCTGTAGTCTTGGATGAAAACTGCTCTACCGCCGAAAGAAATGGCAACCTACTGCTGGAAAAAAATTGTCACGTCAATCATGTATCGAAAGTTACATCATAGCCTAAGCGTGTATCACTCATGGCAGATAACTGACTGAAATACCGTCTTAATTTAATAACAATTTAACTTGTCCGCTAAAAATTAATACAGCATTTTAAAAGCTTTAAAGTTTATAAATTATTCTAATTTACCTCTTTAAAAAACGAAAACAATTCTTGTAAAAATGCATTATTCATCGAAAATGCTATTTTCCCTAAGAAAATCGCGTCTATAATATATTTTATACATACAAGTAATTACAAGCTTTTGTAATTAAATAATATCTAAGATTTATTGGATTTTTATTTTAAGATTCAAAACAGGTTTTCAGTAACCGAGAGTCCTGTTTGACCAAACTAATTTCATGATATATTTATCTGAGTTGGTGCGCTTACTACTACTATAGACTTGAAGAGCTGGAAAAAAGAATTTCTACAAATTTCATAAAATTTAAATAAGTGCGGGCTTAACAGATGTAAAAAAATATTTTTACAGAGATTTTCTCAAAAAACATTTAAAAGATAATTTGATTTCTTTGGGAATAATCCTTGACATTGTCATTAAAAGTCAACAATTACCAGATTTTTTCCAAAGAATTTTCTTTTTCCAAATCAGTGTGTTTAGTACCGCAAAAAATCCACTGCGTAATAAAAAGAACATTTTTAATCAGAATTTCGAAGTTTCTCAAACGGATAAAAATTATAGTTTAAGAATAATAAATACCCCCTTCCCTCCATCTCTCTCTCTCTCTCTCTCTTTCTCTCTCTCTCTCTCTCTCTCTCTCTTATTAGTCTAATTAGTACTTCGTCGTTATATACTCGAATAGTCCAATTTAAGAAAAAGAATAGTTGGAGGCATTGTCGAAAATCAATATTTGGTTGGCGGCTCTCAAACGACTTTGGCCTTAGCTCCAGACTATTCGAAGATTAAATAGCTTTACTAAGTTTTTAATTTTTTTAAATACAATATTTTTAATTTAAGCTTTTAATTTACATTATTCCATTAGTGTATTAATAGGATCTTTAATTCCCTAAATGAATAAAAGGTCATATTGAAAGTTGGGTGTTTCAATGCTTTTACCCATTTTTTGGTTGGGGGATGCCTCCTATCAAAGACAGTGACGTTGAAACAGTCTGACTCCTAAACGACTGTTCCTGAATAGTCCAATTATTTTTCTGACGCCGAATCAGCCACGCCAAATGGGCTACGCCGAAACCTTCAAACTCTCAATGCGAAGAGTTTAGGCTTATCTGACGAAGAGGAGATAACCTCAGAGTCATTTCTACTCGTAGACACTGACGCTTTGCCTCTATTGAGAATTTTCTTTGATATTTACCAGAACTCAAAAAAACCAAGTCTTTTGCGTTCAATCTTGACTTGAGCTGATTGTGCGTAGCCAATCTTTCTATATTTTTTTTGTATTTTCCAGAATTGTCTCATAATTACGAAATGAAAAAGTAAATTCTACAATTCAATAGCTTTACTAAGTTTGTTTTTTTTAATTTCTTTTTAAATACAATATTTTTAATTTAAGTTTTTAATTTACATTAATCCATTAGTGTTTTAATAGGATCTTTAATTCCCTAAACGAATAAAAAAAGTCAATTTGGGGGTTCTGGTTTCAATGCTTTTACCCATTTTTTTGTCAAAGACAGTAAAGTCGAAAAGACTGACGCCTAAACGGCTGTGTCGAATAGTCCAATTATTTTTCTGACGCCGAATCAGCCATGCCAAATGGGCTACGCCGAAATGTGCCAAACGCAAATCAGTAAAAATCATTAAAATTAAGTCAGAAATAGAATGAACTCAAATTAAGCGTTTCGTATTACAAAAATCCAAGTTGTTCAAGTTTTGAACAATGTCTGAATCATGACAAATATCTGTTCATATATTTGGTTTTTAAAATTTTATTTAAAATATTACATTTCATCTTAATGAATATTGAATTCAGAAACGTTAAATTAGTCTATGAAGTTCTGGAGAACTCATGTATATAAAATATACAAAAAAATATCGTATTTGCTTTCGCATAACACGCACCCTCACATACGACGTCCCCTATTTTCCAATTATATTTTGTGCAAAAAAAAAATCGCATGTTTCATCATATATTTCTGGAAATATATATTAAAGTGTTTTTTTAAGGGAAAATATATAATTTTGTGCATGTGAATGCAATTTTGCAAATAATAATTGCCCTTCTATATAATGTCTTTGATATTTTATTTTTAGTATCTCTTTCTATCTCAGTATATATTCATATCTATCTATCTATCTATCTATCTATCTATCTATCTATCTATCTATATCTCTCTCTCTCTCTCTCTATATATATATATATATATATATATATATATATATATATATATATATGTGTGTGTGTGGGTGTGGGTGGGGAGGGTAAAAGTGGATACGGAGTTATCACACCAAATGACGCCAGTCTATTTCGTGCTTAAACAAAATCTTCAGCGCATGTGCGCTGTGTTTTGACTTGATTATTTTTATAAGTTTGTCAACAGTGCATTATGTGTAGCAAGGTCTACTACATGCTGCTAACGTCTATTTATTAGGCGATGACTGTTAAGTTGCAGATTATTTTAGAGTCTTATGATTAGTAATAATTATAGATTCGAATACGATTACTTGTAACTATTTTATAGTTTTGTTTTTTTAACATTTTGTTATTGTAAGGGGAAATAGATAATTTTGTACTTGTGAATGCAATATTGCAACAGTATGGAATACGGTGGAGTAATGAACAGCGATTCGCATTTAGAAATAAGAGAGCCGAGTTCGAATTCCAGTCGAGTTCATTGTATTCACTTACATGCAAATACCCTTGAGAAAGTCATGAATCCATTTTGACCACAAGGCTATATGTAAATAGCAAGACAGACAGGGTCCTATATCTTTGGTTGGTAACCAGTCTAGAAGAAAAACTCAAACCACCTACTACCTTGTAGATTCTGTCTCTTAGGCAAAGGCTAGATGAAGTTAATTTCAAAAACATTTAGTGTATAAATTTCAGAACCCATGTATATATAATATCCCTAAATATACCGTATTTGATTTTGTATAACACGCACCCTCACATAAGACGCTCCCTATATATATATGTATATTATTATACAAGGATATTTTGTATGTTTCTTCATATACTTATTGAAATATATCTTAAAGTAGTCTTAGGGGAAAATGTATAATTTTTTGCATGTGAATGCAATATTACTACAGGATAGTGAATACAGTGCAGTAACAAGTAGTGACTCGGGTTAAGGAATCAGAGACCTGAGTTCGAATTCCAGTCGAGTTCATTGCATTCACTTTCGTACAAAAACCGTTGGGAAATTTATGAATCCATCTCTTTCTCCCCAGCTATTGATAAATAGCACGACTGGGTCCTGTAGTCTTGATTGGCAACAGATCTAGGAGAAGGAAAACTCAGAATTCAGACCACCTGCTGCCTTGTGGGTCCTGCCTCATTAGGAAAAGGCTAGATGAAGTTAACTTCAAAAATAAATCCGCCTCACATATCGTCTCAGGGGAAAAAATACTTCGAGCCGCGACAGAAAATAATAAACATATTAAAAAAAAAAAGGCTAGAACACTGCACGGCCCCGTCAAACTCTCGGACCATTCGCCCATGGATGCATCACCTACAGCACTTTAGACGATCATATTGAAAGTATGAAAACACAGAATTTAATTTTAACCTTGCGGCTAAAAAATTTTAAAGGTCCTTTATGACACATCTCGTGTGTGTTATGTAAACGTGATTAGGAGGTAAATTGAGATGGTGAGACCTACCCACTTAACTGCCGACGTACCGTAAGTAAAATTATCGTTTGTGCCAAGAGACTGATCATTTGGCTTGTTTTAAATATTTTATTATTAATAACACAATCTACTGCTATAAGTTGGAATGTATTTAATATATCATTAATAATAAAAATTGTTATACCTAGCGGACTGTAAATAAATATAAAAATAAGTATGAAAATATATCCATATTATTCAATGAAACCTGTTTGAAGGAAGATATGTTGCCTTAATATATATATATATATATATATATATATATATATATATATATATATATATATAGAGAGAGAGAGAGAGAGAGAGAGAAAGACATGAAGTTAATTTAAAAAACGGAGAACCTTAAGGGTACATTGATTTTATTTCCCCAGGAAATTGTTTTTTTTTTTTCCTGGTTCCTCAGATCACATTTCCAAGCATTAAAATGGTTTAAAATTTACATATTATTTACATAAAAGCTTTTAGGGGTAGTTTTAAATTGATGTAAGGTGATAAAGAGAGAGGAGAAGAAGGAGGAGGACGACAGATATGGTCGAAATTAGAGAGATAGGAATAATATTAAATCTATTTTTATTAAGATAATTAAGAGTAATGGAGGAGGTAAGGACCAGACATTGACCTATTTAGTAAGCCATCTCACAGGAAAAGGGAAATATATATATATATATATATATATATATATATATATATATATATATATATATATATATATATAGATAGATAGATATATATATAGATAGATAGATATAGATAATATTAGTGGTAAATATACACATACATATGCAATATATATATATATCTATATATAGGTGCATACACATACATGTATATTTTTTTAATAAACAATTCCAAGAGGATAGAATCCAGGTGGAACTCAATGTCCAGGACAGAGTAAGGATATAATAAAAAAGCTTAAACACTAAAACTCCATGTCATAATTTATTCCATTGGAATCGTAAATACGATCCAATTCATCAGACCTACAAATTAAAAAAGAAAACAGAAAAAAAACAAAAAAAAAACGAAAAAAAAACAACTCCGGAAATAAAAATAGAATTTCGCATGAGTGTAAGTATAAGAGTGTGTGAGATCCCCCCCACCTCGTCTTTCCTATTCTCTCCATCCCTCTTATTCTGATATTTAACATTAGATCGTCTATGGTGTGTGTATGTCACCACAAAATGTATCTTTAATGTATTAGACATCCGACAACATTCATATTTCCCCCTTCCACTCACCTCTAGTAAAAAAAAACCCTCTCTGTTAAGTTTTAATTTCCCACTTTCTCTCGTCTGTTACCCCTCTTTTTAGCTCTAACATTCGTCCCACACTCTCTCTAAATTTTATTTATATTTCCGGAGTTGTTTCTTTCTGTTTTCTTTTTGAATTTGTAGGTCTGATGTATTGGATCGTATTTACGATTCCAATGGAATAAATTATGGCCATGTAATATTAATGTTTAAGCCTTTTTATTATATATATATATATATATATATATATATATATATATATATGTGTGTGTGTGTGTGTGTGTGTGTGTGTGTGTGTGTGTGTGTGTGTGTGTGTGTGTGTGTGTGTGTGTGTGTGTGAGGGGGTGTAATATGCATGTATATAAATATATAAATGTTTGTATTAGGTTGGTGCAAAAATAATGACGTAATAATGTCGTTTTTTGACGTTAAAAAATACTTCAAAAAACGACATTATTACGTTATTATTTTTGCACCAACCTAATATGTATTAGGTCGGTGCAAAAATAATATCGTTTTTTCAGAAATATCACTATGTGAGAAAACGGCATTATTTTTGCACCAACCTAATATATAAATATAAAGATAAAGTTTGTCTGATGATCGCAAAGGGCGTGAAACTCAGAGTCACAACTACACATCAATGCAAATATCTACGTTTCTTTCACTGTGAAACACAATGGGAGAAAGAGTCCAAGTCATTTTTTCCTCTCTTTCTTTCCTACCCTTCTTTACTTACCGCCAAAATTTATGAACGTAAATTTGTTTGCAGTATTCAAACTGACTCGCCAAACAAAGTAAGTACATAATTATATAGAGGGAGTTTTTCAAACGTCTGAAATTTCAGTCTTTCCCCGAGCAACGTGTTCAGAATAAAATATACAGATTTTGAATCATTTTATTCACAGAGAAATAAAAAAAAATATCAAAACATCTCATCTTCAAACAACCAAAATAATAATTGCCCTTCTTTATAACATATATTTTATTTTTAGTATTACTTTCTATTTCATTCTGTTCATATCTATCTATCTATCTATCTATCTATCTATCTATCTCATTCTGTTCATATCTATCTATCTATCTCATTCTGTTCATATCTATCTATCTATCTATCTATATCTATCTATCTATCTATCTATCTATCTATCTATCTATCTATATATATATATATATATATATATATATATATATATGATAGCCGGCCACTTGTATTCCGGGATACCCGTCTAATAGGGCGGCTTTCTAATCCCTATTGAAGACGCTCCCTCGGGCACATATGTGTTTACTCAACACCCAGAGAGCACACCTGTGGTTTATATTATAACTAAGCTGGGCAGGCCTTAGTTACAGTTAGTGGAAGAAAGCGTGTTATCTAGCTTAATCAACAATTTGAAGAATGTCAGCACGCTCAAGCACTCACTCACAATGAGTTGTGGCTTTGTGTTAGCACAGCTATCAACGGCCTTCAATTTATCTGTGTGTGTGTGTGTGTGTGTGTGTTCGAGTGTGTGGGTGTGCATGTGTGGGTGTATATAAAAGTAGATACTGAGTAAAACTCCGAGCGATGACAGGTCATGTGTTTTGTTTTTTAGCTCGATTATTTATATATGTTGGCCAACAGTGCATTATGTGTAGCAAGGTATGTTATATGATTCTAACGTTTATTGTTTAGGCTGTGACTGTTAAGATTCAAATTATTTTTGAGTCTATTAGTAATAGTAATAATTATGGATTCGAATCCGGTTTTTTGTAACTGTTTTATAGTGTTGCTTGTTAATAGTTTATTCATTATTTTATAATGATAATTAATTACTAATTTATAGTTTTTCTTCGTTATCTTTTGATTTTACAGTGGCTTCGTATATTATATTGTTTTGCAAGCAATTACCGTATAAAGAACATTCGTGCTTTGGTCAGCAGTTACAGGTGTGTTTGGTCTGTGGTAGTTTTTTGGTTCTTTTTCTGTTGTGATATTTTTTATTTGTTACGTTCTCTCTGGAACTGTAGCTGTTTTTTTTTATTGTGTTCCTGTTGAATATCGTGTGGAGTGTGTTACCGAATTTCAGCTTCGGTTCCTTAATATATTTTGGCTTTATTAAAGATGGTTTCATGAGAATAATTATCAGATACTCTGCTGTTAATTGATTGTGAAATTTGCTTGATTAATTGTTGGCGGGTGGGCGGAAGATGTGTGTATGTAAAATACTTAACGTTGTATTCTCTATATGGTTGATATGTACATTTTCTTAAGTTAAGTGTGACAATCTTTTATATCGAGTTGTATAATTTTTCATAGTCTAATAGCCACGAGAATAATTTAAAATATAACCGTTATGACCAACCTATTAACTGTTAGATTATTGCAATAGAATTTATTACCCATAATGCACGGTAGACCAACATATATAAATAATCGAATTTACATACACTATGTTATAATTTTAGAATAAATTATACTTGCTCTACTCTGTATTGAGCTCTCATTTAAGAATCGCAATTTGGTTATTGCAATTTATTCCGTATACATCAATCCTATACTATATATATATATATATATATATATATATATATATATATATATATATATAAGGCAAAGTAAAAAAAGTTATCGTGTAATGCGTTTCGTCCTTTACAAATTCATCGGACGAAAATGATGTTTACGTTGATACGAAAACGCATGCGCACGAAGAGAGGTTTTTTAAATTTTTATTAAATGTATGTTTTTTCCTTAATTTTCCTTGATATATAATAAATATATAGTTTTCTCATATATATATATATATATATATATATGTTCAAAAATATATAACAGAAAGAATGTATATTATGTTTGATCATGAGCCGTTCTAAACTTTGTACAGTTGCTTTAATCTATATATATATATATATATATATATATATATATATATATATATATATATATATATATATATATATATGTATGTATGTATGTGTGTATGTATATGCATATAGTTGTGTATTTGGGAAGTGATAATTCTTTTATGCACATTTCGTTTTCATTTTTGGGTCTAGAGAGTGTTTCGGCTAAACTATTATCAATTAGTAAGTATGATTTTGTTTTCTTTAAATATGTAGGTTGAGATGGTAATATATATTTTACCAATAGAAATGTTTTTTTTTTATTCCCGATCACTATTTTACGGACAATGTTTTAATTACTATTCTTAAGAAATGGTTTCATTTATTTAATTAATTAATAAAAATTATGTTTTGTGTAATCGTTTTCTGCATTATGTTGGTGCTTTCTATGAGTATGTTCCTGATAGAGTACCTGTCAGTCATCCTCAGTGAGACCTATATATATATATATATATATATATATATATATATATATATATATATATATATATATATATATATATTTGAACAGGATTGCATCAGTAAGTCATTTATTTTTTAATGGTAGATATCTTCGACTCATATCTATAGCTGAATTAATTCATGGCAAGGGAAAAACTTTAGGCTCAAAAAGTTGTATTTTTTATCTGTTTCTTTCTATCGCTAATCTAAATCATATCGTCTGTCGAAATCTTTTTATTTTTAATTATATTGCTTCTTATTGTTTCTGTTTTATTCTTGTTGCATCTTGTTGTTTCTTGTTGTTTCTTGATCCTTATTATTGCGTCCTTTTGCTTTTCTTGTTTCTTCTTTCAAAAGGCTGCCTTTTGTTGCTTTTTGTGTTTTCCTGATGCTTATTATTGTCTCTTCTTGCTTCTTCTTTCAAAATTCTGCTTCTTGTTGCTTCTTTGACTCACTGTTGCTTCTTATTTCATCGCGTTTTATCTTGTTGCTTCGTGTTTCTTCTTTCTTATTATTTTTTCTTGTTGCCTCTTTTGTCTTTCGTACATTTTGGGATGTTTCTTTGGTTTCTTGCTGCTTATTATTTCATCTTATCTCTTTTTGCATCTTGCTTTGTTCGGCTGCCTCTTGTTGTTTCTTTACATTACACTTCTTCTTCATAAAAGACGAAGATCCTCCTGAATACATAGCATTCCAAGAAACTTATACCGTAAAACACTTCCTACTCGACTTCAGTGAATTAACACATATTCGGCAATCTCTTTACAACTTTAAAGAACTTTTTGAAAAAAACAAACCCCAATACAATCTTAATCTTTCTTAAAAAAGTTAAAATATACAAAAAATACAATACCAATTAAATATTTGATGATAAAGAAAGGGACCTTTGACACTTACCAGCTGAAAAGTTCCGAAAACATCACAACTCTGAACGCAATGAATATTTTTAAAAAAGCAAGACAACACTGAAAAAAAAATAAATTTTGAAAGGAATTCATCTTTATCCCCCCCCAAAAAAACTCCAAAAAAATCAATTGTTTGACCTTAAATGATCTCATAAAGACTGATAGGTCATTAAATATTAAACAAACAAACAAACAAACAAAAATCTTTGGTCTCTGCTTTCTCATTATTTCATCTTTGTTTCTTGTTGCATCTTATTTCTTCCGGATGTCTTTTGTTGCTTCTTTGGTTTGCTGTTGCTTATTATTTTATCGTGTTGTTTCTTGCTGCATATTGTTTCTTCCGGATGCCTCTTGATGCTTCTCGTGATTTCTGTTGCTTATTATTGCATCATGTTGTATCTTGTTGCTTATTGTTGCTTCCGGCTGCATCTTGTTGCTTCTTGCAGTAGGCTATTTTCTTTAACAATAAGGAATACCTTGTACAAGGCCCGGGGCCACTTGATGTAGAGGGTTACGTTATATTGTAGTTTATATGGATAGGAGGGTAAGATAATGGCTGACTCTTAACTTGAACAGGTTAAGATTGTAGTGATCAGGGAAACATCTTCTTGGGAGTCTTTTCCACAGGGCCGTGGCACATAGACAGAACCTCTCCTAGTGGAACTTTCTTCTCGCCGATGGAATGCAGAGGGAATGTGGGTGGTTTGCTTCTATCTAAGTGGCATGTCATGTCCTAGCCGTGAAGGTCGGACCTTGCGGATCCAAGAAATGACGCTCGTCCGGGATGCTTATTATTGCTTCTTGTTGCCTGTTGTTACTTATTGTTTCTTCTGGATGCCCATTGTTGCTTCTTTTTTCTTCCGGCTGCATCTTATTGCTTCTTGTGGTCTCCTGTAGCTTATTATTGCGTCTTGTTGTATCTTGTTGCTTCCGGCTGCCCCTTGTTGCTTCTTGTTTCTTCCGGCTGCATCTTATTGTTTCTTGTGGTCTCCTGTTGCTTATTATTGCGTCTTGTTGTATCTTGTTGCTTCCGGCTGCCCCATGTTGCTTCTTGTTTTTCCGGCTTCCCCTTGTTGCTTCTTGTTTCATCCGGCTGCCCCTTGTTGCTTCTTCCTGTATCTTGTTGCTTCCGGCTGCCCCTTGTTGCTTCTTGTTTTCCGGCTGCCTCTTATTGTTTCTTGAGGTCTGCTGTTGCTTATTATTGCATCTTGTTGTATCTTGTTGCTTCCGGCTGCCCCTTGTTGCTTCTTGTTTTCCGGCTGCCTCTTATTGTTTCTTGAGGTCTGCTGTTGCTTATTATTGCATCTTGTTGTATCTTGTTGCTTCCGGCTCCCTCTTATTGCTTTTTTTCTGAGCTTCTATTGCCTGATTTTGCATCTCCGTAATTCGTCTTTCCTCTTTTGTCTTCTTGTTGCTTCCTGTTGCTTCTTCTTACCTCATGTTGATTTTTGTTCTCTTTTATACCTCAGGTTTGCTTCATGTTACCTATTATTGCTTTTTCCTCTTCTTGCTTTTTCATTTCTATTGTTGCTTTTCGATGCTATTTAGTTCTTTCCTGATAATGTTTGTTGCTTCTTGTTGCTTCACGTCTATAACGTCTATGAGAAATAATGTCGAATTCTGGATTTTAAAAAAATCAATAACTCATCAAATATATATTTCTTTAGCGTCAATAAATGGTATATATAAGTTTAACATTTTCCCATGTAACTTCGACGCTCAAGATCAGAGTTGGGCCACTCGGTGAACATTGATCTTGAAGCAATAATAAAAGGTGAACCGCGTTTTAACCACAAACCGTCACTAGTTATTTAAAGATCTCGTTCAAAGCAGAAATTAGAAAGCGGATTGATCAAATTAACAAATACGTGTTAACCTTTTATAAATAATTTCAACTACACCAGTTTGACATAGAAAATTTTGACGTAGAAACGTATAAAGAAAAACATTGTCGTGTGGTGACAGAAAAATAAATAAACATAAATAAGAATACCAACATTTTCCCATTTCTAAAAATAGTCGGTTAATAAAAATCGTCAGGTAAACAACCTATAGTTCGACCAACAAAACAGAAAGAATTCACAACCGGTATATAAGGCCACGAGCCAATGTAAAGCAGATCTATAGATGTGTATATAAACGGATGGAAACCAAAT
>OZ010606.1:75416310-75418810 GCA_963932145.1 Acanthosepion lycidas
GTAACGGTTTTATTGATCTTCCGTCATAACTTGGCATATATATATATATATATATATATATATATATATATATATATATATATATATATATATATAGTGAAAAAAGAAAGTACAGTAAGAAACATAATCCGGTGTTCTTATTGATATTTTTATTTTTACAAAACAGTGCGCCATGTAAATTTCCACAGTATAAATATCATAAGTTAAATGATTTAAAATATGGTTCCTTGGCTACACAGGAATTACCATGTTTAAAAAACCGTAGCAAAAACTTCTCAATTTAATTATATAATTAAATCAAAATTATTAGTTCTGTTTCATCTTCAAGCGACTTTTGTCATATATAAACACACACACACACACACATATATATCTATTATATATATATATATATATATATATATATATATATATATATATATATATATGCATGTTTCTTTAAAGACGACAGACAAGGTACTACGGTAAAGCTTTTTAGTTAATTTTTCTTGTGTTCGACCAAGAGCTTTCTTTTCTAGAGAAAGGGTGTGTAAGAACTGTCCAAATGTTTTATATTTCCGAGCGCTTTCGGCTATACCTATAGCCATTATCAAGGATGATTCGATTTTTCAGCTTAATTGAGTGTGTGCATTATGTGTATGTTTTAGTGTGATGTTTTAATTTCCGAATACGGTAAGCACATTGTGGCCTTATTCATAGTTAATATTGTTAAGATTTGGCTTTTTCTTTTATATTATTAAAGCTGCCATTATTTTTAATCGTATTTTACAGGTGGATGCACTTATTATATTTGTGTCTTTTACTAGTTTGTTTCTAATGGAGTCTGGTAAATAATTGTGTGTGTGTGTTTAAATGAGTTCTAATGGAACTGTGATCTGATAGGTGTAACGTAAAATGTCTGGATAAGCATGTAGTTGCGCAACCGATGTAATTATTTATGAGTCCGGTTTGATCAGAAACACAGTTCTTTAAGGGGCATTTCAACTCAGAGATAATGTTCGCTCTTTGTAATTTTGATTATCACAAGCTCAGCTTTGTCTATGTTCAATGCGAAATTTGTAACAGCTGATCGATCAGTCGGTGTTTTATTAAGTTTATAGATTATCAAGGATCCATATAAATTTAGATGTTAGATAGATAGATAGATAGATAGATAGATAGATAGATAGATAGATGAACAGATTGCGAAATATATATATGAACAGCCATAGATAGATAGATAGATAGATAGATAGATATGAACAGGCTGAGATAGATATATATGAACAGACATAGATAGATAGATAGAGAGATATGAACAGAATGAAATAGATGTGAACATGGTATGATAGATAGATAGATAGATAGATAGATAGATATGAATAGACTGAGATAGATATATGTGAACAGACATAGAAAGAAAGAAAGAAAGAAAGAAAATAGCGCAGACACTCGGATCCACTAGGAACTATCTAATTCCCGTTGCAAGCACATTTTGTGTTTGTTCAACACCTACAGAATGCATCTGTGACTTATATGACAACTATGCTGAGCAGACCTTAGTTACAGTTTCTTGGAGAGAGAACGTTTTCTAGAGAGATCAACAGTCTGAAAATGGCTCTCACGCTACAACCCTCAGGCATGATGACTAATGACTTCGTGCTAGCACAACCAGACACGGCTCCAATGAATTCACCGGACAAACCGAGAATCGAACCCAGATCTCATGATCAGATAGTTAACCTTCTAATCACTCGGCCACATGCGCGTATGTAGATAGATAGATAGATAGATAGATAGATAGATAGATAGATAGATAGATATGAACAGCGTATGGGAGATAAATATGAAAACGGTATGATAGATAGATAGATAGATAGATAGATAGATAGATAGATAATAAGCTAAATAGTAAGATACAATGGTAGATACATACAGATCTAACTTCTGCTCGACTTCTGCTAGACAAAACGAAGTGGGAAAGGGAGACAACCAAAACGAAAATCAATGCAGAAACCTCACTCCCTAAATTTGCCAAAGACGACAATTGTTGCAACGAAATCAACACAAGTAAAGAAAAATAAACAAAAAAAATACGGAAAAAAAACCTGATGCGAGTGGCAAATGCGGAGGGTTGAGGATGAGGAATTTTTTTTTCCTGAAATAGAAAGAAAGTGGGTGAATAAAATGGGAAGATACCAAGACAATTACATCTTTTCAATTCGTCAGTGGTAAAATTATGTTGTTTGATTTCAGCCAAATTTGTTCATTTTCGTTGAAAAACAAAAAAGGAAGAAGACATTTCTTAAATTAGATTTTTATAAAACTAAATTGGATCTACCAAAATAAATTGTGGAAAGGCTTCGAAGAAAAGCATTTATAAAATGTAATTAGGACAAACCCCAATATATATATATATATATATATATATATATATATATATATATATATATATATATATATGTATGTATATATATATATATATATATATATATATATATATATATATATATATATATAT
>OZ010606.1:75421310-75443810 GCA_963932145.1 Acanthosepion lycidas
TTTATTCCACAGTAAAGGAAAGCGTGAGGAAAGAACTAATCACCAATTGCTAGAAGACAAAATATCCGTCTCTTCGCAAACGGAACATCCCAACCATGCAAGTTATAAACTGGAGATACCAAAATCAAGCAAGTACAGCAATTTAAATCACTGATACGTGTTTTACATATTAAAACCAGCGCCTTTGTCGATGTGGCACAGTGGATAAAGGTGTCGCTTAGATCCAGTGACAAGACCGAAAGAGTGTGAGTTCAATACCCGGTTAAGGCAGTGGAGAACTTGGAGAGGGGAATTAACTGGAGATTACTGACACGTAAGTTCTACTTCCACATGGCACGTGGAACTAGAACAGTCTACGCCAGTGAGCGAAATAAAGTGTTCAGTTCTAACTACCTGAAGAAGCCCGGAACGTAAAACGGCAGAAACGTTGTAATAAATATATATAGTGTACATAATACCTCATCTCAGAAATATAGACAGATACTGAAAGGCCGAAACGTTGTAATAAATATGGCGACAAAGACGAGGACAATAGTCCGAATAATGTAAATAGTGTACATAATACCTCATCTCAGAAATATAGACAGATACTGAAAGGCAGAAACGTTGTAATAAATATGACGACAAAGTTGAGGACAATAGTCTGAATAATGTAAATAGCGTACTTCATCTCATTGTATTAGGTTCCACAGTGTCAGCACCCAATGAATATAAATATGCAATATCTGCATTTGACTATATGCAAATTTTATGGGAATTAAACTGCATGAAACTGGTATGAACATCACCCAAACCCGGTTACGAAGATAGGTCGTGTAAAATATTTTATGGGACTTTACAATATAGACAGAACAATGAAAGCTAATCGCCCAGACATCGTGATCAATGAACACAAAAACATAATTATTGACATGGCAGTCCCTGTAGATTGTAATGTAACTTTAAAGTTCTTCAAAAAGCTAGCAAATTGTAAGGATCTTGAAGTGGAAATTAAGAAATGTGGCACATGAGGACATCAGTAAATCCAGTTGTATTTGGAGCACTCGGATTAATTGGAAAGGGTTTTGATAGTCTCATTAAAAAAATTCTGTTAGCCCATACCTTAAAGAAATACAAAAAAAAATGTACTAACAAGAACAGTTCTCACATTACGATGAGCTTTATCTATGTAAAATGTGTGATCTTTGTTTTATTTTAGTTGATTTTTTTTTTTTCTTACAAAATGATCAGTCGAAAATGTCATGCATCCTTTTCTGACCATAAGTCTCTGGTTGGGACCTGGAAGGAAATGTGAATACAATAGAAATCAAATAGAATAATAATAATAATAATAATAATAATGATAATAATAATAATAATAATAATAATAATAATAATAATAATAATTCATATTCTATAAAATTGTACCTGAATACGAAGATTAGATGTAGAAGTTTACATTATCGATCCACCCCTAAAAATGTGACCAAATGTCAACATATTAAAACTTATTAAAAATCCTTCTTGTTCCAACAGAGAACTTTTAAAGTATACACTTGGACACACACAGATACACACACACATACACACACACACAAAAGCACATACATACATACATATAATGAACTCTCCCGTCGTTTTCGACGTATGAGTGACTTTCAGGTCAGTTTTTTATATTTATGCATCGTATGAGACAACAATCCTGCACGGGATTTGCGAACAAGTCCACACGAGGGACATGCTGAAAGGTTAACCGTCCTAAGGATTGATATATATATATATATATATATATATATATATATATATATAATATTTCACAATCAGTTTTGGTGGTAATAAAAGTGATCGATGTCAAATAGGAGAGCTAAAATTGATACTATTAATAATAAATATGCACAAGAAAGAAAGAAAGAAAGAAAGAAAGAATCAAAAGAGAACGAAAATGAACGGCCGCAAAGAAAATAATTAAACAAAAAGGAAAGAAAGAAGGAAAAAGAATGAATGAATGAAAGAAAAAGAAATTTTAAAAAAGAAAGAATATAAATGGAATAATGAAAAAAAAGAATTAAAAAGAAAGAAATCTTCGCAAACATAAGATCTACAATGAAGGAAATATAAGAAAATATCAAGTATGACAAAAATAATTACCTCAATTCCCCATGTATATTACGCATTTTTTCTAAAAAAATAATGACAATCAGGGGTGCGTATTATGCAAAGCTGCATAAAATCTTTAAAAAATTACGGTAAAATAAAATAAGAATTATCATAAAACTAAATTAAAATAATATTATCCTATGTTTAAAACCATTTTTTAATAAGAGTAGGAAACACTGCCCGTAAAAAATATTGGATAGGTACATTTTATAGGGTTTTATTACTAAACAAGAGGTGCGCATTATGCATGAGTAGAAGCATTTTCCGACAGTTTCAGCACAATTTTAGGTGTGCGTATTATGGATGAAGGCGTATTATAGATGGGGCATTACGGTACTAAGTTAGCCGTAAAATAACCAGCGACAACATTTTCGTGTACTCGGCATTTTCTCTCTAATCATTTCATATCCTGATGCTTCGAATTCTAGCGGAGGTCAAAAGTCAAAGAAGAATTCAGAACGAATCTTCACGAATATTTATTCTTTGATATTTCGCTAATGTCTTCAAAAATAAGGAAAGATGAGTTTTCCAAAATAAATAAAATAAATAAATAAAATGAAAATTAGAAGAAAAAGAGAGAGAGAGAAGAGAGAGAAGAGAGAGAGAGAAAGATACAGAGACAGAGAGGGGGTACAAAAGAAGAAGGGGTTGGTCGTTGGACCATTCTGTCCGGGACTCGACAACAGCACGACAGAACAACAGCAGGTGCCCTTTCGCAAATTCGCTAAGCAAAGAATCGAGCGACAAAGGCGATTCTGAAACGGAACTTTTACCGGGATTGATAAAGTGATCAAAAGCGCACCTGGTAGGCTTCTGCAATTCTATCTAAGCATGTAAAGAAAGGCACGCGATAAACACACACACACACACACACACACATGTACGTATACTATGTGCGTAGGTATATCATATCTGTGGATTTATCCGTGTTTGCGCACGCGCGTACGTACGAGATGTAACCAAAATTTCGGAGAATGTCGAAAGCGAGTACAATCCGAAAGTTGTTCAAGCATTGCTGCTATCTTCTCCGAGCAGTATACATTTTCATATAGTTGTTGGTATGCAGAAAAACTATGAAAATTTGTTCATGTCAATTACCCCGAAATTTTGAGCAGGGTGAACACTAAGTTGCCATGGGAACTTTGCCTCTTTGAGAGTCGTGAAGTTTGGAAGCATAATTGCTCTGTCTGGAAAACCTTGTGTACGTCGGTGGTTTCCATAATTTTATGGATGTATATTTACTCACACCATGTGGTCATAAATTTGGGTTTATGTTCACTAGGGAAAACAGAAAAAATAAACATATACAATAATAAAAAAAAAAAAAACATGGAAAATTGTATGGTAATTTCATACAATTTTATTTTTGTATCTGAGTATATGCGCATTACATGAGAATTGTAATAAAGTTCATATTATAAAACCTAGTAAGTCACTAAGTAATATCACAATTCCTATCATGAAGGTTTTTTTTTTTAAATACGTGTTGTCATCCCGACAATTCTTGGGCAATGAGATTGAATCTCACGTCTCTTAGTGAGATGTTTGTATTTCCAGCAGAGACAGTTCCTGTTGCATGCTGGGAGTATTTTTATTATTTTATTTTAAACGAGGTTTAAATTGTATTTTATTTTATTTATAATTTTCATCATCATTACTATTATTATTATTACTATTATTATTATTATTATTATTATTATTATTATTATTATTTTATACTTTACCTTTTTTTTTCATAATAATAACTATGTTCCCACATCATAGAGCACTGATTGTTACTCTTCAGGTCGGTGTCTGCCTTTGTTTTTGTTTTTTTCTTAGTTTGTTTCATTTGTTTTCTAGGTTTTGCGGTTATTCGTTGTTGGTTTGTCTTTTTATTAAGTTTTCTGTTAGTCACCTTGCAGTCTTTGTGTTGGTTGTACCAACATTTTGACTTTTTGTGGAATATATATATATATATATATATATATATATATATATATATATATATATATATATATATATTTTAAGACATTTTTATGTTTATACATTCTTTTTATAGATACAAATTACCGATTTGGCCACGTTCGGTTAGCCAGGTCGAATTTACTGCCTTTAAACTACAATCTTCCATGAATCTCTCACGTACCTTCATATCTGCTCATGGCGTATCAAATGTAAACAAATGACGTCAAACATTATGAAATGGACAAAGCCCGACAATTATTTTAAGACATTTTTATGTTTATACATTCTTTTTAAACATACAAATATTTAAGTAAACGCTCTGTTTATAATAAACAGTATTAAACAATATTTACCGTCCTGAATATATATATATATATATATATATATATATATATATATATATATATATATATATATGTGTGTGTGTGTGTGTGTGTGTGTGTGTGTGTGTGTGTGTGTGTGTGTGTGGTGTGTGTATATACATAGGTTCATAAATTTGGTTTCAGAGTAAGTGTAATTACATACCAAGCCTAGCTGGGGACAGTTCTAGCAAAATAGAAAAAAGAAACTGTAGATATGGGGAGCAGTGCTTGTACAATCTACCAACCATCCGTATTTAAGATAAATGGTTCAGTTCGTAATTCCCTTGCCTAAATCAACAGACACATGAAGAAGACCGAGGTTTCAACGGTCGAAAAGTTGTGTTAATAATAGCAACCAAGAAGAGTTTAGTACAGCTCTAAATATATAAAAAAGGATAAATCCCCTTCCCATGTGTGTCGGTTTTCGTCAATTTGGTTTCAATTCGTCTATTTAGGAAGTACTTGTTTGAATGAATACTTTTATTTTTTGAAAATAGCTCATAGGACCCACGACCAACACTTTTAGCATCATCTTCATTGTTTGAAGAGAGGAGATTTGTTACGGTTAGCATTGGTTCATTATCACTAGAGCACATCTTCTTGTCACTGACATTGTTGTAAAATATATACTTTTCATAATTGGAATTTGTTTCAAAAGGGATATTGCTTTGTGCTTAATAAACAAACAATATCGATTCGTCACTTCATGTGACTGTTGTGAACTAGGGACAAGAAAATCTAACCCACTTGTGGCTAAGAACTCGTCTTCCCGGTGGGAGCCGCCATTTGCAATTTAGGTAAAGCGCATGCGTGGTGCTAGTTCTTTTAAAACTATCGCTGATTTGCACGAATAACATGAATAAATGGTGAGCTGCACGGCCTGAATGATCGACAGAACCTGACTTTTGCTGGGTATGGGTGCGTTGCAGCTGTCAACTACTGTGAACAACCTATAAATGCAACTAAAAGAAAAACTGGCGAGTAATTTTCAACGCTTTATTTGAATATTATATGGGTGTTAGCTTTTCCAAAATTAAATATAATATACTGAAAATGTGTTCTTCAATCTTTAATGTAAGGAGCAATAATCAAACCTACAGCAATTTTGCCAGTTTTATACAAAGAAATGTACCTGAGATTTGAGTTGTATCCTCGAATCTGGTAACAATTTGAAAAATGAGACAAATTAAAATGTAAAGAAGAAAATGGTTCCATGTTGATATTTTAAAGATTGATTCTAGTTGGTCACTTCAACAGATCTTGCGACAATCATTCAGATTATAACAAGTAATCAAATTAAGATAATAAATAATTACCATTAATCAAACAAAACGTGAGCTACTCTACCGAAATATTACTCGGGCCAATAATTAATGTACTAATTCGAGAGGATATTTATATTTACTTATTTTTAATAATATTTAAATATGTTTGTTTTTTTATGGTGTGGGGGTAATCTTGTGTGAGTTTAAATAAGTATGTATAGGTTTAATCTTAACTGTGGATTATTTATCTATGTATTTATCTATCATACCGTGTTCATATCTATCATACCGTGTTCATATCTATCTATCTATCTATCTATCTATCTACGTGTACGTAGCCGAGTGGTGAGAAGGTTAGCTATCTGACCAAGAGACTTGGTTGCGATTCGCGATTTGTCCGGTGAATTCATGATGATACCTGCATGGAGGAGGCGATCCTACTTATTTTATTACAATATATTCTCTCTCTCCACACACACACACACACACACACACACACACACACACACACACACACACATATATATATATATATATATATATATATAGAGAGAGAGAGAGAGAGAGAGAGCGTCCAGAAAAAATTTATATACATTTCATGAAAGGAAAAGCTTATCCTTCGCAGTTTTATTAATTTGCACTTGTTTACTAATGTACGATATTTTTCTCGTCACATGGCATGACATTGGCGGCCCATAAACAAGAAATTAAAACTCATGGATAGCAATGCCACTAGAGACTTTGGCCAACGTCAGCCAAGCACCAGTTCGCCGTCCTAATAAATGTCGGGAAACGAAAGGCCACCATTTTGAGCATCTGCTGTGATTGTAGAGAGCAATGGTAACTTGTATTAATCTTCGAATAAATTTACTATTACAATATCAACACAAGTTTGTTTTTTTTCTCTACTGAAGTACATATACATTTTCGCGCGGACACTCTCTCTCTCTCTCTCTCTCTCTCTATATATATATATATATATATATATATATATATTTATATATATATATATATTGATAATATAGAACCATCATTAAAATCTTACTTTGGATACATCTGCAATATTTCTTTCACGTTGAGTGAATTATCGTTTGTTAAAATGTGCGGCAATTCGCGCACATACACAAATATATCACAAATAAAAATAATATTAACATAAGCCAATTTTAATAGACAACTTAAAATAATATATAGGCGACATTGTAAAGAAAGATTCTAACAGCCATTATGATTTAAAAGAAGCAGTCAGCATTAAATATATTTCTTTTATATTAAATAAAATATATTTCTCTATAATATTAGGTTCGTGCAAAAGTAATGCCGTAATAATGTCGTTTTTTGACGTATTTTCAACGTCAAAAAACGACATTATTACGTCATTATTTTTGCACCAACCTAATAGATTTTACATTGAAGTGTGTATGAAAAAGAGCAGGTGTAAAATCAACTTGAGCATTGCAGATGATGTCAACTGTTATACCAACAATCTAAAAATGCTGAAATTGTCAAACACATTGTGCGAAACTTCATAAATGATCAGTTGCACTTGATAATGACAGCAGTTACAATCGAAAGTGGACATTTTGCGGGAACATTTTTGGAGGGACATTTTTGTGGGGAGATTGTTCCAAGAGCTTTCGGCATCTTCCTTGCCCATTTTCAAATGTGGGGATTTGACGGTTATAATTTCTTTTCATGTTTTAACTGTGTGAAATCTATTATATATATATATATATATATATATATATATATATATATATATATATATATATATATATATATATATATATATTTGTGTGTGTGTCTGTGTGTTCTAGCGCCCGCATATGTGTCAGGGAACTTTTGAAAGATTTAGAGCAAACCAGTTTAAGTTTAAGAGGAGATTATATATATATATATATATATATATATATATATATATGTGTGTGTGTGTGTGTGTGTGTGTATGTATGTGTGTTTGTGTGTATGTATAGATGCAGGATAAATAAATACACACACACATATATATACTCTAAAAACTTAACCCTTTTTTAACAGGGTAAATAACCTAGCCAAATATATATATAAATAAATATATATAACTCTCTCTGTGTGTCTCTGTCTCTCTCTGTCTCTGTCTCTCTCTCTCTCTCTCTATATATATATATATATATATATATATATATATATATATATGGTTTTCTGTGTGTGCATGTATCGTTACATTAACAGTGTATATATGCAAGAACTAATTATGAAGACATTACAGATATATACATTCATATATATGTGTGTATACCTTTCTCTCTTTCTCACCCCCCGCACACACACACACACACACACACACACACACACACATATATATATATATATATATATATATATATATATATATATATATATATATATGCAGGATTAGAGGAAATGCTGAGATTATTCAAAGAAAATATGACGGATATCCCACTTTCAGCTTTCTGCGGGCAATTATGCTCTATTCCTCACATGGTCCATCCTTCCGTTAACCTTGTGCATCCTCTGTCATCCAACATGACAAGCCTTCATCAACTCACTTAAAAAGGACCTGTCGTTTTTTGCTTCAAAGACATGGACCAAGTGAAATCTCGACACGGTGTCCATATCAAAAACGCATTCTCCTCCTTGCAATTTCCCTTTACTTCTCTTTTTTTGTTTTTCACTCTTTTCTTGTATTGTTCTGCGTAGATATCTTTCTGTTTCTTTCTTTTTTTTATGCACAAAATATTTTAGAGAAACTCTTAAGAATTTTATGCGATAATCCAATCAGATGAAATCACTATCAGCTTCTACAATGTCAGTCTCGCCAGATCTCGTTTGCTTCTTTAGATTTTCTGTCACTCGTTTTCTGTCTCTCTTTTTACCTCTCTCCTCTCAATTCATCTTTACCATCTAATTCAGATGTTTCCTAATCTATGAACTTCTGATATATATATATATATATATATATATATATATATATATATATATATATATATATATATATATATATATATGTATGTATGTATGTATGTATATGCTTATAAAGATGCATAAACTTCAAGATTAGTTATTCCAACAATTTCACTTGAGGATGAAACAGATCTTTTGGCTCTTGTTTTGAAACTTGACAACTCATATGTAGGTAACCGATCATATTTTTAAAAAAAATTATAATTATCTACTTCTGTATTGAGCACTGTTTTTTTTGAAAATGAAATCAAAAATACTAAAGAACTTCGGGTCATTTACCTAACGTGTTCTTTCCTATTTTCCTATACATATATATATATATATATATATATATATATATATATATATATATATATATATATATATATATGTATGTATGTATGTGTGTGTGTGCGTGTTTCATTAGAAACGACAAAGTACTATGATTAAGCTTTTTATTTACATTTTCTTATAATGAAACATGTGCTTTCTTTGAACGCAAGATAAATAAAAAGCTTAATCGTAATACCTTGTCTGTCGTTTTTAATAAAACAGGCATAAATGAAGAATTGCTGTCTAAATACACAATTACCATATATATGTGTGTGTGTGAGAGAGAGGTTGAGAGAGAGAGAGAGAGAGAGTATGTGTGCGTCTATGTGTGTATATGCAGGATAAATATAGAGATATTTTTATATATTACATAAAAGTGAAATTCAAAATTACCCCAAGAGAATATCTATTTCAACTACTGTTAATGCGCTAGTATTTTTCGACTCAAATGGTGGTGCAGATACAAAGTTAAAAATTTCATAATTAAATGACTAAAAAAGAAAAAGAAGACGCAACCTTTAAAAATATGATATTAAGTTAACCTAACGTAAATTTATATAGTCGTGAGGGGAGTTGTCTGGCTTAGATAGAAAAAATTATCACAAACTTGACACAGATTTTAATTCCAACACATTTTCATATTTTCCAAAGGCTGCGTCTTCTGTTTCTTTTTTAAATGTTTAATTTTAATGTTTCTAACTTGATATCTCCACACCATTTGCTTCGAAAAATGCTACCGTATTAACGCTAGTTGAAATAGCTATTCTCATGAGGTAATTTTGAATGTCCATTTTATATAATTTATATGCTCGGTTATAATAAATACATTGAGATTTTTTGTGTGGATCAGTTTTAATATTTTATGTTAGTAGGATCCACTTGGATTATGTAACACCGGATTTATTACCTTTGCTATATTAATACATGTTTGTGCATCTGTGTACACACACACACACACACAGACATTTTTCGAGCTGAGTTTAGGCTACCTTCTGCGGAGAACTTTTAGGCCTTTGGCCGTTTACACTCAGTGCGCTATGTACGCAAATGTTATAAGAATTTAGAAATAATAAAATTATTTTATCTTTATTCGACACCTTATTTCGGTATAATCTTTCTTCGTATACTCAACCGTTCTCCGTAGTTTGTTTACTTTTATTATGCGCGCAGGTTTTATTTTCATTTATAATCACCATTCTTTATGATCCCTTCAAATAAAGTCACTCTTAAAAAGACATTAGGGAACTCGAACTATATAATATTTCGAATACATCGCAGTACATGTGCTAAGAAAAGAAAAAGAAAACATATGAGCAACGTACCGTGCCCTGCTTTCTTGTTAATTATGGATTAATTGGACGATATCAAATGCAGTTACCACAAAAAGGCAAAATTAAAGTTACACAATTAATAAAGAATTGTTGTTTAAACCTTTCACTTTTCGATATTTAAGTTTAACTTTAAATCAGTGTCTTATTTAATTTTTAATCGCGTGTGACTGCAGCAGTTGCTACCCGTTATTCAGGTTGTTTATGATTCGCCGAGATTGAAAAACGGACGGACGTACATACATACACTGCGCCATTTATATATATATATATATATATATATATATATATATATATATATATATTCTACGGATGATAGAATAACTAAATAAAAATAAAAAAATAAATAAAATTTTCGGCGTTTGACATATTTAACGACAGATGTTTAAAAGAAAGTTTACTTCCCAAACATATATATATATACATACATATATATATATATATATATATATATATATATATATATATATATATATATATTGTAATATTTTTTTAAAAAAATTATTCCTTTGCTACATAAGAGTTCTCCTGTTTCAATAACGAGAGCCGAAACCAACAATATAATTATTAAAATTAAGTTGAATCAAGGTGTTGGGTCCCGTTTCATCTTCAAGCGAAAATTTATGAATAAGCTATCTTGTGGTTTGCGCGTGTTTATAAGTATGGTCCATTACATTATATATATATATATATATATATATATATATATATATATATATATATATATATATATATATATATATATATATGCCTCCCGGTGGAGTAATGGATAGAGGCTTGGATTCAGTAATCGGAGAACCCATTTAGAATTTCCATCGAACCCATTAAATTCATTTACGTATTTATCCTCTTCTCCCTCCAGCTATAGGTAAAAAGCAGGACAGTCTTGGTTCTATATCCTTGGATGGCGACTTGTCTAGAAGAAGAACAACTCTAAATTCAAAACCTGCGGTGGGTCATTTGGCGACATTATGACACGTAGTGCGCCAGGTCTCTGTATTCGGCCCTTCAAAAAGTGTGAATGTTTCTGCACAAAACCTTCACAACTATAATCAAATCTCGTCTGCTAGTGTCGGGCTGTTGGTTCGTAGGAACTGATCTGCTTGACCCTCATACACAATAGATTTTCTTTATTTCTTAATTGGAAATATTTTTATCAGTTTAAACCTTCTTTTTTTAATGGATACGCTCATTTGAGAAGACACTCCGTTTATTTTAAACAGTATATTTATTTTCGTCTACCGGCCTGAATTATGGAGTAATCTTGTGAAACAAAAATATGCCCCCTTCGGCAAGATTTGGACCTTGTTTCCTCTTTACAGGAGAAACCTTTGTTAGATTCGATGTGATTTAGACGTACTTCAGATTCCTTTTCTCGAAGATAAGATTATAAATAAAATTGATTCAGTTGACTCATCCATTTAGCAGGGTGCAGTTACAACTTTTCAGCTTTCAATCCAAAAGACTTCCTTCCTAAAAACAAAGCAATGAATATCACAAAGCAAGGAATATCACAAAGCAAGGAATATCACATTCTGAGAATGCAAATGGGGCAGTAAAATTGATAAGAATTATTGGTATAAAGAAAATGAGGATTAGTGTGAATTATTAAATTTCAACTTGATAATGTCCATTTGAAATCTGAAACTGAAGCATGTTTGGAGTTTTGTACATGACAGACTGTTTCGATTTATCATAGTTCATCAGTGTGACTAGACATGCGATTGTTTCAAGCCCGTAAAAGTGGCCTGTTTGGTCTGATATTTTTTCATAGCAGTAGCAAACCTGTCACTGCACAGCCTGTCATTAAATTCAGTTTCTCCTTTCTCTCCGCGATTGTCATTGACTCTACAATTGGAATCGGTTTGTAAATAGTCTGGTTACATCGATGTTTTCATGTCTGGCGCCAAATATGTTCATATATATCTAACCCATCAGATTAAAAATGGTTTTGATCGAGTGAGCCCTAAACATATTCTCTCTTCACATAGATGTATTCTCTTCCCGGTGAGGGTGATGCATTATTTGAGCGAGTGTGGCCTATGGATATGGGTGAAGACCACCCTCCTTTGAAATTTGTGAACTGGTGCTACAGAATCAAAAGCAATGAACTGTGCCAGAAACAGAAATTATATCATCTGAGGACTTTTAACAACAGCAACAGCTAAATTGTACAGCCTATGTAAATCGGAAGTAAAAGAGTAACATAATGAAGATGTTGACAATTCACACTACCTCAAAATACCTGTTAAGAAGAAAATTCCCGTCAATACTGAAAAGAGCGATAGCATCTACTGGACTTGAGAAACCTATTTTTCTGAAAAGTTGAAATGATTACGACAAAAATTAATCGACATGATATGACTAAATTATGTAACCAAACCTGTTTGAACGAAAATATGCTGCCTAAATATACATAATTTTAAAATTATTTAGGTCCAAAAGAACCAAAGTTGGCAATTTCAGTTGCGTTCAAATTATTCACGTCAAATTCAAGAATTATTGACGAATTCGACAGAGAAAATATTGTTGCAAATGTATTTGAAAAGTCTGCTAGAAACAAACATGGCCGTCGTTGAAAGAAAAAGCTAAAATCAAAATAATCAAAATATTGTAACTTAAGCCGCTCGAGTGAAAGTAACCAGAAATACTGTCACATGAGTACTGAGCATGCTTACGCGCATTCAACTCTCGTAAGATCCCTTTTCTAAAGCCTCGTGATTTGAAATCTCGTTTAGCATTTGCAAATGAACATCTAGATAAGCTTTCCTCAGAGACAAAACCAGATCTTTGGTGCATAATAACATCTCGTTTCTTTGGAGATATCAAAATGATGCTTTCAATTAAAAGAACATCTTTCATAAGAGAGAGAAAGGAGTCGATATTTTCCTTTGGGTTGTTCCTCTGCAAACCGAATAGAAAGTTTATTAAGAGCGAATGATATAATGAAACAAAAGGGTTATTGTGAAACATTTGATGTTAGCTTGAAAATATCTATTAGAAAACTGAATGTGGAACGTTGGAGAGTTATCATAGATAAAGGGTAAATAAGGGTCCAAAATGTAAAGACATTTCACCAGAAATATATTCAGGATAACAAAATATTTTATGTCGATCTTCACATAATCTAATTGAATGTAGATAAAAAACTATGGAAAGAATTGAATGTTTTCTTTTTTAAATTTATGTTTTCGTTATATAGTCTTTGGGGAGGCACGTTGGCGTAATGTATAGCGTCTCGGATTGCGGAATCCGAGAGACGAGTTCGAATTGCAGTCAAATCCATTACATTTACTTACGTGCTTGGAAAAGGTATGAATCCACTTCTTCTCCCACCAGAAATGGATAAATAACAGGACAGACCGGTTTCTATAGCCTGGAAATGGCAACCTACTAAGGAGAAAATCTGCTTCGTCAAAAATCCAACATGGACAAAAAGAAAGTAAATGAAATTATTTAGTCTATGTTCCTGGAACATATACTTAAAAAAAAAAAGAGATTTTAAATTCTCAGTACCTCCTCTCCTTCGTGCGCATGTGTAGCTGCATCAAGATAAGCATTACTTTAATCCAACGAAGTCCTAAAGAGCGAAACGCGTCAAACGAAAACTTTTTACACTCTGTCATAGATTATTTCCCTTAAAATTGTTTTTCATATGTAAAAATTGATATATCGTTTTCCCATATATATATATATATATATATATGTATATATACTATAAAATGGCATATTTTGTTTCGACGTTTAACACATCTCATCAGGTAGGTCGCAATGATGGTAATAAACGTCGTTTATTAACTTCATTGTTAACTATTTGATGAGATGTGTTTAAACGTCGAAACAAAATATGTAATTTTGTAGTAGTAACTTACCTGTTTTAAAATAACAGTTTATTATAAATCTTTATTGCTCTATTCCTGTATTGAGCCCTTTTTTAAATTAAAGTTATGAACGTTTGAATTTTATAATTTTCGTTCTTTTACATTTGTGTGTATATATATATATATATATATATATATATATATATATATATATATATATATATATATATATATATACGTGTGTGTGTGTGTGTGTGTGTTATTAAAGCTTACAGTAAAACATTGAAATCACTACTCAAAAGCTTTCATGTTTCAATACTTTGATTGTACTTCTTCTGGTAATCAACTCTAAAGAAGTACCATCAAATAATTGAATCATGGAAGGCTTTGTGTAGCGATTTCAATATGTTTTTATTATAATCTCATATAATAAAAATAATAATAATATATTGCTCTACTTTATACTGAGCATTTTTTTAAAAAAATGCTACAAACAGTAGAATTTTACTCCATCTCTTCTTTCTCTCATATATATATATATATATATATATATATATATATATATATATATATAAAGAAATATAGTCTTAAGGTGTGCTACATTTATGGAATAAAGTGCTCAATATCAGAGATAGAGCGTGTGTAAATATAAAACTGAACATAGAAGTCAACTCTTAGAGGCTCTAAATGTTGACTTCTATGTTCACTTTTATATTTATTTATATATATATATATATATATATATATATATATATATCAAGTAAAAGACAATAAGAAAACTGTATTATTAGCTGACGCGTTTCATCCAATGCAAAAATGAAATGCCTTGAAAAATTCCATATTGAACGAAACGCGTCAGTTTTCCTATTGTCTTTTACCTTTATACATATTGTCTTTTCCTACAGATCAACTCTGAAAATTGTTTTCATATATATATATATATATATATATATATATATATATATATATATATATATATAATGGTGCGTTTACTCAAATATGAGTATCCACTAAAAATAATGCTTAAAGTAATCTATCTATCTATCTATCTATCTATATATATATATATATATATATATATATATATATATATATATATATATATATATATATATATTAATATTAAAAAGAAGAGAAGAGAGGTGCCGTAAACGTTTTTGGTTGTAATGTGGATTTATTTAGAAAAAAATATTATGCTTTGTTTTACATAATGTTACAACACGTGTTTCCGGTCTCGTGACCGTCTTCAGGTAAAAGCTAAGGTAATAGATCATAACCCCCACACAAAAACACACAACATGCACACAAGGTGACTAAACACAATGATCAAATCACTCACATACATGAACGCACGCTCATATACGGGAGACATATATGTATGCACACATTTACATATATATATATAGATACGCATGTTGACAAAACAGGGGAACTACTCCCGAGCACGCACCCAAACCCACACAATTTAAGAAGTACGTGTGTGTGTAGGTACGTGTGTGTGTGTGTGTATGTATGTGTATGTGTGAGCGTGTATACTGCTTCCATGTAGCTTGGGAAGTATGTGTCTGTGTGTGTCTGTGTGTGTATGTACTGATTTCTTGTGGTGGGATGGTGTGTATGTGTGTGTGTGTGCGTATGTATGTGCATGCGTGTATATGTACAAATGAGTTTACTAATTCCTCATAATAAAACAGTATATGTTTGGAGGGAGAATATACGTACGCATATATACACGCATGCTGACAGAAACACAAAAAAATGGAAACAGATCGAAGAACACATAGGGGTCAGTAAAACATTAAAAGATAAAATGCTGATAAGTAATTCATCATTTCGCTTGGACCAACCTTAATTGTTTTATGACCCTTCGCGCAGAACTCTTCATTGCCAATTCAAGAAAGAAATTCGGATTACTAACACAGAAAATGTCTCATATCGAGAATATTTAACATTGAAAAACAAAAGAAAAATTTAATTATTTTTAATAATATGTGGAAATCTCCGCTTTTACCTGAAGACGGTCACGAGACCAGAAACACGTGTAGTGTAACATTATGTAAAACAAAGCATAATATTTTTTTCTAAATAAATCCACATAACAACCAAAAACGTTTACGGCACCTCTCTTCTCTTCTTTTTAATATACATACTTTTCTCTCGTTGGAACCACTACAACCTCTTTCTTTTATATATATATATATATATATATATATATATATATATATATATATATATATATATATTTGGTTGGATTGATGTGAGTTTGTGACCCTGGGTTTCACGGTTTGTCCTACGATCGCAAAAGCGTGAAACCCAGGGTCACAAACTCGCATCAATCCAACCAAATATGTTAGCTCTATCTCTGATATTGAGCGCTTTCTAATAAGTACCGCGCATGTTATATATAAATAATTATATATATATATATATATATATATATATATATTTATATACACACACTTTTCATATATATATATATATATATATATATATATATATATTTATATACACACACTTTTCATATATATATATATATATATATATATATATATACGTGTGTGTGCGTGCGCGCCTGTCTCTGTGTGTGTATGCATAGAGAGAGAGAGAGAGAGAGAGAGAGAGCGACAGACAGACACAAAAAGAAAACGATAAAGGGAATGTGACAGCAAAAAGAGGCGGAGAGTAAGAAAGTCTGTAAAAGTGAGTGGAATCTTCAAGAACAAAGGTCTACAACGGCCTGTGTTGTCTTCGGTGTGGGATGCCTTAATCAAATGAGCTGAGAACATGATCTCCATCCGGGCGACACGATATCATCACGCAACATACATACTCGCCTTCCTTCCATGTTGCAAAACGTCAATTGGACACAGTGTGAAGGCTAGAAAGGAAGAATCATAGTGATGCCGATGCTGACAATTGTCGGATGAGAGGATCGTGGTAAGGTTGAATGAGGACATTCAGCGTTTCCCCTCCTCTCCACCGATCGATTGATCTTTAAAGATACTACCATTACCACTTTATTGCTTATACTACCCGAATAATAATAATAATAATGATGATAATAATAATAATTTCAGACCTGTCAACTATTGGCGACTTCAAAAATATAAAGTTATCTGAATGAAACAATACATCTGTCATGACTTTAAAATTCAGAAAATAGTTTTAGATTGTAATCATTTTTGAGGGAGTTAATAACAGTTTAATGATATAAATTTTACCAATTAACCCATAGCAGGAGGAGAAGAGGTGGACTCATACCTTTCCCGCGAGTAAGTCAATATAAAAAATCCAACGGGAACGCGATTCTCCGATTAATAATTATACACTACACAAAACGCACATCCATTCTTATGAAATCTAAGCAGTCACCCATCTAGGTACTGACCACGCTCGATGCTACTTACCTTCAGTGATCGTACAGGAACCGGTGTTTCAACGTGATGTGACCGTAAGATGCAAGTCATAGTAAGGATAGAGGTAAGTTAGTACTTCGAATTCTCTGTTCTAACCGCTTAGAGCAGGGGTCACCAAACTTTTTCCACAGAGGGCCAAATAACAGAGAATGACGAGCGCGAGCTGGATAGCCATTTCGTTCAATACAATACACTGAATGCAAAAAATAAAATAAAATAAAGACAACAAACATTTATTTACTAAAAATATTATCTAAGACGGCAATAGCAATAAAATACTTATATCACATAAAGTGCGTACATATTCGAATCTCACAAACTAAGCAGAACAAAATTTTAGTGAGATTTTTTTAAATGTGCGTTTACCTTTTAAGATATAATTAATATTTGCTTTGGTATTGCTGCACCCAACCAAGAGAAATGCTTACAAATTTTCATCAGTCAATCTTGTGACATGTGCTGACTTTACATACTTTAGATTTTATAATAAGTTCAAGCAAAATATATGAACTAATTTGTTGAAGTCAGTCCTTTTATATATATGTCACTCTTCAAACCAGTTTAAATGCGGCAATGAAAGTTAAAACATAATTGCTGCAGCAGGTTCTTAATCGCTTTTCTTAGAAACTTAATTGCGGGTACTTACACAAATGTCCTCGGATAGCAAAAGTTGCAAAAAGTTGTCGAATTTTTTATTTCACTGATTATCCTAAAAGTCATTTTACTCTCAGATGCAAAAATTAGATTGGCCATATATTAGTATTCTACTTACATTTATTTTAAGTTTTTCTACATAGTATAACTACAATCTATTGATAATTCCATATAAATTATTATATTTTAGCTCATTTGTGACACAGTAAAGCGGCGGACCGGATGAACTGACGCCGGGACCGAATCCGGCCCACGAACCGTAGTTTAGTGACCCCCGTCTTAGAGCATGAACAGATAGAAAAAAAAAAACTGGGTGCGGCAGTAATACCTCACACATTTTAAACTATCATCTGCTTGGCACTAATGAACTTCGTCATTTGCAAATAGTATCTTCATCTAGCTAATATCTTATCATTTTTGCAAATACCATCAGTTACTATCATCTTGAACCGGTGCCCACATTTGTTGAAACGTCTTTTTGTTGTTTTTTTAAAGACTGGTGAATCTGCAATTGCAGCGCACAGAGATTTTCGTCCTCATTTCATGTTACGCCGGAATAATGCTGTCCCCACTAGAAAATGAATAATGCTATGTGTTTAAATTTTCAGGGCAACAAGTTCTGTGTTTCAAAAAATGCCACCTGGAAGAACTCGAAGCTGAATAGAAGTCATCATTTGTAGGATGTCGTTTTTAACACTAAATGACTCAATACTGTAACCCTTTGTTTAACCCTAGAACACTAACCAGGGGTACCCATAGTACCCAGCGCAAATTTTCCTATTTTTAATTACAATTTTCAGTACCTGAATTTCTTATTTAAATAATTTGTTCTTCAGTTCCTATTAATGTTAACTCAAAGTACAAAGTTTAAAGTATGTAAAATATTTCAAATAAAGATTTATATTTAATATTTTTTTGGATATTTTCAAAATCAGGTATGATATACCCAGGGTTAGTAGTGGTGTTACTTTAATTGATGGTTACTGCTCTAGGGTTAAACAACAGGGAAATATTTTTATTAATCGCAGCTGCCTTATCTAAGTTATCTTGTCAACCATTAAAATGTAGGATGTATATCTGCAGCTCCCTGTCGGAAATTCTGAAAATCGAAAAATTGTGAAATTCTAACATATTTGCATTTAATGAAGTGTCTTCAACGTCATTATGCTAACTCCATGACGCAAGTGGAACTCGCATGTACAGTACAGCACTAAAGATGCTATGACAATAGTCAGTTTCTTATGTCCGGTCTAGAAGTTACTTAAACATTAACGCCATGCTCTATCTTTGCACGAATGGAATAAGACCAAAAATAGACTATTGCTGTCATATACAGGCTGGATATGCCAAAACTTCACTTTTTGATGTTGACAAAGATCAAAAGCGTTTGCGCAGGCATGTGGGTTCTAAAGTATTTTCCACTCTGCAAGCTCTTTCATCAGCTTCGATCTCAGATTCGTTCATCGTGAATTGTAGGAATTTAGGATCTGATCGGAGATTCTGAAAGGATAGTAGCTTAATCTTTGTAAGTTATTAGGCGATCATTATGCCATTGATCTGTTAGAACAACACCAGAGGAGAGATGCGCCACATGTCCTGCGAAGGGTGTTTGTATATTTAAGTCCTTTTTTTATCTTTTTAGTACCTGCCGTTTGTTTAAGTGAAAAAAGAAAAATCACATTCTTCTCTTGCCTGAAGTCATTGGTCATGATATGACATTTGATTATAATGCAAATGCAGATAACAAAGTGTTTAATAACAATAATAATAATAATAACCTTGAAATCGAAAAAATGTGGCACGTGAGGACGTAAGTATTTCCAGTTGGAGCCCTTGGATTAGTTGGAAAAGATTCCAGTAGAGTCATTGAAGGGATTCCTGGTAGCCCATGCCTTAAAGCAATACAAAAAAAAATGTTCTCACGAGTATAGCCTATACGATAGGGCTTTATCGATGTAAAATATGTGTGATTTTAAAAAAAAAATGATCGGTGGAAAATGTCATGATACCATTTCTGACCTTGGGATTCTGGTCGGCACCCGGAAAGAAATGAGTATACACCTGAAATCAAAAGAAATAATAATAATAATAATAATAATAATAATAATAATAATAATAGTAATAATAATAATAATAATATCAGAGTACAATGATTTTGAAGCAGAAATCTCAAAAATATGCCACATGAAAACATTGGCAATTCCATTTGTGGTTGAGCCCCTAAGATTAATTGAAAAAAAGGTTCTGATAGATTCATTGAAGGGATTCCTGGAAGATTATGTCTTAAAGAAATACGAAAGATTAGTTTCACGAGATTAGCTCACACCATACAAAAGGTTTTATCTATGTGGAATGTCTGTGTTCTTGGGTTCAAAATCACAATAATCACAATAACAAATGTGAATGCTGGCCGTTATTTTAAGAAGTAAGGGGGTTCAAATGAAAAGATTTGAAATTGAAAACTCTTTCCGTTTTGCTGAAACAGCCGTTAGATACTTTTATCTTCCTTTTTTTCTTTTTTTCGTTCATTTTCTCACTGAAACCAAGTAGCGCCTCTGATACGTCTTTTGTTTTTCCATGCAATCAAAAAGAAATCCTTCATTATTCATGAGGCATTGGTAAAACACTTCTTTCTTTCTTTCTTTCTTTCTTTCACTGAAAAGAAGTGTTTTCCCCTCTTTTACACGCGATCAAAACGGTATAGCTCATTATTTTTTAGCTATTGGCAGGGCGTAATGGTCGTGCACGCTAAGAGACTAACGAAGAAAGGGTCAAGCACAATTATTTTATGATGATGATGATGATGATGATAATAATAATAATATGTGTTTTCAAGACAGTATTATATCTACTTACAGAAAGAAAATTGTGCTGAACTGCTATGCAATATCAATGCGCTTATATGGCACCGAATGCCGGATAATTTCCTCACAAATTTAGAGAACACATGAGAAAACATTAATGTGGTTATACAGATACGAATATCATGGTCGGACCCTGTAAGCAATAAGGAAGTATTAAGGAGAAATGAAATAAAACCACACTTATGCACAGTATAAGAAAGCGAGAGCTGAAATATTTGGAAAACATAATGAGTGACACTCACAGGAAATACTGGTTTTTGAGAGGCTTCAAGCCATGTTCTTATTGATATTTTTTTTGATGTATGGTGGTATGCGGTAGGAATAGTAAAAAGAGAAACGTTCCTAAGAATGGCAAATGATAGGAAGTTGTGGAGAGCTATTATCGGCCATGTCGTGAAGAGACACGGCACACAGAAGATGAGAGTCATTTCAAACTCTGAGAAAAGTGCAATCATTATAGTTTCCTATCTCTAAACAAATAATAAAGAAAAGAAAAAAAAATGAAATATCCTTTCTCCTGTAAATTCTTTCTCGTTACAAAATTTAAATTTAATCTTATTCTGTATTTTTTTTTCTCTAGAAAAAGAGAATCGTACATAAAAGTATGGATGGTTTAAAATCGATTTTTGAAATATCCTCCCCAAATCAACGTGGCTAATAGCTGGGTATGCATAGTCTAAAAATCACGACCAAAGAAGAAAAAATATCTTTGTGTTAAAAGAGATAAAAAGGACGAACTAAATAGAATAAAAAAAGAATGAAGTATGTGATAGCATCCATTTTTAGCTGAGAATTTTCTTATAAAACTGAAAATGCCAATTTGAAATTTTAACGTACGATTCCTGAGTAATAGAGAGAAATGTTTGATGAGTCGACTTGCACTCAACGCACACATGCGCAGAAACAGATAAACGCATACACATTTGGATGTCCGACATACATTGATACGTAAATATCTGAGGATAGAGATAAGTAAATATAAGTAATTTGCAAGAAAATTCCACTGAGTTACTCCATGTTTTGTCCTTGAATTCTTTCTCAGATCTTATCTCGTCAGTTTGGTGCCAAGGTTTGCAGAACATTCAATTTGTTGCGTATCAAAAAAAGAAAAGAAAAATATCAAAATGTCTATTTAGTATATTTGGAAAGGAATTCTTAATGCGAATCGATCTAAAATGAAGACAAAAGACAGAAAGATTATCAAAAGCAGGAATTAAAATTAAAAAAAAGTAGATTGATCCATAGATTACCAACAACCGGCTGTAATATATATATATATATATATATATATATATATATATATATATATATATATATGTCTGTATATATATATATATATATATATATATATATATATATATATATAAATAGATATGTGTGTGTTCGCGTTTGTGTGTATTTATGTAAATATAGTAGTATATCAAAGCGTAT
>OZ010606.1:75448810-75451310 GCA_963932145.1 Acanthosepion lycidas
CACTTTATATAAGAAGAAAACGTGAGGCCAAAAAAAAAAAAAAAATGAAAAAGTGTCGTGAGTTGCTCTCCAGGAGTTTAGCATCAGCCATACTGATGACAGACAGTGGTTATTAAATTTAAGTAAGTTTGTTTTGCATGCGTTCAAATTTACAAGCCATTCCTTGCCCCAGTTAACCATTGATTTGAGATCCTTTTCAAGAGAAGTTGCCAGGTTTACAATGTCTGGAAGCGTGTGAATTTGTGTACTCTTTTGGTGGTTTGCATTATTTCAATTTGTTGTAAAGAATCAAAATGAATGCGTGAGAGAGAGAGAGAGAGAGATTATTTGATACTTATCAGTTCACCAGAAAGAGTGATATTGAACGACCAGTGTGTATATGTGTGAGCGCTTGTGTGTGTGTTTGTGCGCATTTGTGGGTATGTGTGTGCGTGTTGGGGGGTGCGCGCGCGTGTGTGCGTGAGTGTTTAAGAGAGAGTCATTTGCTTAGGATTAGAACGAGACAGTTCAAATTTCTGGAAAGAGTGTTTGGAGAATCTGATACTCACAAGAAATCTTGAATGCAAGAGACCCAGAGCGATTGATCAAGCAACCTGCCGAACGATCTTGTGTAAATAGATGGCAAAATAAGAAGTGGGAGGGTTCGTAAAAAAAAAAAAATTACTTAAACACACAAACTATAGGAAGCTGTGGAGAGCTCTGAACGCCTACGTCCTGAAAGGACACGGACATAAAATAAGAAGCGTCGTCTATTATAGTGCAAGATCAAATCAGGAAGATGATGGTTGGGATGTCATTTTGAACCAATCTTCCAAGAGGAAAATCAGTATTAAAAATCAGAATTAATAATACTTTAATTTCTTTTTCATTCTGAGTTCAAATACGGACTTCCAGCACGTGCAGAAGATACGCAACTATCTCTGCCACTAGACAAATCTAGATATAGCAGTTATTAAGGAACAATCGCAACGTTTTGTATATTTGCACTTATTAAAATTGGGAACGTAATTCTTATGCTCGGAGTATGGAAAAAGACGCCATCTATAAAGACGGCTTTGATACGCCGTGGAAAGGCGCCAGAGGACCTGAATGATTTGGATATCAGATTGTTTTAGAATTTAAAAATCTTTCCATCTTCAGATTGTCTTCTGTTTATTTCATATTATCCAAAGTTATTTTTGTTTTTATATTATTTTCCATGTAAAATGAAATAAAATTCCGGTAGGTCATTTGTGTATGATATTAACAAAAGAAATAAAATGCATCAGGAAAACAAAAACAAAGGGAGGTAATTAAAGAATTCTAGGAAGTAGAAGAGCTTTAAATGAAAAAGAAAAGGCATGCGTTCAAATCGGTGAGGTTTCTTCAATTCACCATATTTCATATTTCTCTCTTTTAATTATTTCTTTTTCATGTTTTTTTTTTCTTTAAATCTTAATTCTTCATTTCCTTTATTTAACTATTTTTATTTTATTCGTTATTTTCATTCATAATATATCTAAGAATCTTTCTTTCGTTCTGCTTTTATTTATTTATTTTTTTAAATTCTTATTTTCCTTTTTTAATTTCATTCTTTCTTTTTTTTTCCTTTTTATTCATTTTCGAGTTTTAACTTACCCATTTTTTTTTTCTTCCTTTATTTTCAAACTTTTTATTTCATGAATTTTTACTTTAATTTCTTTTCTTTCTTATTCTCTGTCTCCTTCTCCCTGCTTACTCTCCATTTTTGTTTTGGCATTTTTTCTATTTAATCTTAACTCTCCCTTTTTTTCATAATGTTGCATTTCCATCGTTTCTTCTTTCCTAATTAATTTCTGTTACTCTTTTCCTTGTCTCTTTCTTTTTATATTATTTCCTTTTTTGTTGTTTTTGTTTTTATTTCCTTCATTCTGTCTATATTTCTGAGATGAAGAAATTAGGATTACTTATATTATTCGGACTGTTATCCTTATCTTCATTGCCATATTCACAACATTTCAGCCTATATATCTCTGAGATGCGGTATTATGATTACTTACATTATTTACATTATACGGACTGTTATCCTTATCTTCATTGCCATATTTACAACATTTCAGCCTCTATATCTCTGAGATGAGGTATTATGATTACTTAAATTATTTACATTATTCGGACTGTTATCCTCATATTCAATACCATATTCACAACGTTTCGGTCTCTATATCTCTGAGATGAGGTATTATGATTACTTGGATTATTGACATTATTTGGACTGTTATCCTCATCTTCATTGCCATATTCACAACGTTTCGGCCATTGTACTCCGGCATTCTTCAGGTGATTGGATCTCTGAGAGAAGGTATTATGATTACTTGCATAATTTACATTATTCGGAATATTATCCTCATATTCAGCGCCACATTCACAACGTTTCGGCCGTTGTACGCTCTGGCCTTCTGCAGGTGATTGGATCTCTGAGATGAAGTACTCTGATTACTTGCATTGTTTACATTATTCAGACTGTTATCCTCATATTCAG
>OZ010606.1:75456310-75461310 GCA_963932145.1 Acanthosepion lycidas
CGCTTTGAGGCCGTGAATGGAGCTGATTTTTATCGGCTCCAATTAACGGAAATAAGAACTCTTTCGGATGGAGCCTGATCTTTATGTCGCGGGCAATAACAAAAAATTACCAGCGTTGCCTCTGACAATGGCATAGGAAGAATTAATCAGTCCACGGCAAGAGAAAATATTGATTGGAAATTCGATTAAACTTTTCGATTTTTACTCATTTTTGTTTTCTTCCTTGCAAAAGAGTGGGTCACATTTGGTTTTTTGAATTCTCTCTTTTCCTCATTTTTATTTTAATTTTATATTCTTCTCTCTCTCCCTCTCCCTCCCACTCTCTCTCTCTCTCTCTCTCTCTCTCTCTCTCTCTCTCTCTCTATCTATCTATCTATCTATCTCTGTCTGTATCTCTCTGTTTGTCGATCTTTCTAGATATCTATATAAATATATTCTTTTGTTTCCCGCCCTTAGTTTTTAATTTCAACAAGAGGCGGTTCTTTTTAGCTTTTCCCGCGTAAAATTCTCGTCTGCATCTTTTTGAAATTTACCTCTGGTTCCCCATTTTTTTTTTCTTTCATTTCTTCTCTTGACTATTTTTCACAGATCTTCTTTTTATTCTCTTCTCTCTTGGTTGCAATTCGTTCTTTTTTTCATTATATAAAATATTTACTTCCTTTATTCGTTTAAAGATTATCTTTACCTCGTTTTTTTTTTCCTTTCTTTACATTTTTTCCCTTTTTCTCTCTTATTTTTACTTTCGACCCTCTTATTTCTCTATCTTTCTTTTCTATTTTACTTTTTATCACTTCTTCCTCTCTGTATATTCGTTTGAATCTATCTATCTATCTATCTATCTATCTATCTATCTATCTATCTATCTATCTATCACATTTTTGTCTTTTTGATTCTATTTTCTTTCCAGAATTAATGCTTCTCGTTTTCATTCATTCGACATCACGAAACTTTCTCTTCTTTTTTTTTAAATGTACATCTTTCTCGTTCGTTCGTTCGTTCCTTCCTTCCTTCCTTTAAGAGCTTTCGTATTCATTTCTTTTTCTTAGATTCATTATAGAATTATAACACTGTCACCCTGTCTTACTCTCTTTTTTTTTAATTTCTTTGTATTTCTTTCTCCCGTTTTCTTTTCTAGTCTTTCTTTCTTTCTTTCTTATTCGTCTATGCTTCTTTCCTCTTTTATTATTTCAATTTTTTTACAGTATATTTTCTTCTCCCTTTTCTCTTTATTTATTTTTAATAGAAATATTAGGTTGGTGCAAAAATAATGTCGTTTTCTCACATAGTAACATATGTGAGAAAACGACGTTATTTTTGCACCAACCTAATATATAATCGTCTATTCTCTTCCTGCTTTCATTATTTCTTTCCATTTTTCTGTTTTCTCATTTTATACCTCCCCCCCTCTCTCTGTCTTTCTCTCTGTCTCTGTCTGTCTGTCTGTCTCTCTCTCTCTCTCTGCATATTTCCGGATCTTCCTTCCTTCCTTCCTTCCTTCCATCCTTCCTTCCTTCCTTCCTTCCTTCCTTCATTCATCCATTCATTCATTCATTCATTCCTTCTTTCTTTCTTTCCTTCCTTCCTTCTTTCCTTCCTTCATTCATTAATTCCTTATTTCTTTCTTTCCTTCTTTCTTTCTTTCGCTCTTTCTTTCGTTCTTTCCTTCCTTCCTTCTATCTTTCTTTCTTTCTTTCTTTCCTTCCTTTTTCCTTCCTTCTTTCCTTTCTTCTCTCTTCCCTTCCTTCCTTCCTTCCTTCCTTCCTTCTCTCTTCCCTTCCTTCCTTCTTTCTTTCCTTCTTTCTTTCCTTCCTTCCTTCCTTCCTTCCTTCTTTCATTCCTTTCTTCATTCGTTCCTTCTTTCTTTCTTTCTTTCTTTGTTTATTTCCTTCCTTCTTTCTTTCCTTCCTTCCTTTCCTCTTTCCTTCCTTCCTTCTTTCCTTTATTCTTTCCTTCCTTTCTTCTCTCTTCCCTTCCTTCCTTCTCTCTTCCCTTCCTTCCTTCTTTCTTTCTTTCCTTCTTACCTTCTTTCTTTCTTTCCTTCCTTCCTTCCTTCTTTTCTTCCTTCCTTACTTTAGCCTATTTTTTTCATAATAATCATCAACCTAGTCCCCCAAACTCTCTTCTGCTCAGCTCCACCTCCCCCCCCCCTACGTGTTTATCTTTTTCCTGTAATTGTACACTTTTATCGACCGAGCGATTAAAATACGACCCGACAATAACTTTTTCTTCTTCTTTACTCATAACTGACGCCACATTGTCATTTCTTCATGTCGCAAGTGTTTAACAGTAAAAGAATTATATATTGACACCTTCACCTGCGCCTCGCTTTTGCTTTTAGATAAAACGACTTGATTGCTTCTCTGTTCAATTGCAATAACAAGAACAAATAAGAAAGACAATGAACATTAATGCCAATAATAATAATGATGATGATTGTAATAATCAGCTGTGTTGATAATTGAAACAATCTTTGTCACATCGAATAAGCATAGGGAATAATTAGGCTCCTCTATTCTGTACGCAAACCAATGTAAGTAAAAATGCAATATATAGGTATACTTTTTTGGAGACAATGCAGATTTATCTGTTTGGAGACTTCCGGTATATTTTGCAAGAAATTTCTTTTCTACGTCGTCATCATCATCATCATAATCATCATCATCATCATCATCATCATCATCGTCATCATCAACAACAATAATAATGATTAGCAAGTGCTAAATTTCACTGTTTTCTTATCTGAAGTTTCCGATGAATCTTAATTCTTAATTCAATGATTGAATAACCCCTCCTCGTGAGTTACACGACTATAAAATACACGTGGAAATGCCACTGTTGCATCGTTAGATATTCTAGCTTAACAACGTTAACAAAATATGAGAGTAGCATCCATAAATGGGAATGTAGGTCATTATTTAAAGAAGTAAGAGGGTACAAATGAAAAGATTCAAAAGTGACAAGGTTTTCCATTTCACTGAAGCAGACATTAAAAACATGGGAATGTTATAGTCTTCTTTATCTTCACTTTACTTCTTTCTTTCTTTCTTTCTTTCTTTCTTTCTTTTCGTCTATCTTTCTTTTCCATCCCCTTCTCGAAAACTAAACAGCATCTTTGTCATATATTTTCTTCCTCCTATACTTGCAATCAAACAATAAATAAATTTTAAATTAGAAACTGATAATCAGTGGTCAAGATATAAGGTTGGCCTTAAATTCTCAGCTGGAATTTTATTATTATTATTATTATTATTATTATTATTATTATTATTATTATTATTATTATTATTATTATTATTGTTGTTATTGATTATTATTATTAATAATTATTATTATTATATTTCGTTTGATTACTGGTGAGTACTCATTTCTTTCCGGGTCCCGCTCAGTGAACTGAATTAATTCAAAATGTTTTTTTAATGAAAGTAATTTAAAGTAATTGAAGAAGATAGACTCTGTTACATCTAAACATGATACTGTTTATCCTCCATTTTAATTTTACTCTTTTTCTAATCGACCATGTGGGTAGGGCTACTAGTTATCATTATTGTTTTTTTTTTGTTTGTTTTTTTTTTCCGTTAATTTCTGGTGTGTACAGATTTCTTTCCGGGTCCAGCCCAGAGACCTAAAGTTAGAAATGGCATTATGACACTTTCCACTGACTAAAAATATATATATATATATTACATAGATAAAGCCCTTCGTAAAGTGTAGGCTGTATTTGTGAGAACGATTTGTTTGTATTTCTTTGAATCATAGGCTTCCAGGAATCCATTTAATTAGTCTACTGGAATCTTTTCCAACTAATCCAAAGGCTCCAACTACAACAGGGATTGTTGATGTTCCCATGTGCCACATTTTTGAGATTTCGATTTCAAGGTCCTTGTATTTTGACAGCTTTTTGAATATCTTCAAAGCTAAATTACAGTTTGCAGGAATTATGTAATATTCCAATATTCGCTTGAAAATGAAACGGAACTAATGCTTTTAATTTAATTACATAATTAAATTTAAAGTTTTTAGCTTCCATTTTTGAAACATGGTTATTACTCTGTAGCGAAAAACATATTTTAAATCAGTTAATTTATAATATATATATATATATATATATATATATATATATATTAGGTTGGTGCAAAAATAATGACGGTTTTTGACGTTAAAAATACGTCAAAAACCGTCATAATTTTTGCACCAACCTAATACATATATATATATATATTAATCACTATATATAATATCACTCTTCTTTCAACCACTGTCAATCGCTTTCCCCTAATTTCCAGCACATTTTACGTGTTTACTCACTCATGTTTACCGTTGTTAATATTTAACAGCCCTTCCCCTCCACTAGGGATGTATGTGGCACAAGGCCGAGTTTACCGTGGGTTCTCCGAGCCCGTAGTTCTCAGCCAAAAATATTCCCTTAGAACCCGCATAAATGCGTCCAGGGTTTGTCTACCTCCCCGGACGAAACTTTGTCCTTCGGCAAAGCCTCGTCCGGGTTCCTCTCTGCTCAAGGCAGACAGTTCGACAGTTGAACAGTTTGGAGCACTGTTCTCCGTTTACCGTTGTTGGGTTTGTAAAATTCGTCTGCTCCTATATATAGTGATTGCTCCCATGAGGCTAGGCGGTTTCTCATTGGTTAATAAAATCACGTGTGTTCAGAAACGGCTGACCACCACCAGAGAAGGGATCGGATCGTAATACATCAATATTGCCAATCCATATCTTCTCGATTTGCAATGTATTTTGACAAAAAATAAATCATTATTAAACCGATTACATATGACATATTTATAGTCAGATTTTGACAGTAATTTTTTCTCGATTGACGGACGATAGGAAATTCATTTTCGTTCGCTATTGTATAACACACAAATCGAATGCCGTAAATTGACCAAACTAAATTTAAATCAAAAATAAAACATTCTGTGGTAGAAAAAAAACCCAAAGAAAAATATCAATTATTTTTTTCTTTACTCTTCACATTTTCCGGAAAA
>OZ010606.1:75466310-75511310 GCA_963932145.1 Acanthosepion lycidas
TTTGGGCTTTCGGCCTTTTACCTTCAGTGTTATATGTACGTAAAAGTTATAAGAGTTTAGAAAAAATAAAACTATTTTGTTGTTATTCGGCTTAGATAAATAACTATACTTAAACAATAAACAAAAACTAAAAATTCTTGAAGCTATTTACATAAAACAGTTGAATCCTAACCTGAACAAAATAAACTATGAAAACTCCACAAATATACTTAAATGACTATAATTGATAACAGAAGCCATTGGTTTATAACAACGGCTTCCTATATTTAACACTTCTCGTTTGCACTCTCGCGTGGACATGCGTGATGTCATGGGACGCGGTACAGTTTCGCTTCCAGCACCTCGTATACCACGAGTTTGTCGTTCCTTGGAAATCTTCTATGGAAACAAAAACAGATTATCATTATTGTTATATCCGTGTATTGTTTAATATATTATAATGTTATTGTCATCTTTGATGATGGCTTATGTAAGCCGAAAGCTGAGATAGGATTAAAAAAAACATATATCAATATGTTTTTTTCTTTCGTCTTTCAATGATAATGTTATTAAGCTTATCCGACGATATGAAAGGAATTTTCTTAAAATATACAAAACTTGTCTATATTATTTAATGAAACATGCATATATATATATATATATATATATATATATATATATATATATATATATATGATAGGTTAAAGATCAAATAAACCACCAGATAATGACAACCACCAAGCACAGCTGGCCACATGTACTCGAGGATACTCGTCTACTAGGGCGACTAGCTAATCCCTATTGCAGACGCCTTCGCAGGCACATTTGTGTTTATTCAACACCCGAAGATCCCATCTGTGGTTTATACTGCAACTATGCTGAGTAGGCATTAGTTACAGTTTATGCGAAAGAGCATGTTATCTAGCTTCATCAACAATTTGAACAAGGCCAAGATGACTCGTGACTACGTGATAGCACAACAATCGACGGTCCTCAAAGGCTTCCATCTACCCAATTTCACTCACAAGGCTTAGATCACTTTCCAAAGTTTCCGCACGATGGGATCGACCCCTCCTGTCCGATAATATCAGGAAGTATCCTTCCTGAAAAATCGGCCATGAGATTCGAACCCGAGTCACATGGTCAGAATGCCGACGTTCTAACCATTCGGTCACGTGCCCATATTCCTTGATATACTCACATACATACACACACACACACAGACTTACTAATATAGATTATGCTGTGACTCCCACATTGACAGGCTATAGTTATACTACACTTACACACATGAAAGGATATTTAAGTTTTTTTTCAGTTAAGCTTGGAATCATTTATAAATCTTAGGACCTTCGAAAGGACGTGTTGTCACTCCTTGAGTTCGGAACACCATAAATTATAGTAACGTTGCTTAAGCTAAATATACCTATTTGTTCTTTACCCTATCACTCTGGTGTGTGTGTGTGTGTGTGTGTAACGAATTTTCAACGGATTTGCACCAAAATTTACATGCACACGCTCCAAGTTAGCGGAAGGCCAAGACCGACTTTGAATTTCCCAACTCCGATCAATAGTGGAAATAATCGATTTTTTCATGCTTCTACGGCAGTTTTCATGTAGTTTGCGGCTATTTTCTACTGGCCAGTGTGAGAGCCTATAGCTGGCTGCCACGAATAGGCAGGAAGATTCTATTGGCCAGCGTGAGAGCCAACAGCTGACTGACACGAATGTTAACTAACATGAAAAAAAATCGATAGCTGCATTCGTCACAAGTGGGAAAAATTTAAATCTGCATGGCACTTTACTCCAATTGGCTCATTCGCTTAAACTCAATGTTGATTCTGATTCCGCAGAACTGGGTTGGGTGTGAAAAAGTATTTGTTGTTAACATTCTTTTTTCATTCGGTTTTTCCTGTTACGAGTCCTTTTTTAAAGCTGATCGTTTTGTGTTCATTTTGTTTAGTTCTTTTTTTCGTAACAGATTTAATGTTTAGTATAGAGCTTAGAAAAAATTCGCAGTGTGAGATAGGCAAGAAGTAAGGCATGTAGCAACATCAGCACGGCAAAGGACACTCCTTTAAAGTCAAAGAAGGGCAAAATTATTTTAAGTCAAGTGATAATGATTGCTGTATGAGTCGTATGATTTTTTAATCAAGCACGGGAAATGCCGGGCCATGCTGCTATATATATATATATATATATATATATATATATATATATATATATATATATATATATGTAAATGAAACATGACAGCTATTGAAGCGATCATCATGAAAATCCAACTCATCTTTCTTGTACTCCACTTTAGCCAACTCTTAACGAGCAGGTTAGTTAGAAGGCAACTCTTGCGTTTTAAAGACTAACTCAGAGGCTATCTGAAACGATGCGGAATCCGCTTTTCTTCGTTGGAAAACAAAACGTCAGAGCGAAGGAGCTGGCCCCTGTCTTTTTTTCATCTCTACGAAGATTTGAGCAAAGTCCACTTGAACATCGAGATCAACTGCGTGCAAATATTAAAGCAAGTCGACAGAATGCTGCTCCTCTCGGTGCTAGGCTTACTTGCCACTGTAGCTTCGTCGCACGCAGAAAGCAGGTCTTGCTCTCAACTCTCGGAAAAATGTGGCAATTGATGCTCGGGCGATATGGATCTACCACATGTTCCAAATCTCTCAAAGTCTGAAATAAGTATTTTGGAGTTTTCTTTAATGTTTTTCTATGCAAATTTATTCTTCAGTTAAGTTTTTGGATCTGCAGATTTTGACTGCCCTTATATAGAATCCTGAAATAATTTCAGATTTTATCCTGTTATAGTGGTGGAAATAAAAATTGATGAGGTCATTCTTGTTGGTAGATTTTCTGTAAACATCTGAGGGTTGTTGTTATTTCTATGCAACATGATATCTAGGAAAATTAAAATGTTGTTAGACTCAGATTTTAAGGTAAAATCTATTGTGTGGTCGACATTATTAGGTTCCGTTAAAGAATTACTTCTGTTCCAAGACGACATACATGACTATAAAAATGTTTAAAAAAAAAGAAAAGGTTTAAATTCATAATCTCATGTTATTTAAAAGTAAGAATTATTGAATCAGAGTTCACTCACTCTTGATTGGGTTACATGAGAAAGGTTTTCTGATGTTGGAAGACAAGAAAGCTCAGATAATTCCAGTTATAAAATAATAATAATAATAATAATAATAATAATAATAATAATAATAATAATGTAGACAAACTCCGTAGCCGAAAGAATAGTTCATTTTGTATCAGGTTGCACGGTATCGGCACTCACTGAATATAAAACCCGACATGACTGAATGGGCCAATATCTGCACTGGAAAATCTGCACCTTCTACGGAAAGGAAATTGAAAGAAATTGTTATGAATATCACCCAGACGCAGTTACGAAGATAGAACCTGTTACAATTTTATGGGACTATACAATACACACAGACAGAACAATCAAAGCTAACTGCTCAGACATTGTTATTAGAGGCCGCAAACCAAAAAAAAAATGCCTCCTTATTGATATGGCAGTCTCTAAAGACTGCAATGCATCTTTGAAGATCTTCAAAAAGCTATCAAAATACAAGGACCTTGAAGTAGAAATCGCAAAAATGTGGCACATGAGAACATCAACAATTCTTCTTGTAGTTGGAGCCTTTGGATTGATTGGAAAAGATTCTAACAGACTTATTGAAGGGATTCCTGGAAGCCCATGCCTTAAAGAAATACAAAAAATTGTACAGCCTACATCTTACGAAGGGCTTTATCTATGTTAAATATGTGTGTTTGAGTGTTATTTTTTTAAATTGTTCAATGGAAAATTTCATGGTGGCATTTCTAAACTTAGATCTCTGGGCAGGATCCAGAAAGCAATGGTACACACCAGAAATCAAAGAAAAAAAATATAATAATAATAATAGCAGACAATGATAATTGCCTGATATCGTTCATATTGTACAAAGATTTAAAGCTTTCAACAATAAAATGGAGAAATATAAGTAAAAAAAAGAATACGGAAAATGTCTTTTATTGACTTCAACTTCACTAGTATGAAATGAATTTACCAAAACACTTTTTAAAAAGACTAATGTCATATACTAGTTTTTTTTTTTTTTTGTTATTTGTTTCAGTGACAGTGTCTCTGTAGATAAACAAAGACATCAACTTTTATAAATTATGCTATAGCTTTCTTCTCTCGTGAGAAAAATAAGCTGTCATCTCTTTAAGTAAAGTGTATTACAAACCAAGGTTGGTTTGTCAAAGATGAATTTATAAAACTTTGAAAAAGTAGCTGGAACATTCTACAGTTACATTTATGTTTCACTATTTACAAAAAATAGACGAGAAATCCCGGATGATCCCACTTATAAAATATCATTGATGGCATCCATCATTGGATTGAAAAGGTGTAGATAGCGATTTTAGCTGATTTCGTACCATGTTGTAATGCTTCCATGGCTATTCTCATTGGACAGGACTCAAGGGTTCAATCCCCACTGGATGCCCTATAAAAAATTCGGCAATAAATAACCCAACAAGAACTGATATTCTGGGATGAGGAGTTATCATTATTTTCAATATTTACACGAGGACTATTGTCACAACCTGTGTTGTTTTTATGACAACGATTCGGCTGTTGTATCCTTTGGTCTGCATCTGATATATAGCGGTCCAGCTAACTAACTAGGAATTTGAACTTGGCCCTGTAGTTAATCTACGGGAGTAGACTGTTCTCGTTCCACTACCAATAGGATACTCCTTATATTAGTATTGATCAGTTATTGCACGCTCTGTTTCTATTGTAACAAGTATACACTGCCCTGTACACGAATTAAACTCACAATTACTATCCCTAAATTCACGAAACAACGCTTTAATCTGCTAAGCTATTGTCCCGCGAGACATCACTATAGGTTAATCATATCGACAGAGACCTGATGAAGGCCGAAGGGCACAGCGCCCGAAACAGCGTGATAGCAACAACAAAATGAGGACAATAGTCAGCATGTAAATAGTGAAAATAATAACGCAAAAATTCATACATAAATAAATATATATATATATATATATATATATATATATATATATATATATATGTGTGTGTGTGTGTGTGTGTGTGTGTGTGTGTGTGTGGACATGGTCACAAGTCATCGTGGCCTAGGGATTGAGCGTACTGGCTTTGTTCAAATTTTTGATAGCTACATAATACGCTCTGTAACTAAGGTCTGCTCAGCATAGTTGCAGTATAAACCACATGTAGGCTCTGTGGGTGAGGAATAAGCACACATGAGCTTGAGCAAGCGTCTGCAATAGGGATTGACAAGCCGCCTTAGTAGACGAGTATTCTCGAATACGAGTGTCGAGCTATACATTGTACCCATCTTTGATGTTGTCATGACTCTGGCCTATCTGATGTATATTGGTCCGGCTAACCTACTGGGAATTCCGAACTTAATCTTTTATTTAATCTATGGGAGTAGACTGTTCTCTTTCCACTGCCCTTATCTTGGGACATCTCGTCTAGTTCATATATTTAGTCCTGCTTAGTTAATGCTCGCCTTGTATCCATGTATAAACCGCCCGGCCCAGGGATAAAACTCACAATTACTGTATCACCAAATTCACAAACAAACGCTTAAATACACTAAACTATTGTCCCAAATAAGAAAACAATGCATGGTCATCAGTGAGAGGAAGACCCCGATATGGGATTTGCAGACGCAGAAGTTTGAGTAGCTGGAAAGCGTCTTGGCAGAAAAGGTAAGTGCGACACTGAGATCCGTAGACGTATTGGGATAGCCAAGGACACATTCCAAAAGCTGACCAGAGTATTGTGAGACAGCAGGATTTCTTTGGTAACAAAGACAAAATATTGAGCTATTACGTGACATCTTTCCTTCTTTACGGCAGCAAATGTTGGACAATTTCCTCAAAGATGAAGAAGAGACTCGAGGCGACGGAGATCTGGTTCTACAGATGGATGCTAAAGATATCATGGACTGAGCTTGTAAGCAATGATGAGGTCTTAGACAGGTTACAAACAAGAAGGCTTATACTTAACATCAGAAAGAGGCAGCTGGAATTTATGTGATACATAATGAGAAAGGAGGGCGTGGAAATTCTAATACTCACGGGTTGAATCGAGGGAAAGAGAGACTTGAGAAGGTGAATGATAGAACGTGGCCTGGGGGAGAAAGCAGAGGGAAGCAGCTTGCTGAGTGCTGTAAGAGATAAAAGGAAAGAGGATGGTAGATGATAAACTACGTTCTGAAAGACATGTCACATAAAAAAAAATTACCCGACTCAATATACATCAGAGGAAAGTTGCACGGCACAACGGTTGTAACGTTCTGATAAAAAAACAAAGATAATGACAATAGTCAGAATATAAATAATGTAAATGAGAAATACTGTAAAATGAACTAAAGTAAATACAGTTTAAAACATTCAATAATAAGCTGTGTATTGGGAACGCCATTTGGAATTATTTGTCTTTATCGTTCTGAACACGCTAAAGGAAAAAATACACAATTTATTTTCAACAGGCTAAATGAAATTTTATGAAAGATCTTTTTGACTGTTTACAGTATTGGATACAACTATTGTTTCAAATAAAAATGAATGTGGATAAGTCATAAAATAAAACGGTGATGAGTATTTAGTCAAGGATCAGTTGGTTATAGATTTTTGACTGGAAAGTCAGTGGATAATTTCGTAACCATTGAAAAATGTTGAGTTTGACCATCACATGCATGACAGGCAGAGCAGGTAATTATTTTCATTAGTTTATATGTCATAAGTTAACCATATGCTTCTATGCTTATATATATATATATATATATATACATATATATATATATATGTATATATATATATATATATATATAAAGAAATATAGTCTTAAGGTGTGCTATATTTATGGAATAAAGTGCTCAATATCAGAGATAGAGCGTGTGTAAATATAAAAGTGAACATAGAAGTCAACACTTAGAGGCGACAGTCTGTTTCATGCTATATGCAATCGTCAGGCCACCCTGATATATATATATATATATATATATATATATATATATATATATATATATATATATATATTATATTATACTAGTAATACTCGGTTGTTTCCAGCTCTTTAGGATTTATTTCATATATATATATATATATATATATATATATATATATCATGTTCACTAAAACTTTTAAAAATAAAGCTGCCGCAGGTATATATATATATATATATATATATATATATATATATATAAATTATATATACAGTGCGTTCTGCTTGATTATGCAAAGTAATGTTTTCATCTAACGTGTCAATAAATTCTGTTTTTGTAGCAAGGGTGTCAAATTCAAGGGTGAAAGGGACGCAACTCTTTCCGTCGGAAAATGTCTCACACGCTGCAACGCAAAGCCATCTACACCGAACACTGGTGAAAAAAAATGGTGTCCTGTTCATTTTTTCTTCCTGCTTTTATGGAGTCCAGAAACACCTCATTACCATGCGTGTAACGCGACTTTGCGCGACCGCACGAGACCGTAAATATTAAAAGTCACGGACGCCATCTTGGATCCTTTCCTTTCGTAACCCACAGGCCAGACAGACGCGAGGGCGTTTGGGAGGTAAGCCATTCCTTTTTTCCCCACACTCCCCCCTGATCTCATGATCACAGAGGGGACAGGGAGGCGGCGATCGCTTTCGCCGGGTGCTTCTTCGAAGAGGGACGCTGCGAGCCTCATCACCGCTTGCGCTCACGTCCGCGGTCTGAGGGTCGAAAAACACCGCGTCCCTTGGAAGGCTGCTGATATCTGAGTCACTGCCTGATGGAGCTGGCATGAACCAGAGCGATGCCTCACTGGTCTCAGATTCCGATTCGCTCCCGTCGTCCAGCGATGGTTGCAACTGCGTCGCCGGCCGCAGGTCCTTAACGTGACGGGGCACACCGTCGACCCGCACCGCCTGTGGGCTGATCACCTCAGTGACGCGTCCGGTTCCGTATTTCGTCGTGCACTTGCTGTGCGGGTTTTTAACCCAGACGACATCGCCTTTCTTCAGCCTCTCTCCGGTTACTTTCAGTTCCGTCAGCGGGTTGGTCTCTATGCCCTTCACTCTGACGTGGTACCTATGCAATGTGTCGGCTGGAGTCGTAGAGGGTGAGACATCATCCTTCGGGGTCACGTTGTACAAGTAGACTGCCTCAGACACCGCGCAGCCCGTCCTGGCTGCGATGGTCTTGACGGTCCTGTGGTTCCGCTCGATGATCCCATTTCCACTCGGTACGTGGGCGCACCGGAACCGTAGGTGCACTCCCCAGGCATCCGCAAACCTCCTGAACTGCTCACTGTTGAATGCGGTGCCATTGTCGGTTAATATCTCCGTTGGGGGGCCACGTTCAAGGAAGATACCATTTAACTGACGGATGATGGTGGCTGAATCCTGCCGACGCAGCAGCCGCCATATCGCAAACCTGGATGGACCGCAATCAATGAGCGTCAGGAAATCCTCGCCGTTGTGGTGAGTAACATCTATCGCCAGCCGGCTCCAGTGGTTCCTCACGCTCAGCTGCCCTTTCTTCCAGCGAACGGGTGCTGGGTCTATAGACTGGCACGCCACGCAGTTTCTGACCACTCTTCTGACGTCTGTCTTTTGTACTCCTGGGTCAACCAACTTGGCGAAATACAGGGTCCGCTTGACTCCGGGGTGCCCGCTTTGTTGGTGGACTTCTTTGATCCGATTAGATCGAACGGGACTCATGGACGCAGCGCAGGCGGGTTGCACGGGCTCAATAGCTTTCTTAGTGGCGTCAAGCCACCTTTGGGGCACCCTCGTTAAACAATCTGCCTTGTTGAGGCTAGATTTGACCAGGGACACCTCCATTGTCAGTGCGTACTCTTGCACCAGCTTCACGATTGTGTCGAGCCGTCGTCGGATAAGCATCTCGCTGGCGGCTTTAGTCCGCACCCTGGCCCTCCCGGTAAGGGTATCCGAGATCCACTTATAGACGCAAGCGGAATCCGTGAACAGACGCAGGGTGGTCGACTTCCAGAGGATCGCCAAGTTGATCCCCTTGATGACAGCATCGAGCTCTGCTAGGTTTATGTGCTGGGAGTCCTTTTCTGGACGTAACGAGCAAGCATCTTCCACCACGGCTCCATCGTGAACTATCGATACACCAGTTGCAAGAGAGCTTGCGTCAACCCACACACTGAGGTCTTGGCTGTCGACGCACCATCTGCCCCGCGCTGGGTCTTCCTTGCGTACTCTAGCGAGGACCTCCCTCATCATGGTGAGGAGAGGGGCGTCGTGAACTTCGTCATCCCATCCAGTGGTGACATCAGATGCTCTCCGCTTGATGAACGCTACTGCAACACGCAGCCAGCCACCTACAGGAAGGTGCCCAACTAACTTGCCGCACAAGGAAAATATGCTTCGCCGCGTGACAACGGTGGGCATGTCTGGGACCTCGTTTCCCCGTTTCCAATACAGAACGTCATCCTCTCCCCAGACCTGCAAACCAAGCACTCGTGCACCATCCTGCAGCCTCTCCGGTTCCTTGCTGAGGAGGCCAAAGTTGTAGAGATGCTCCTTCACGCGCGCCGCAGATATGACTCCTTCGTTCACGTACACGTCATCAATATATGCAGATGTTGCCCGCCGTATACGCTCATCCTTCGTCAGAATGGCGTCAACAATCATCTGCATAATTGATGGCGCCACATTGAGTCCAAACCCCATGCGGGTTAGGCAATACCTTTGCCCCTTGATAAGCACAGTTTGATAGGGCCACAGTGATTGGTGCACACGCACTTGAAGGTATGCTTTGCGAAGATCCAGCACAGACACATTTGATCCTGCCTGTCGCCATTCCCTTAGCTTCTCGGTACACACGTCCGCGCGGGCTGTAAAAGGGTCCACGTGCTCGTTCAGTTCCCGATAGTCGAGCACCGGCCTCACCTTTTGTTTGTTGTGCTGGAGAACCGCCATTAGCGGGATCAGGCCCTTCGGGGGCCCCAATTCCTTCTCTGGATAAGGAACCAACCACCCGTTATTAATCCAGGCTCGCAACTCTTTGTCGTATTCCGCACGAGCTAGCGGGGGAATTTTATACTCTGGCACACTGTTGTACAGCTTCTCTGGCGGTTGATCGTCCGACCATTTCCAGGAAACTGTCCAGGACTTTGTGCGCTGGTCGAATTCCGCACGAAAGTCAGGCCGTTCTAGCTCCATTGCTGCACTTAGAGCAAGACCAGTTTCAGTGAAACGCGCCCGACCCTCTTCGTCAACATGGACGCCACCCACTTTTTTGATGACGTCCATTCCCAGGAGCAGATCATAGCCGAGCAGTTCTCCGTCCACGACCAGGGCTTGTACGGCTACTGCAGGCCCATCGCCGATGCTTGCGCGGATGACGCTCACTCCACAAGAGGCTAGCGAGCCCCCGCCAACAGTCAGAATTGGAATCTTTTTCTCATCCCAAGTGTCACAACATGCCTTGCGCACAAGGGTCCGGGTGCACCCGGTGTCTACAAGCGCGAAGCGCTCACGCCCGTTAATCCGCACGCTCACTGCGGGTAGCGCCTTGTTCAGCGGTGATCTGGGGAGAAGACTGGCGCTGTAGCTTACTCCCCTTGCCCGTTTCCCGGACAGCTTCTTGCTACGTGGCCCAGCTTGTTGCACCTGTAGCAACGCATACGTCTCCGTGTTCCTCGGTTATGCGTATCCTTCGCACTGCTTCGGCTTCGGCAGTCTTTGGAGAAGTGGTTCAGTTCGCCACATTTATAGCACCTTGTGTCCTCAGTTGGCGGTGCGGGTGCTTCCACAGCTGCTGAGACAGGCTCCGCGTCGTCCTTCAGAATATTCCGGGCTCTGGCCAGTAACTCGTCTAACCCCAGCTCATTGAGCCTTGACGATGCTCGTAGCAGTCGACTGGCGTTGTCTGGGAGTCCGGCCAGAAAGGCGCATCCTAGGATTTGGTCGCTTGCTCCACCGAACGGTGCGGCCAGCTTCCTCAAATCGGCCAGATAGACATCTACCGTTTCATCTGGCCCAAGCCGCCGTTCGGTGAACTGCCTCCAGGAGACAAAGGGGTCCGCACCGAATGCCACGTATAGAGCCTGCTTAATTTCCTCCAATTCTGCGTCAGCCCTGAGCTGCTGATACACGGCGTAAGCTCCTTTGGTGAGCCTCAGAGGGATTACCAGTGCGGGATCTTTAACTTTACACAGCCGGCAGACCCGCTCGGCCTTTTCCCACCACTCGACCACAGACGGGCCAGCAGGGGAACCGTCGAACTCTGGTATCAACTTCAAGTCGAATCTGTCCATGTTGTAGTAATTGCCGAAATAGCTTGTAGCAAGGGTGTCAAATTCAAGGGTGAAAGGGACGCAACTCTTTCCGTCGGAAAATGTCTCACACGCTGCAACGCAAAGCCATCTACACCGAACACTGGTGAAAAAAAATGGTGTCCTGTTCATTTTTTCTTCCTGCTTTTATGGAGTCCAGAAACACCTCATTACCATGCGTGTAACGCGACTTTGCGCGACCGCACGAGACCGTAAATATTAAAAGTCACGGACGCCATCTTGGATCCTTTCCTTTCGTAACCCACAGGCCAGACAGACGCGAGGGCGTTTGGGAGGTAAGCCATTCCTTTTTTCCCCACAGTTTTTTTTTCAGACTTTGTGCTTCTTGCAGATTAAATTATACTTTCAGACAAGAGAATATGATCAATGAAAAAAAGTTGTATAGTAACAGGGTTCTTTTTCTCAAAGTATGTAAAAAGGCACAGTTTCAAGTGTTCGGTCTGATTAAGCAATCACCATATAAATCCTTAATATGGGTAAGAAAAAGGGTCTTACTGAAAACGATCATGCTGAAATTACTCGCATGCTTGGAAGTAGTCTGTCAACGCTAGAAATTTCAAAAAAGTTACATAGAGACCACCGTACAATCAAAGGATTCGTCTTAGGCAGTAAATCATGCAGAAAGACACCTAAATGATCGAATTTGCGAAAGTTAACTGCCAGAGATCTTCGTAAAATTAAATATGAAGTCTCGAAGAAACCGCATGAAACTAGTAAAAAAATATTTGAAAACGCTGGAGTGCCCAAAGTTGGTAAAACTACACGTTGTGAGGTCCTCAAGGCCTTGCCAAAGTGAAGAGTCCCATCAAGAGGCCCCCATTGAGCAAAGCAAACAAGATGAAAAGAGTTGAATGGGCACACAGTTACGTGAAGATCAATTTTGGCAATGTGATCTTCACCGACGAGTGCTGTGCTACCCTTGATGGGCCTGATGAGTGGTCATCTGGGTGGGTTTTAAATGGTCGACCGGCAAGAGTACGCATTCGTCGACAACAGGGTGGCGGAGGAGTGATGTTTTGGGCTGGGATCCGCGGAAATGAACTAATAGGCCCAAAGAAAGTAGCCAAAAGGCTTAAGCTAAATTCAAATGCATATTGTAGGCTTTTGGAAGATGCCTTTCTGCCCTGGCTTGATGAACAACCAATTCAGAAATGAAGATCGTTGATATTTCAGCAGGATAATGCTCCAGCGCATAGATCAAGAAGCACCACCAATTGGGTTCAAAGGGCAAAATTTAATGGTATGGCCTCCAAACAGCCCTGATTTAAATCCAATAGAAAATTTGTGGTCTATAGTCAAGAGGCGGATTAATGCTAAAAACAAGCAATTCACCAGCTTAGAAGTCCTGTGGAAATCAATTGTAAGTGCTTGCCGATCAATCAAACCTTAAATTGAAACATTGACGTCAGCATTGACGCCTCATAACGTCAGCGTTGACGCCTCATAACGGTTTTGAAGAATTGAGAATGTCATGTTTGTTCGTAGCCACATAAACAGACTTGTTTTGTTTTGTTTAACATGCTATACATATGTATTATGTAATGTAGGACTTAGAACACACGATGTATTGTAATATGCGCCACAATTCAATTAATAAAATTTAGTATAAAATGAGTTTTTCTTGTTTTATTCCATTTGCATAATGAAAGTGAACACTAAATTAGGGTTTAGGTTCATAAATCATTAAAAAGAAGCACGTTTTGTATATTTCGACAACTTAAATGATTGACAAAATAATAAAATAGTATCAACAACACATTAGCTTTTATTCTTCAGAATATATTGCTTAACTTGGATATTTGTAGGTAAAAATTAAATTTGCATAATCAAGCAGAACGCACTGTATATATATATATATATATATATATATATATATATATATATATATATATATATATTACACACACACACACACACACATATATATATATATATATATATATATATATATATATATGATGAAATATACTTTTAAGGAGTGCTATATTTATGGGATAAATATCAAAGATAGAGTGTATGTAAATATAATTAAAAAAGTGGACATTAAAGTCAACACTCACAGGCGACAGGATGTTTCATGCTGGACGTAATCGCCAGGCCGCGACGATTTTCCGTCTAGCATGAAACAGCCTGTCGCCTCTGAGTTTTGACATCAATGCTTACCTTTATATATATATATATATATATATATATATATATATATATATATATATATATATGTATGTATGTATGTATGAGTGTATGTATGTATATATAATTTGCAGCAATATTCAAAGCATAAAGGAATGGAAGACTTATAAATATGTAGAATAGTTTCAGGTGAGAAAAATGTCTCGCCCGACACCGTGAACGGCCATTCTTAGCAGCTGACATAGCAATGGATTCAATGTAATCTTTCCATTTCATGTCAGACGAGAATGTTAGCCACAGAAGGCAACAACGCGTCACATTCATCGGCTGATTGGTAGAGAGAGGTTTCGTTTTGGAGGCATTAAAATTAACAAGCCATTCCCGTCCCAGTCAACGACAAACTGCAGGTCATTTTTAAGATCAGCCGCTAATTTGACCTTATCGAACCAATCCGACTTACTATCGAGACAGGATTTAACGGTTGACTACATATATATATATATATATATATATATATATATATATATATATATATATATGTTTATGTGTGTGTGTGTTTTGTGTGTGCCTATATGTGTGTGTGATTATTTGTTGTGTAAAAACTGGATTTTCCCTCACATATGTGAGAATAATTTAAAATCATCACACTTCTATTCTTCCTACATGTACAATTATGCAAACTGATAACACACGCATATATATATATATATATATATATATATATATACGTATATATTTGCACATCTAAGTTTATATATATATATATATATATATATATATATATATATATATATATATATATGTATATGTACATATATACATATATCTAAATGCACATGTAAATATAGATATGTTTGAATGTATATGCATATACGTATAAATAGACAAGCAAAAACGGAGAGATACACCACCCACCTGTCTATGTGAAAACTGATCTACCTTCCGCTACTTCTGAAACAGATTTGGACAATATGCCAATTACTTTGTCTCAGTGACCACCTGCATAACCGACCTGGAATATACATATATATATATATATATATATATATATATATATATATATATATATATTATACAATATTTTAAATAAGTTTTTATATACAGAGATTATCACGCTCACATACACGACCCTGCACATATATAGATTCAAAGGCACACCTGTTTATATATGTCTATAGGTTTGAATATATGTAACAAGCCGGTTTCAAGCCGACCCGTGTCCACACCTACTTTGTACCCACACTTGAATATTAATGCTTAGTTTTTTCAACGTCAAAGAAATGGTATCCTTCCTCTCGTATCCCATACATCTTGAAACGACAAGATGTTATGCAGTGTCGATGTATTTGCATAAAAAGTTAATTTATTTATTTCGTCGTGTCTGTCGTCCACGGAAACATTAGACACCCGCTAGTATTTTAAATAAAAATCGTTTGCCATCTCTCTTCTACAGCCGAAGTTGCTTTCTCGCTAGTATTTGTTATCAGCGAAGAAGTTTCGATTCTCCCGTCTGCTGTTATAAATTATTTAATATTAATGCGCTTTAAAGACCTGCTTGCTAGCTGAAAAAAAAGGTTCATACATCTGGAGTTTGCGGATTTTTTTCAACCCTTCATATAAATCAGCATTTCGAACTCAGACTGATTTCCTAAGCAGGCTGGCCGTCTTTACAGGATAAACTTTCTACCTGCCAATGTGATTATGCTTAGCTCTGTCCAAATAAACAAAATGCTATCGACGTTTTTGTTTTGTCATCGTCGTCGGTGGCGGCTGCGATGGGGGACGACGGCAGACGATCAGCAAAAGATTGTTTCCAAATATTAAACAACATATTAAGACACAGGATAATTTTGAAAGAAAGAAAAAATATATGAACTGTTACGCAGTATCGGTCCTCCTATATGGCAGTGAGTGCTGGACAATTTTCTCACAAGAGACTTGAGTCGACGGAAATGATGCCCTACAGAAGGATGCTGAGAATACCATTGACTGAACATGTGACCAACAATGAATTTTTAGAAAAAAATATAAGCAAAAAGGACACTTAACCTTATCACTAGAAACAGATTCTGTAAATTTCCATGGCACATAACGAGGAAAGAGAGCTTGAAGAATTAAATGTTCTCAGGACAAATTCCATATTGAAATCAAGAGGATCAGAGTAAAGTGCCGATTAACCTATCTAATGAGCTTGTGTAAAATGGTTGGCAGAACGGAGATTAGGAAAGATAGTGAAAATACAAAATTTACTAAGTCCTACAAAGTACAGAAAATTGTGGAGAGCCATGACTGCTCAACTCCTGAAGGGATACAGGAAGTTGTGTTGAGCACTTCTTTGATGGGAAAAATAATTTTTTCATGTTCTCATTTTTTCGCTGTTTCTTTTCTACTTTTGTCATTTGAAGCTGATTATGATCATGACGATGGTGCAGACATGAATTAAAATGATGATGATGATGAAAGTGCAGAGTTGAGGATGAGGAGGAAGGTGCAGAGATGATGTTGATGAAGTTAAAATGCTGATGATGATGAATGTGCAGAGATAATGATGATTAAGGTACAGAGATGGCAATGATGAAGTTAAAATGATGATTACGATGTTGAAAGTGCAGGGATGATGATGATGAAGGTACACAGAGGACGATGATGAAAAAATGATGATGATGAAGAAAAGTGCAGGGAGGATGTTGATGAAGGTGCAGAGATGATGATGACGAAGTTAAAATGATGATGATGATGATGATGATGAAAAATATGAAGATGGTTTAGAGATGACGATGATGAAAAAATGATAATGACAATGAAAGTGCTGAGATGATGATGATGATGATGATGATGATGATGAAGTGAAAATGATGATGATCAGGATGAGGTGAAAATGATGCTGATGAAAAATGACGATGATGATGATGAAGTACAGAGATAAGGCTGATGAAAAATGATTATGATCATGAAAGTGCGGAGATGATGATGATGAAGGTGTAGAGATGACGATGATGATTTTAAAATGATGATGTTGATTAAGTTAAAAAGATGATGATGAAGAATGTGCAAAGATGATGAGTAGGAATGAGTAGATATGACGATGATGAAGTTAAAATAATGATGATAATGAAGATGTGGAGATGATGATGATGAAGGTGCAGAGATGAGGATGATGAAGTTAAAATGGTGATGATGATGATGATGATGATGATGATGATGATGATGATGATGATGATGATGATGATGATGATGAAGTCAAAATGATGATGATGATGAAGGTGCAGAGATGTTGTTAATGATCAAGGTGAAGAGATTATGACGATGATGATGATGAAGGTGCAGAGATGTTGTTGATGATCAAGGTGAAGAGATTATGACGATGATGATAATGAAGGTGCAGAGATGATGTTGATGATCAAGGTGAAGAGATTATGACGATGATGATGATGAAGGTGCAGAGATGATGTTGAGGATCAAGGTGAAGAGATTATGACGATGATGATGATGATGATGATGAAGGTGCAGAGATGTTGTTGATGATCAAGGTGAAGAGATTATGATGATGATGATAATGAAGGTGCAGAGATGATGTTGATGATCAAGATGAAGGTGCAGAGATGATGTTGATGATCAAGGGGAAGAGATTATGATGATGATAATGATAATGAAGGTGCAGAGATGTTTTTGACGATCCAGGTGAAGAGATTATGACGATGATGATGATGAAGGTGCAGAGATGTTGTTGATGATCAAGGTGAAGAGATTATGACGATTATGAAGGTGCAGAGATGTTGTTGATGATCATGGCAAAGACATTGTGGCGATGTTGATGATGAAGGTGCAGAGATGATGCTCAGGGTCAAGGTGAAGAGATTATGATGATTATGAAGGTGCAGAGATGATGTTGATGATCAAGGTGAAGAGATTATGACGATGATGATGATGAAGGTGCAGAGATGTTGTTGATGATCATGGTGAAGAGATTATGGCGATGATGATGATGAAGTTGCAGAGATGATGCTGAGGATCAAGGTGAAGAGATTATGACGACGATGATGATCAAGGTGCAGAGATGATGTTGATGATCAAGGTGAAGAGATTATGGCGATGAGTATGATGAATGTGCAGAGATGTTGTTGATGATCAAGTTGAAGAGATTATAGCGATGATGATGACGATGAAGGTGCAATGATGATGCTGAAGATGATCAAGTTGAAGAGATTATGGCGATGAGGGCTTAGAAAATTCGATAATCACAGGGCACATTGAAAGAAAGAGGTACTACTGGAAAGTAACTAATAACCTACCAAACGAACTTGTGTAAATGGTTGAAAAACGGGGATTAGGAAGGACACATGGCACAGTGGATAAAGACGTTCGTTAGATCCAATGACAGGACCCAAAGAGTGTGAGTTCAATACCCGGTTAAGTGAATTTGGAGAGGGGAATTAACAGGAGATAACTGATAACTGACATCCATTAAGCATGGCACGTGGAACTAGAACAGTGAGCGAAATAACGGGTTCAGTTTGACATTCCAGCCACCTGAAGAAGGCCGGAGAGTACAACGGCCGAAACGTTGTAATAAATTTGACGATAAAAATGCGAACAATAGTCCGAATAATGTAAATAGTGTGCATAATACCTCATCTCAGAAATATAGACAGATACTGAAAGGCCGAAATGTTGTAATAAATATGGCGACAAAGATGAGGACGATAGTCCGAATAATGTAAATAGTGTACATAATACCTCATCTCAGAAAAATAAACAGATACTGAAAGGCCGAAACTTTGTAATAAATATGGCGACAAAGATGAGGATATTAGTCCGAATAATGTAAATAGTGTATATAATACCTCATCTCAGAAATATAGAGAGATACTGAAATATCATTTAATCACAGAGGAAAAAAATGAAACTGTGGTCACTGCATAGAGAGAAATCTACGCAAATTATGAGATGTAACCATCAATACATTGCGCGATTCACTTATGTTTGAGCTACCAGGCATTTGGTCGAGATATTTGTTTGCTGATAGTGATATCATTCCTAGATGCCTAATAAAACAACGGTAATGATGCAGTCTTAAGATGCGCCATTCAACTGACTTCTAACGCGATATTCTCAAATTTTCTTAGTTTCTCAACGTTTTCAAAGATTTGTTATTGTTCGCTGGGCTGCAATATCTATCAGCAGACATGCATTTTCAACATGATTTTTCAAAATTGTTTGATTAACTTTCTTCAACATTATTATCATTATTATTATTATTCGTGAAAAATATACTCGTAATTTATAGACATTTACAGCAAAGCTTATTTCCTTTACGTGCTTTAAAGTTTTGCTTCCTTCCTTAGGAGCCATGCGTGATGTATGCTCGGTCGATGATGTCTATTTTCAATTCATGATTGACTTAGCAGAAGAATTTAAGTAATGAGCTGCTGTTAATTTTTATGATAAACTGATTGCCAAAGACTAGTGGACCGCGTTTAATCAGCTATTTAACCCATAGCCAAGAGGAAAGATGGATTCATACCTTTCCCAACAGTATTTGAGGTTAAGTCAATGTAAAAAATTCAAATCAGCTCACCATGTTTTATTCCGAGCCTTTATCCATTACACCCCAGCATATCTAAGCTTGCAACACCTGGAATTCCCAAGCGGTCACCTATCTAAGTACTGACCAGGCTCAACGTTGCTTAACCGTTATTTCAAGGTGACATGCCCGTAAGCACATGAAGATTCATTGTTGTAATTATTGTTATTATTATTTATTAAATGTTTTTTGAATACATAATCGTTTTTTACAGGCTTGAATCCAAACTTTATTTCTTGTATTCCTCTAAAGACCTTCTATGTGTCTGTATTATAATTGATATCTCATCATATATATCGTATATTCTGTATTTAATCTTATTGTCAATTTAAGCGTCACTTTTGGTTCAGATGTTAGCATGGCAGATAAAAGTCAATAATTTTAACTGAGCAACGAAGCTACTATAGCTGATAAAAATGGAAAGAAATAATGCAGTATATGAGTGAACTGCACATTCATAACGTATTTTTTTAAGCGTGGTGAATTATCCACAGAAATGAAGCTCTAAAGTAGATAATCATCTGATGTCGATGATGACGTTTCAACGTTCACAGTAGTGGAGTATACAATCAAAACCAATACTCGAAACTTCTCAAATAATAGATACCATTAAAAGATATGCGTAGATATTTACAGAAGTAGAGGACACAACCACCACCAGTACTCCAAACTTTTCAAAAGATAGATACTATTAAAAGATATCATGAGTCGATATTTAGAGTAGTGGTGTACTCAACAATCATCAGTAGTTGGAAATTTTGAAAAGATAGATATCATATAAATTACCATGAGTAGATATTTACAGTTGCGGAAGCCCCAAACAAGTACTCGATAATTTACAAATACTGATAACATTAAATGTAGGTTCCTCCATTAGGTCACGTAAAAAGTATCATATCACGATGAAAAAAGGCTCATAAATCAACAAAAAACAAAGTTTTGTCTCAATATCTTGTTATTAATGGAAAGCTAAAGTATTAAATTTATTACTTACAGTAAGTAACATATTCTGGTGTCTTTCAGACAGAAATTATATAGATTGGAATGTCAAATATATGCTTGATTTTTGTTTAAAAGTGGCCATTTCCTTAAATTTCTTAAATTTTAAGAAATTTGTAAACAAACAAAATTTTGATTTTAAATTTCTTCCTAAAATAAATTTATATATATTTGACACGTTATTTGAGTAAAATTAGAAAATTTAAACTTAAATTAATCTGATATGAAACAAACAGTACTTACTTATAGCATAAAAATTTGTATCCAAACATTTCTTAACGATGTGTCTGAATTTATCAACGAAATCGATTGTGACGAGGTGATTACTATGGATGATCAAAATTGACAATTTTTGCAAAGTAAGAGAACGCGGTTTTTCGTTTTTAACTAGTACTTTTTAAATATTAACATTTTTATTCAGCAATTATGTAATATCTATTTTTTATTTCATACTTTCTTAATTAGATAATAGTTTAAAGTTTTTTATTAATTAGATAATTGTCTAAAAAATTTAAAGGATTATGTCATGTATACATTTCCATACGTAGAAATTATGAACGTTTTTTTCAATAAATTTTTTAAAAAATTATTTTTAAAATATTTGGGGTCAAACGACTGTTATGTGCTTTTGAAATTTCGATTCGTAAATTTACTTTTTCGTTAACGTTATCATTGCATTACGTTCTTAAAAGCAATAAAGAATGTTAAACGATTTTTGAAGTATTAAGAAGTTAATGAAAAAAATTTTTAAAATGGGAAAAAATTTTAAAAATACATTATTCATCAAAAAATTTTTATTTCTTCACAAAATAATGTCCTTAGTATAACGTATTTACAAAAACAGGTGAAAGCTTTTCTAATTAATTAATGTCATAGTTTTTTACATAAAAAAAAACTGGTGATTTACTTTCTACAAAGAGTCCTGTATATAACTAATAAAACAAATCCCGCGCTTGAAGATTTAATTTCTCGAAATTTCATGAAAATATGTAAGTGGGTGGAAACATGTTAAAAAAAAATCTCTTTTTAACAAGATTTTCAAAAACCTATTTCGAAAATAATTTCATTCATTTGTGAATAAGTCCTGAAAGTTTCATTAAAATCCGCCAATTATTTGATTTTTGCAAGAATTTCCTAAATTAACGTGTGTTTTCCTCGGGAAAAGCGCCAAATAAAACAAACTTTTTTTTAGTCTTTTCGCGCTGTCGTAAAAAAAAAATAAAATTTTTAACCAAAATTTTCTACGTGCTAGAAAGGAGAAAAAAAAAAATACTTAAAAAATACTTTGGTATTTCCTCTTCATAACAACATAAACATATCGATACAAAACTTTGTTTTCGTTGATTTATGGACCTTTTTTAATCGTGATATGCTGCTTTTTTACGTGACCTAATGGAGGAACCTACACTAAATGTTATCATGGACCCAACCACCATCAGTACTTCAAAGTTTTCAAAAGATAGATACCATTATAAGATATCACGTGTAGATATTTACAGAGGTGGAGAACTATCAGTACTCGGAAATTTTCAAATGATAGATAACATTAAAAGGTTAAAGCTTTTATTATAATAATCAAAGATTTTCCAACAATATGCCGTCCGTGTATAGTAAAATTACAATTATAAAATGAAACAAAAATTACTCAAAAAATGTATTAGCTTCTCGCTTACTGACCTCATACGGAACTCTCGGGTTCCATTTTCCTTTACTCACGAGAATGGGGATTTGGAAGGGGTATCAAGAGCCTACAGCCTCCCTATATCTAAATCCGTCCTAGCCCAACATAAAAATTATTATATACCATTATTAATATCTATGTTTTATATATTTATCGTAGTAAAAATAACATATGGACACCGTGCATGTGTCCTGTACTCGAGTGAGTCAGTTCGTGATACACGAGTCTGTCTCATACAGTTACTGTCTACTAACCATTGAAGGCACTTTCTCACTGACACCATATAAACATCGCTAAATACATTCCCTATGATTATTATAATTTTAAATAATATAAGAGGTTGAAGCCTTTATTATAATAATCAAAGGTTTTCCAACAATATGCCGTACATGTATAGCAAAATTACGAATATGAAATAAAACAAAAATTACTCAAAAATGTATTAGCTTATGTATCAGATTTTTCGGAAACACCTAGTGACAACTTGCGGATCCTTAGGGCTGAGGCTTTTTGCTATAAATCCTAATACCTATTCTGCCAAATCTCCCAATATATAACGCAGGATTTCGCAATATTTTTACCCTCCTGAAGCCCTGCATAAAATTATTATATACCGTTATTTATATTTTGTGAAAAGACATATCATATACGCTTTTTAGTTATTATTATAATTTTATATAATATAAGATGTTGAAGACTTTATTATAATAATCTAAGATTGAGAAAACCATGGTCTAGATAAATAAATGTAAATATTTTTCGCTTAATAGAAAATAGAGTCTTTCAAGTTATCCCGAGGGCAAGTAGGATAAGGCTTTGCATCCCCAAACTCCTGTTCCAAATAAGGAGCAATAACGTACTGGATTTCATAATAACAATATTAAGAAAAATAACCGAACTGGTTTACATCTTACTATTCGCCGGGTGTCGTGTTTGGTTCATCATTGCATCTCCAAGTAGTAATGGGTCAGCACGAACCAAATGCAGGGAAAGATGTGACTACACTGGTCTCTCCTAATGGTTAAGACATGCCAGTGACGAAAACTTTGTTAGGGTAAACTGTAGATAAAAAGAGCAATAACTCAAACTGATCACACAAAATAGCCACCTAAAAATATCTCGTTATTAATGAAGAATAATTTATTTTTCTGTCAGAGGAAGATCTTATGGTGCCAATCTTCTAAGAGAAGAGTGTGTCTATCTTGAAAACAAATACGCAAGGACTTCCTGGTTCGCAAAATTGTCAGCTGCTTTTTAATTTATTTGCATTTAGCCCCCTCATCAGAAGCTCTGTGTTTAAAATTTTATTATAATATAATAAAATATTTTTTCGATGAAATAATATTAATAATTGTAGATCAAGAACAGGTCATCAGAATGAATTCAATCAAGGCCAGAATAGATAAATCACAGAATGAATGCAAATGCAGGATGTGTGGAATGCTAATGAATTAACTGCATAGATAGTGAATATCCCAAGTGAGCACATAAAGATTGTAATCGACGATGAGATTGGTTTGATAAGATAATTAATTCGGAAGTATATCATAAGGTTTGACTTCTGTGTAACAGAGAAATGGTCGAAACATCTGCCAAAATTAGTGGGAAAAAAGGAGAGTCATAATATATTATGTGATTAATCCTTCCAGACATGTCATGTCATTGAAGGACAAAGACTCAACATTATTGTTAGAGTTAAGGAGAATAATGTGTGTCCTATTATTGACTTTACTGAGTTAAATTCAAGTGTGGACACCAAAAAAACTAAAGAATAGTAAAATATCAGTATCTGGCTGGGTAGCTAAATAAGCTAAGCAACATACCTGAAGAAATAATAATAGAATAAGGTAGAAATAACAATAGATTGGTAGTACTAATAGAAGAATAATAATATAAAACATAATAATATATAATATTATTATATTATATATTACTATATTATCATATTATTCAATGATATTATTATGATTAATAATAATAGAATAATTTTAATAGAATAATAATAATAATAATAATATATTCAAAAAGCTGTCAAAATACAAGGACCTTGAAATAGAGGTCTCAAAAATGTGGCATATGGGAACATCAACAATCCCTGTTGTAGTTGGAGCCCTAGGACTGGTTGGAAAAGATTGCAGTAGACTAATTGCAGGGATTCCTGGAAGCCCATGCCTCAAGGAGATACAAAAAATTGTTCTGACAAGTACAGCCCACACTTTACGAAGGGCTCTATCTATGTCATTTTTTTTTTTTTTTTTTGTCAGTGAAAAGTGTCATGATGCCATTTCTAACCTTAGGTCCCTGGGTGGGACCCGGAAAGAAATGTGTAAACGCCAGAAAGCAAAGAAAATAAAAACAATAATAAAATTATAGTTAGTTATGTGCCATGCGTAATACACGCTTAGGCGATCATATATCTTTCGATACATGACTGAGAAGGCATATATTTTCCTGCAGTAGGTTGCCATTTCTTTCTGCAGTAGACCAGTTGCCATCCAAGGCTATAGAACCCGGTCCGTCTTGCTATTTACCCATAGCTGGGAAGAGAAGAAGAGAATTCATACCTTTCCCAAGGGTATTAGCATGTAAGTGAATGTAATGGATTCGACTGGAAATCGAACTCGGCACTCCGATTCCTCAATCCTATTGGCTATAATAGTAATAATAGAATAGTAGAAATAATGATAGAATAATCTCAGGAACATACCTGGAGAAATAATTCCTGTAGTAATGGGAACACTTGGAACAGCACTTAGAAAACTAAAAACGCAGTTAGGGAGAATTGAAAGTCAGCCCAAGATTATAGAACTCTAAAAAAAATCTACTATCACTAACTTTTCGACAATTATCCGAAACGTTTTCGAGTTGTGTGGAATCTTGGTATTGTTATGCCTCAAGAACAGAATTGCCATTGACTACGTTAAAGGGCGACACCAAAATAATAATAATAATAATAATAATAATAGCTACCAATAAGTGGATTCGGACAAGGGCAATCTGCTCATCTTTCTGGAACTGGATAAAGGAACCTCTCTGCACTGGTGCCTTTGTACGAAGTATGGACTTAATGTGAACGAGAAATGGAACCTCAACAAGACAGAAAAATGATTGAGAACGGACAAATCAAGATGAAGATTTCAATATCAAATCGGATTTCGGCTTTGCGTCCAGAAAGCTAGACATCACTCTAAAAGGAACAAGAAAATGTTTCCTCATCGACGTGGCTGTTGCGGGTGACCATAATATCACGGTCAAAGAAATTGTTGAGTGCCTCAAAATACACCAACCTCCGAATTCAAGTTGTCAGAATGCGGGTGGTTCAAAACAATTGTTGCAGACAGCTTTGGAAAGGTGGGGTCGGATGCACCGAGAATAAAAAAAAAATCTTTCATTGAAAAAATCGTAATAAGCCTAGTATCCCATCGCTTCAGAAGTGGGACGGTCTGAGGTCGTACAACTTGATGGACAACATGCATAATGCAAGATCTCCGGTTGAAAAGAAGAAGACAACGAAGAAGAAAAATATTTTGAAAACTGAAGGGTAATCAATTTAAATCCGTCCTGGGTATGACGATAAACTACATCCGCGTCCTGAGTCGGACGATAAACTAGGTACAACAGCAAGGCCTCTGATCAGGAGGTTTTGAGGAGCGTGGAAGGGTTAGGGTTATAATTGTTGGTGTTCCCAGGTCCACCTTAAAAAGCATTATGAAAGTGTAAAAATGGATTTTAATACCAGAGATACTCTGTAAAAGAATTGTTAACACAAATAAATTTTTGAAGAAAAAAAAACTATTACCAGCAATATATTTTTGCAAAAAATATTACCAGCAATACATATTTTAAAATAATATTACTAGCGATACATTTTTGAGGAAGAAAGTATTACCAGAAATAGATTTTTGACAAAACAAAATATTACCAAAAAAAAAAAAAAAAGTTGTCGGCATGAGGTTGATATACCGTAAAATACAACAAACCAAATGTTGTCAATGAGGTTGATATACCGTAAAATACAACAAACCAAACCAAACCATCAATTTAAATGATTCAATACAATTTTGAATTCCTCTATCAGTCATCGGAGAGACTGCTTTCTGCCTTCTATTAGCATGACTAATGCTTAACTCTAGGAGAGTGAGCTGTTGTGCTATATCGGCCTTACATTCTTTGTTGATATGAAGTGGGAAGATTATATTAAGTCAATTGCAGTGTCTGCTGCCAAGAAAGTTGGTTCACTGTGTAATGCCAGACAATTTTTCTCTCCTGAATCTAACTTACATATTTATAAGTCCACCATTTCTCAATGCTTTGAATAATGCTACCACATACGACCTGGTGTTTCTGCTATACATTTAGAGATTCTAGATTATATCCAAAGAAGAATCGGTTGTCACTGGTTCTGAAATGGCATCGCAACTTCAGTCATTTTGCCACTGTCATAATGTAGCTTCCCTGTGCCTTTTCTATAAATAGTTCATGGTAATTCTTCGCAAGAATATTATTCCATGGTACCTGGACTTCATGAATGTAAGCTCAGTACTAGATTGGCGGCAAGGTCTCATTTTTTTTAAGTTGAAATCTTAGATATAACCTTAATTTCTATGCTAATAGTTTTTCTATCTCTCTTGTCTCTTGTGGTACTCTCTTCCGGTTTCTTGCTTTCCAGTCAAGTTTGATCTTCAAAAGATCAAATGAATGTCAATTTTCTGTTTAATCATTATCTAACATTCACTAACGACTTTCGCCTTAGTTGCTCTATTGCCTTGCTTAGGGTGAAATGATTAAAAGAGATTTATTTAATGAGGCGGGGGAACAGCTCCGCCCAATCAGAAATAATATTTGATTTAGACGAATTTAGGCAGCAATCCTTCTTTCATGCACATTACCTTTAATATGCCAAATAAATTGCTTTGATTTAAATTTCTATACAATTTCTCATGTGATCTAATATTTTTTTTCTTTTCGAATTATAAATCATATAAAAGCTGAACAATTTTTCTTTATATCAGACCGCTTTCGGCTATACATTTAGCCATTTTCAAGGTTGAAATATATTATCTGCTAGCAAGAAATAGTTTGTTGTATGTATGTATTTATATAATGTTGTCATTTTTCAAAACACGGTCAAGATACTGTGTCCATGTTCATAGTTGATACTATTGAGTGTTGTTTTCTATTTTTTTGTTTTTATTATTAAGGCTACCATATTTTTTTTTTTTTGCGTGTAGATGACGCTGTTATATTTGTGTTGTCAACAAGTATGTTACGAATAGGGTCTGCTAAGTCTCCATGAATATTTAAATTTGACATAATTGAGCTATGCTCAGAAAGGTATACTTTAAGTCTTCGTTTCAAACATTTTGTGTTTGAAGATAAAATAGGTTAAAAACGAAGCTTAATGATTCCTGTCTCTTTAAAGTTTAAAAATCTTTAAGCTTCTTTTTAGTTTATTTTATCTTAAAACGCTTTTTGTGTTGATAAACCCCAGAAGGTTAAATTCTAGCGACGGGAAATGGCCATACGTATGAGGTATCTTTGAATTCCATTTATATGTAATTTATTTATATATGCTCTGTAAGAAATACATTGAGCTCTCTTTGTGGATTAGTTTTAATATTTTGTATTATTAGAATTCACTTATCCACGGATCTTTCCCTATATATATATATATATATATATATATATATATATATATATATATATATATATATATAAGTGAACATTGAAGTCAACACTTAGAGGCGATAGTCTGTTTCATGCAAGACGCAATCGTTAGGCCACCGATTGCTTGATAGTCCTGATGATTGCCTGAGAGGCCTGACGATTGCGTCTAGCATGAAACAGACTTCAATTTTCACTTTTATATTTACACAGGCTCAATCTCTGATATTGAACACCCATAAATATAGCAGACCTTATGTCTATATTTCTAATATATATATATATATATATATATATATATATATATATATATATATATATATATTAGCATAGAACTTACGGTTCGATCTACCTATTTGAACTGCAAAATGATGACACCTTGCCGCAAATTCATAACGGCTAAGTGCCATATATATTCGAACGTAGTATTATGATATATACACAGACATTTTAAATTTCTTTTTAATATTTCAGCCCTTTTCTCAAATTGAAGATATGATAAATTATTGCCTTTAATCTGCCACGATAACTTTTAACGTGTTAGCAAGGGTTTTATATTCGTTGATTTTTTCACAGACTGCTTGACCTAACACGGATAAACAGATTTACTATTTTACATATAGCCGTAGGGATCTAGTAGAGTTTACCTATAGCCTTCCCAAGTGGCATTCGTGTGTGGTAAACGAAACAGCCAAAGCGGGATTTCGAACTCAGCCTACCAATTACCCTTTTGCCTTTGCTAGCCGTCAAACCACCCGCACATCCATACACACTCCTGAAAACTAATAATCCGTATATATAAAACAAATGCTATTTGTATCATCGAGAAGAAGAAGAAACGTGAGTTGCAGAAAACCTCGAAGACTCATTTACGTGTCACTTTTAGTATCGAAATTGATTAATAGTTCCTATAATGTCTGAGATTCCCAAAGAAATATAGTGAGAAACAAAACGGAGGTGGTCGGGTGGAAGGTGACTGTGAAAAGCAAAGAAAAAAAAAGAAATTGCGTTTCTGTGGCGCGAGTAAGCTCCTTACTAAATAAATAAAAAGAATCGATATTGATGTGACATCTTTCACGCGAGAAATAACCGACATCTTGAAAATTGCTTCTTTTTGTACAAGTTTCAGGATTTTGCAAATGTTTCAAACGGTGTCGAATATCTTTACAACCCTTCACCACCTCCAAAGCCTCTTGAAGAAGTCGAGAAAAAGAGGCAAGAGCGGGAAAAGTGGAAAGCGTTGTGGAAGCTATAAACACGTCAATTTTATACAGGAATTACAAGTGCAATTTATTTTCTGCTTATTGTGATATACTTACAGAGATTTCCGTATAGAAACGGAAGTGCCAATTTCTGTGTATGAATATATATATATATATATATATATATATATATATATAATAAAAAAGGCTCAAATACTAATATTCCATGGTTATAATTTATTACATTGGAATCGTAATCACGATCCAATTCATCAGACCTACAAAGAAATCGGAAAATATAACTCCGGGTATGAAAAAAAAAAAAAAAATTAGTGAGAGTAATTGTGTGTGAGTTGGAAACAAGTGTGAGAGAGAAATGTATGAAAGCTTTAGAGAGATGTGTAACAGAAGAAAGAAGAACAGGAAGGCATAAAAGAGAAGGTGGGGATTAAAATTTAACAGAGAGAAGTTTTAAAGAGAGGAGTTAACTGTTTAAATGAGTGAGATACAGATAAATATGAATTATTTTTCAATGCATAATTCGCTGACCTAAATTAAAATTAAAAACCAGACACCGGAAAGGTGTGTATACATTTGTGGTGACACTATGCACAATAAAAAATGATATGATATAAACTTAAAATCCAGAGGATGAGAGAGAGAATGAAAAAAAAATGGTGGGAGCCAAACTAAAAACGAACGGCATTTATAAGAGAACAGATGTTTAATCAAGAAAATTTGACAAAGCAAGTAATATCACCTACAGTTTACAAATTTAACATAAACATATAAATTCTATCCTCTTGGGAATATATATATATATATATATATATATATATATATATATATATATATATATATATATATATATATATATGCATATATATATATATGTATATGCATATATATATATATGTATATATATATATATATATATATATATATATATATATATATATGTATGTATATATATATATATATATATATATATATATATATATGTATGTATATATATATATATATATATATATATATATATATATATATATATATATATATATATATATATATATTAGTGTGTGTATATGCTCCCCCTTTTATAGTTCTATTTGTTAAGTATTTCAAGATTTGTAAATCACGTTCCGCATTTATATTGTTATTCTGCATGTTTGGTTTTATTTAGTATATAATACCGCTCTGTTTATCTGCGTGGGAGTCGTACTTAGTTCCACGGACATCGGGTTAAGATCCAAAGTGCAGTAGTGTTTCTATTCCTTCTCGGCCCTGTTCTTGTCTTAGTGCCGGACACAAAAAATGCAAACCTCGTCCTGAGGATCTTGACGCTAGCAGAGTGGTATCGCAAGAGGATATTTGACATTTTTGGAGCAATAATCAAGTCCTATATCTCGTCTGAAGGTAGACAATCTTAGAAAATTCACAACCGCCCTAACTGAATGTATTTGCCAATTTATAGCAGTTTTAAGTTAATCCAACCTCGCACTGTGAGCTAACAAGCGCATATATATATATATATATATATATATATATATATATATATATATATATATATATATATATATATACATATATATATATATATATATATATATATATATATATATATTGGACGATTTCCCAAGTGGCATGTCCTATCTTTCGTTTGAAGGTAGACAATCTCTGAAATTTCACAACTGGTCTAACATTTTCCGAGCATCGCTCTGTTCCTGCCGTTAGGTTCTACGGTCTTATTGTATTAATATTCGGACCGGTAAATGTAATTAATATTATTTAATTAAAAGTAAACAGGATTTACTTAAATTATACCTATAAAAATAATGTATAAACAGAAAATATATTAAATTATTGTCAGACTTAATTTATTTCATAATATTTTGTCATTGTTTACGTTAAGACACGTTTCGTAAGCAGAAATGATCGATCGAAAAAAATTGTCGAAGGTGTATGTTTATAAACAGTAACTTAAACGCTTTTCTATGGCTAAATCAGGCGATATTGCACTTCCCATAAGGGTTATAGGTCCAATTCTTGTCGGAGAATGCATATTTTTCGAACATTCAGGTTGGTAAATGTCATTGATAATGTTTAATTAAAAAAAAAACAGAACATTTACTTAAATAAATTATATCTGTAAAAGTAACGTATAAACAGAAAATATATTAAACAATTGTCGGACTCAATCCATTTCATTGTTGTTTTTTTAATTATATATATATATATATATATATATATATATATATATATATATATATATAGAGAGAGAGAGAGAGAGAGAGAGAGAGAGAGCAAATCGATACCCGAGGAACAAATCGGTACCAGAGGAAAAAATAGGGAATAAAAAAAGAAAGAACCAAGAACATTAAAAGAAGGTGAAAACAATCAAGTGTTTAAGCTCCAAGTCAGGTCTAACTTTTTCTCAACACCTCCCTGTTCCAGCCATCACGTTCTACGGTCTTTATTCTTCTGAATTATTGTCCCAGTTAAGTATCTTCCGTTATGCTATTCCATATATTTCCAGAGTTAATACAATCAATACCATTAAGAAATCTTCATGATTTAAATAAAATTCATATTCTACCGACAATATGTTTTGCCATTTATCTCTATTTCAATTAGAAGCGTTTACAGATCAGAGCTACCAAGGTTCATGTAGAAAATCTATAATAAAACCTATAATAAAACTTATAATAAAGCCTATAATAAAACCTATAATAAAACCTATAATAAAATCCATAATAAAGGCTATAATAAAACTTATAAAAATCTATAATAAAACCTATAATAAAACCTATAATAAAATCGAAAGTAACACATATATTAAATCTATAACAAGATAAATTTAATAATCCAAAAATGCCTATATTTGTATAACATATTTTGCTTTTGTATGTGTGGCTTACAGTCATATCGTATCGAAACACCAGTTCCCATACGATCAACGAAGTTAAGCAATTCTTGAGCTTGATCACTACTTTGATGGGTGACTGCTTGGGAATACCAGGTACTGTAAGCTTGAGGGTGATGTAATGGATAATGGGTCCCAATTTTTAATTAAAAAAACCGATCTCTAATTCTAATCGAAATCATTATATTCAGTTACACGCAAATATTCCTTGGAAAATGTGTCAAGATGGTTAAACGCCGTATCTGAAAACCTGGAAAAAAGAAACTCAGTTAGTTTAGTGATTTTTTAGATATTAAATATTTTCTTGGGTGTATAATTATCTCATGTTGTTACACGATTTTGACAATTTTGCTGTTACATAAATACACACACACACACACACACACACATATATATATATATATATATATATATATATATATATATATATATATATATATATATATATTCAGACAGACAGAAAAACAGACAGACAGAGAAACAGACAGACAGACAGATGGAAACAGAGATGGATAGATATTGTGTCTATGTGTAAGTGGAATTTGACTGTGTGAATTTGCATGTATCCAATGCGTGTATATATGCATTTCTGTTCATGTAAATGTATCGGCTTGAAAAGGCAAAATCAACAGAAATCTACGAGAAATTCATTTCAACGAAAATGTTCCTTTTCGCCTGTTACTAAAAGAAATGAAACGCATAAGATAGTGACTCAGTTCATCACAGGAGAATTTTGCTGACAAGATTTTGTTTGTCCTTCAAGGCTTCCGTAATTTTATTTTCGCATTGTTGACTTCCATTAAAGTAAAGAATGTGACTTTTCTTCAAATCTTTATCTGTTTGTTTCGTTTTTACGACATTGGCTTTTCTCGTTCGGAGATCGTTATCTCATTCTCTATTCGTCTTAAAGACAAAATTTACCCACTGCATATATGCATATATCCGTACTTATATATAATGTACGTTTGTACAAGTGCTTGCCTTCGTCTAAGCATAGATCTATATTTAAATAAAAATGTTCATAGATATGAAACGTATATAAGAAGGTGCGATGAAAATTTCTCCGAGTGACAAAAATAGGATTCCAAGATAAATTGTGATGTTTGGTCATTTTCTGACTCTTTAATTCTTGGTAGTGGACACGGACGGCTGATGAGTCCCAAGAAAGGACGAAACGGCCGTACAGTGCTTTTTGCATTCTTTTGAGGATTCTTGTTTTAGACTGGATAATTTTTTATGTGAAATTATTTATATCTCCAAAACTTTTTATTATTATGAACCTATGATTGATTCAAGTTTAATGTTTTGGATGGAACGGCTTGGTGAAAGTAGATATTGCTCTTGGGTCTGGTTCAAGTAGGTTATATATATTTGGATGAGTATAACCACCGAAATTACGAGTATCTGCGCTATATTGAGTCTAGTTAGTTCCCTGTTCGTCACCAATGCCCGCTAGCTCAGTGATATGAGGCTAACGTTGTATCGGAACGGTATGTGTTCGATTGTCGGTAGTAGATACGCACTGTTGAGTCCCGCAAAAAGGCAAAACGTCCGTACAGTGCTTTCTGCATTCTGATGAGGAAACTTTTTCTAACCTCGATAAATTACTATGTGAAATATGTATAATGGCAATATATGCATATATATCATATGTATATATATATATATATATATATATATATATATATATATATATATATATATATATATATATATATATACGTATATATATATATATATATATATAGAAAATATATTAATCCAATTTCATTATATACATATGGTAATGGAGGATATTTTGAAGAGAGCAAAATTTAATTTTAAAATGCAATTTTTTCCATTTACTCATAATAAAATTTCTCACAAAATTTAATGTATCACTTTTTTAACCATGTATATTAATTTTATTTTATTTAAAGTTAAAAAAAACAGCTACTTTTGGGTCCAATTTTAAAAATTACTAGTTATCGTCTCAAACTTTTGAACTGTAGTACACATATATATATATATATATATATATATATATATATATATATATATATATATATATATATATATATATAAATATATATATATGAAGAAATATAGTACAAGGTGTGCTATATTTATAGGATAAATTGCTCAATATGAGATATAGATCCTATATAAATATAAAAGTGAACATTGATGTCGATACTTACAGGCGACAGGCTGTTTCATGCGAGACGCAATCGTCAGGCAGCCTGAGTGTTGACTTCAATCAAGAAAGAAATTCGGATTACTAACACAAAAAAAGAGAATGTCTCATATCGAGAATATTTAACATCGAAAAACATGAAGGAGAAAAAAATTAATTATTTTTATAATATGTGAAATTCTGCACCCAAAATTATGGAAAATATAGCAAAATATTTAAAAAAAAAAAATCCACATTACAACCAAAAACGTTTGCGGTATACTTTTTAGCGATCTCGTGGAGGTGCCTATGTATATATATATATATATATATATATATATATATATATATATATATATATATATATAATTATTTATTTAAAAATATGATTCCAACACGCTACATAAGAGTTCTCATGTTTCAAAACAACAGCCGAAAACTTCAATATAATTATTTGAATTAAATTGAATTAAAGTAAGCTCTGTTCCATCTTCAAGCGAAATTTTTTTTGGAATAACTTATTTCTGAAATTTACGTGTTTTAATAGCATATTCATTATTGAAATCAAAATTTCCATGGTAACGGCTAGATCGATTGTTTAAATAGGGTGGGGTGTAGGGTGTTAATAATTTGTATCAATATAGAGTTACATTCATAGATGTCAAGTCAGGGTAAGGTTGGGTTGTCTAAATTTAAAACAGAAGATGATTTCGCCTAGTCTGGTTTACGTGTCTATAGAGATTTACTTCATAAAGGGTTATTTTTTTTTGTAGGGTATTTAAACTATTTATTAGGACTATGGATTTTAAAAATTATTTTATTGTTTGTTTGTTTTTACGCTAATTATTCAATGCAAAAATTTGATGATGTCGGCAAAAAACCGTTAACTCATATCTATTGTTTAATAGATTTTTATTATTTAGAAACTTAATAATGTGTAGTTTTTAATGTAGGCATAAAGGGCATGGGTCATCCCAAGTTTTACAAGTTCTAGTTTTGTTTATAATTTTCCATTTTAATTTTGGTATTTTATTCATTTCCTTCAAATGCCAAACATGTTTAGATAGAGATGTCTGATTTTTTTTTATTCATATTGTTGAAAGAGCACTTATGCTGCTTCCATCTGGCCTTAAATTCATTCTTCGTAGGCCCAATGTATATCATATATATGATATAAATTGCGTGTTGAAATCATATTTTTAAATAAATAATAATATTTATGCTCTACTTTTGTATCGAGCACTATTTTTAAAAAATAATAACAAAAATACTAAAGAACTTTGGATTATTTACCTAACCAGTTCTTTCCTATTTTCTATATATTTGCACACACACACACACACACACACACACACACACACACACACACATATATATATATATATATATATATATATATATATATATATATATATATATAAGAAATAAGAAAACAAGAGGTTTCAGATAAATAGCGTATTGACCAGTAAATACAACAGAAGGGTGTTACACGACTTGGGAGTGTGTGTCGGTTGACCAGCGCTCAGTCTATATGACATATCGATGGATATATATATATACAGTGCTGTTCAATAAAAGTGACCTGATTTTTTTACTTAAAAACTTTTTCGCCTATTGTTCTTGGGGTTAAAATAATTTTTAATCTTTCTAATATAAAGACCCCTTCCCGACCACCTAGTAAAAAAATTTACTCACCCTAATTTTGGATATAAATGAGATGTTTCTGTGCAAAAAAAATTACTCACTTATTTCCTGCAACTAGTAATCAATAGAAACATAACCGAACAGCTTTAAATAAAGAATAATAGAGGTATAATTTATTTATAATAGGTCATATAGTTCGAAATATTTAATAATCTATGGGTCCTCCTTTATTTGGAATAACCTTTTCAACCCTTTTTGTCATTGACTTGATTAGGTTCTGGAAAATCTCATCTCCAAGCATTGGATTCCATTCGGATATGAAATTCACAATCAAATCCTCTTTGTTGCTCAACTGTTTTCTCGAGACCCTGTACTTTATAATGCTCCATAAGTTTTCTATGGGGTTGAGGTCAGGAGATTGGGGCGGTCATGTCATAACACTCACCTTGCTTCTCATCAAAGTATTCCTTCATCAATTTTGATTTGTGACAGGGAACATTATCCTGCATAAAAATGAGCATGGTGAGGTCGATTTGCACACTTTCAGCAGAAGGGAGCAGACAAAACTCTAAATTTCTCTAGTACTGCTCGCTCCTGAGTGTCTTTTCAATATGTTTTAAGAAACCAGTTCCATGAAAAGAAAAGCATCCCCAGAACATTATACTGAACGGATGCTTGACAGTACTTACTGCTAAATTCAAAGAGCTTTCAAAGCTTCTTTGAATTTTAGATCGCTTATCCTTTGAATTTAGCTCAACTTTCGTTTCATCGGAGAAGATAATATTCTTCCAGTCTTCTACGGTGAAATCTTTGTAATAATCAGCCCATTCATGTCTCTTGGCTTTGTTGACTTGGCTTATTAGCGGCTTAAACCTTCGTGTACAAGATTTGTAGCTTTGTTCTAACAGCCACCGATGGACTGTTGAAGAGGTAAGACTAACACCTTGCTCTTCCCTTAGACTAGCTGCAATTTCTTGTCTAGTTATAGCCCTATTCTTCGCAACTTCTCTCTTGATTACCCTGCCAGTTCTATCATCAATCTTTTTCTTTCACCCCCTCCCTTGTTTCCTTCCTTGGAGCACTCGAGAGACAGTTGATTGCGAGGTTATAGGAATTTCTGCAATTTCTCTCATAGACTTGCCTGCTTTTGAGAGGGCAATAATAGATGCCTTGAGCTGTTTTTTTTGTTTGTTTGTTTGTTTTTGCTTTTTTTACTGTATGAGACTTTCTGGAATTTAATTTAATCTGTTCTAGAATTCTCTAGAATATTGTTCTGAGTGTATTGTAAAATAGTTTTCAATATTTTTTCAAAAGCCCCTTAAATGTACCAGTTTAATCATTAGAATGTGATTTACTGAATCTCATTTATATCCAAATTTATAATTATCAATAGAATACCTTAGGGTGTGTGTGTGTGTGTGTGTGTGGCACAAGGACGAGTCTTAATCCCCGTAGAAGTCGCATAAAAGGTTCGTGTCTGTGTAGCCTCGTCCGGGTTCCGCTCTGCCAAAAGCAGAGTTCGACAGGAGCTGCGAACAGCTTCAGTAGAACAGTCTGTATCACCGTTATATTTAACGCCCCCACCCAAGTGGGTCGTATGTTTATTGTGGGTTCTCCGCGCCGGTAGGCTCGGCCAAAAATATTCCCTTGGAACCCGTATAAACTGGTTCAGGGCCTGTCTACCTACCCGAACGAAACCTTGCCTTTCAGCAAAGCTTTATCCGGGTTCCTCTCCGCCGAGGCAGAATTTTGACAGTTGAACGGTGTTCCCCACGAGGCTTACTATTCTTACTACCTTATAGTAAGTGGAAGAGTTCATAATAGACTCATTAGAGGGAAGACACTACAACAATATATATATATATATATATATATATATATATATATATATATATATATATATATATATATTATAACAAATTATTCTAATGAATATCTTTTACTATATATCACTTTGTATGTAAATATGTACTGTTATTTAATGTTGTTCTAAAATAAGTTTAGTTTGATCATCCAACAAGCCAACTGAGAGAAATGTAAGCGCCAATGTTCTCAAGACATTCAACATACACGCACTATCCCTCCATCCTGTGTTGAGAGATACCAGAGTGATTTGTCCAAGTGATCCTTTTTCATCCTATTCAGTTAACGATTCTGGCATAGATGCAAAAATATATTTTTTTTAAATATCTGTAAATGAAGCATAGCGCAAGGATATATAATATGGCGCCTTCACAATAATATAAATTAAAAAAAACAAAAAAACATAGATAAACTTTAGGTGAACATTGGACTTTTTTTTTCACAATTTTATATTTAAATGATTTTTGTGCTTAAATAAGTTTTATTTAGCTATGGTTTCATGTGTCGTATTGATAGGCATAATTAATAATAATAATTACACCAGATATATGACGACATGCCTATGAAGAAGACTCACGTTACACCTCTATGATAGATTAATTAGGATACATTTTCACACACATGGAAACGTACCAAAACTGCATCCGCAACACAGTTGGAGAAAATACAAGTAGAATAGCCTCATCCGCATGTAGAAAATGACAAAGAATAATGGAAACAGTTATAATAAAAAAGAAAAGGCCAAAACTCAATACGATCCACTATGAACACGGCCAGAATCCGTTGACAGTGTTTGAAAAATAGAAATAAAACATTCCCATCACTCTAGAAACATGTGTACAAATTGAGTTAAAAATAAAAAATAAAAAATGATAATGGCCGAAACGTATCAGATATATACATCATTCGGACAGTTTTACACACTTTATGTCGAGTAAATAAATTACCTACACGAAAGAAAAATTGAATAAAAAGCTTAACCGCAGTGTCTTGTCAGTCTTCTTTAATAAATCTTATATATATATATATATATATATATATATATATATATATATATACAAACTAACCGGACGCTTGCGTCTAGCATGAAACAGCCTATCGCCTCTAAGTGTTAACTTCAATGATCACTTTTATAATTACACACGCCCTATCTCTGATACTGAACACTTTTTCCCAAAAATATAACACAGAAAATTTTTATTTCTTCATATATATATATATATATATATATATATATATATATATATATATATATATATAGTTGGATTGATGTGAGTTTGTGATTCTGCGTTGCTGTGATCTTCAGACAAACAGGTGTTTTTCTTTAATTTTAAAAATTTTGGATTTATGTAGGGTTGTGGAAGAGGTAGGAAAAGCCCTTTTAAAAGGAATGCGGATCATAACCTGATGATCCGCAGTCCTTTTAAAAGGGCTGTGGTGAAATAATTTATTAAATGGAACCTTAAAGTGGTCTGTTTTTATTTTAATTATTTGCTCTGGATTTACATTGAGCTCTCTGGATTTTATCCTCCTTAGGTTTACCCATACGGATTATCTAGTTTTTCATAAACTACATATATATATATATATATATATATATATATATATATATATATATATATAGTATATGAAAAACTAGATAATATCAGGGTGGCCTGACGATTGCATATAGCATGAAACAGACTGTCGCCTCTAAGTGTTGACTTCTATGTTCACTTTTATATTTACACACGCTCTATCTCTGATATTGAGCACTTTATTCCATAAATATAGCATACCTTAAGACTATATTTCTTTATATATATATATATATATATATATATATATATATATACTTTTCATATATCTATCTATCTATCTATCTATCTATCTATATATATATATATATATATATATATATATATATATATATATATATATATATATTTCTCAGTGTGTGTGCGCGCGCACGGACGCATGGCTCAACAGAAGATGCCTTCAGAGCGGAAAAGAAAGCATGTACGTCGATAAGTGTCCGGGTCAGGTCTGGTGGTGTTGGAGTTTGAAGACCTGCTAAAATTCTTAATGGCGCGAATCTGAGTTTGATCACATCACGTGATTCGTCCTCTTCACACGTGGCTCTCTCTAGGAAAAAAATATTAAGTTAATATGAAGATGTCAATCAGGGCTTTTCCCCTGTGTTTTATTATGCGTCAGGCAAACTCAACAAAGATTTTGCCGGGCAAATTAAAAGCTCACATTAGAGGCTCGGTAAACACAGTGTCTGCAAACCCCACTGTTTTGTTCCCCATTTTTTTCCTTGTATTCTTTTTTTTTTTTTTTTTGTACGCTATTTCTGTTGACATGTCCGTCATCTTGGCCGCTAGGGTGCGCTCTGGTCGTTTCTATGGCGCGTGCTCCCCCAGCGCTATCGGCCGATACATGGACCGACAAATGTTTGGGTGAACACCGATCGGACATGACAACAAAAATCAGGACGGAAATAAATTTGGCAAAAATAAGACAAAATACTATACCATGAATTGTTTACAAGTCTTCTTTTTTGTAAACATATTTATTTCTTTTCTTTATTTGCTGCATATTTGTTTATTTTTGCTTACTCCAACATCTTTCTTTCTTTCTTTTCCTTTCCTCTCCTGTTTTCTTTCTCGTTTTTACCTTTTGTCACAATCTTTTCTCTCTTTCTCTCACTGTCTTTCTCTCTCTTTCGTTCCTATTTTTAATTTTCTTTTCTTTTGATTTTTTATACCTTACACTTTTCTTTTTTCTTTTTTTTTATTGCTTTCTTTTCTTTTTAATGTTTATCCTTTTTTCTTTACTTTTTTTTTATTTTTCTTCTATCCTTTTTCTTTCTTTCTTTCTTTCTTTCTTTCTATACTTTTCTTTATTATTTTCTACTTTCCCCTTTTTCTTTTTTCTTTCTTTTTCTCTGCTGTCTTTCTTTATCATTTTTACCTGTCATTCGTCTCCATCTTTTCTTTCTTTCCCTCACATTTCATTTTAATTTCTTTATTTTTACACCTTCCCATTTCTTTTATACCTTTTCTTTCTTTTTTTCTTTTCTTTTTAATGTTTACTTTTCCTTACTTACCTTTATTTTTGTTCCATCCTTTTTTCTTTCTTTTCTTTTCTTTTTAATGTTATTTTCTTTTCTTTCTTTATTTTTCTACCTTCTTTTTTCCTTCGTCCTTTTTCTTTCATCCACACCAATTTTCAGATCTTTATTCATTTTCATTATTTCTTTATAATATTCAAATTTTTTCCACTCTTTCTTTCTTTCTTTCTTTCTTTCTTTCTTTCTTTCTTATATTCGCTTTTCTTCCTTCAATTTCGAATTTCATTCTATTTCCATAACATTCCCCCATCTCTCTCTCTCTCTCTCTCTCAATTTATCCCCCATACTCACACCACCTACCAATCCCGATAAATCACGACTGGCTCCGCCGAATTCCACTCGGAAAGATCACGTCAAATCTATCGTGCCCAACGCTTGATCGCAGCAATTAATATTTACTGAGGGCAACGTGCTCAGAGGCTAAAATGTTCCCCGGCTCATTACAAATTGAACAAGATTTTTAACACAACCCACCAGTACTTTCCCCCGGTATGCGACGAAATTCCGTACTGGTCCCCACCCCTCCTGCACACGAGTTGCCAGCCTTGTTTTGGAAAGAAAACAGAGGAAAAGGCAGATGGACATATCTTGAAAAAAGTAATAATAAAAATCGAAAAGAAATTCAGATTGATGAAAATGACCGAATCAAGATGGAAGGAGAATGTGTCGAATTAAAGATGGCGATAGTTTAGTAATGTTGAATCTAAAGGTTCGAAATTCTTCAGTGATGAATTGTATCAAATATTTTTTAGTTTATTAATAAAAGAAAAAATGGTAATCTTCTTGATAATGAAAAAGACATATGTCAGAAAAGAGATACATAATGCTGTTGTCATTTCAATATTTTTTTAAATAATTTTACCCTAATCAAGACATTTTTGAAGATCAAAGTTGAGTGGAAAGCAAGAGGCCGGAAGGGAGTTCCACAAGAGAGAAGTGCATTGGAAGAAACTGTTAGCATAGAACTTATGATTACATTTAGCCATTTCAACTGTAAAATGATGAGACATTGCTGATAATTTAGTACTGCGTTTATATACATAAAATTGCACACATTTTTTGCATATAACGCCAGATCGACGATTTGATTGCGCATGCCAATGTTCTTGGAAATTAATAAAAACTCCACCTACATAAGGAAATTCTTTCCATACAGATCAGCTTTAAAATCTCTTCTTTTAAATGCCAGTTCCTATGAGGGCGTAGGGGATCATGGCTCTTTGCAACTTCCTGTCGTTTCCTGCCATGCGTACTTTTCATATATTTTACCATCACATTTCCTCTTACTGTGGCATCAATTCATTAATTTCTGTCCTTAATAAAGTTTGTTTTTGTTTTTTTGTTATATTGCCTAATCCCTGTTCTTTCAGCCAATTACATGAACACATTCGATACGTTATGTTTTTCCATGACTCACTTGCCTTCCATATATTCTGTGTGTCAAATTGACTCTTTCAGATTCTAAGTATAAGTGTACTTTTTATTCCTATTTTCTCTAAAGATTCGTCGTTGCTCATGTATTTTGTCCAAGACATTCACAGCATCCTCCTGTAGAACCATATTTCTGTAGCTTCAAGGCTCTTCTTCATCTGTGAAGAGATTGTCCAGCATTCATTGTTATATAGGAGCGCCGATATTGCTTTTCTTTTTCAATGAAATTTTCCTGTTTCTTAATATTTTGCTTAGCTTTTGTAAGACATCTTTCGCTATACCTATGTTGCATGTTCCGTCCTCTGTTAAAGCAATACATTCTGTCTTCTTACAGTTGTTTATTACTTTTGTGGCCTTGATAGGTCCAGAAATAAAGACACAAAGAGAGGAATTGAGTTAAATATATTAAACGGAAGTGTGATACAAACATATACAAACGTGTGTGTTACAGCAATAATGTTCGGCCCGACTGTCAGATCTGACTGTTGGAAACTACCCTCTCCAAAAGGCAGTACATGCTCCTGTTTATAGCTGGGAGAGTCCATGCGTGCGTGGGTAAATTACCATGATAGATAGATAGATGTTGTGGTCTTGTAAATCGCCAGAAATAAAAACAAAAAAAGTAGAATTGAGATATATATACTAAGAGAAACAGTAATACAAGCATATACAAACGAGAGTGTTACAGCGAGAATATTCAGTCCAACTGCCTGAGCTGATTGCTGGAAACTTCCCTATCCAAAAGGCAGTACCTGCTCCTATTTATAGCTGGGAGATTTCATGCGTGCCTGGGTGAATTACTATAACAGTTACACAACGATTTTCTGTTTTTTTCTTGCCTTTAATATCGAGTGTTAAATTCTTTAGGTCGAATTTCCTTATTATACCGAAGAAATTTTATCGTTTCCATGTCATTCCTATTTTCCTCAAAATTTCCCAGTTGCACACTTATTTCGCTTGTGATATTCTAAAAATTTTCAGTACAACCACATCTTTGTCGATTTATCTGGGAAGCAATTGTCCCGCACTTACTGCCATTAAATAGGAGATTAGATATAACAATTTTGTCTTTCACAATAATGAACACTACAATATTTATCCTGCAATAAACATTACCTTGATGATGACATTGTGATATGTCGAAAGTACTCAGAAATAAACAGAATGTGTATCAACATGGCGTCTTTCTCTCGTCCTTCAATAACGACACCAAAAATTTATCAGTAAGTATGAAAGGATCCAATTGAAAAAAAGTTGACAGAACGTTGTCTAAATTATTCAGCGAAACATTTCTTAATGAAAACATGCTGCCAAATATACGCATATGTATATATATATATATATATATATATATATATATATATATATATAATTAACCAACAATATTTATTTATAGTAAAATGACCAACAATAGATCTTATCTATATTTGAAGGTATACAACTGCTTTCAATGTATTTAAGCAACGATGAGCTTGTTCAGTCATTAGATGTGTTACCACTTAGGAATAGCAGGGGCTGTACGCTTGGATGTACGGTTGGTGTAATGGAGAATGGCTGGGAATGGTTAATCGGAGAGCCAAGTTTCATTTACTTACGCGCAAATACTGCCGGAATAGGTATGAATCCATCTCTTCTCCCACCAGCTATGAGTTCATTAGTAAAATTTATATCACTAAACCATTATTATCTCGAAAAGAAAAAAAAATCTAAAAATATTTTTTGGTATTAATAAATTGCAAAAGGTTGAAAATCTGTAGAAAACTAATAAAAATTCTTATTCCAATGAAATCAAGCCCATTTTTTTTAGGAATTTAAAGATTTCATTTTTCTACCTTGGTTTCCAACCAAAGCGATTCAGATATTTGACCGATAGCTGAGAGTTTTATGTCTTTCTCAAAAGTATTTATACAAAAGTGAATGTAATGGAATCGACTGGAATACTAACTCGACTGGAATACTAATCCTAACCAGTATACTAACTCGACTGTAATACTAACTCGATTAGTATTCTAACTCACCTTGGATACCAACTCGACTGGAATACTAACTCACCTGGAATACTAACTCGACTGGAATACTAACTCGATTTGTATACTAACTCACATGGAATACTAATTCACCTGGAATACGAACTAGACTGGAATACTAACTCGATTTGTATACTAACACACGTAGAATACTAACACGATTCGAATACTAACTCATCTGGAATACTAACTCGATTGGAATACTAACTCGACTGGAATACTAACTCGATTTGTATACTAACTCACCTGGAATACTAACTTGATTTGTATACTAATTCACCTGGCATACTATCTGACCTGGAATACTAACTCGACTGGAATACTAACTCACCTGGAATCCTAACTCGACTGGAATACTAACTCACCTGGAATCCTAACTCACCTGGAATACTAACTCACCTGGAATACTAACTCGACTGGAATAATAATTAACCTGGAATACTAACTTGACTGGAATACGAAATCACCTTGAATGCTTACTCGACTGGAATACTAATTCGATTTGTATACTAATTCACCTGGAATGCTAACTCGACTGGAATACTAACTCGACTGGAATACTAACTCGATTTGTATACTAATTCACCTGGCATACTATCTGACCTGGAATACTAACTCGACTGGAATACTAACTCACCTGGAATACTAACTCACCTTGAAACCTAACTCGACTGGAATACTAACTCACCTGGAATATGAGCTCGACTGGAATACTAACTCGATTTGTATACTAACTCACCTGGAATACTAAATGGACTGGAAAACTAACTCACCTGGTATACTAACTCGACTGGTATACTAACTCACCTGGAATACTAACTCGACTTGAATAATAATTAACCTGGAATACTAACTTGACTGGAATACGAACTCACCTTGAATGCTTGCTCGACTGGAATACTAACTCGATTTGTATACTAATTCCCCTGGAATACTAACTAAACTGGAATACTAACTAGACTCAACGATTTTAGGTTACGCTATCCTGAATGCATATGTCATTAACATTTAAAATTATGAGTTTTATGCAGAAGATTAATTTTAAAATCTGTGTTTTATCCAGACGAGTTGTTGGTATTCTATTATCGTATATATTTCCAATAAATCTTCTATAATTTCTTTAATATTTGATTTTCTAGTGAGTTAAAGAGTGCAGAGTCTTCTGCTGGATTGCCTTTTCATAGTCAACTAAATGGTTTCTTATATATATATATATATATATATATATAT
>OZ010606.1:75513810-75528810 GCA_963932145.1 Acanthosepion lycidas
CGTTCAACTTCAAAAGAAAAACGACATTATTTTTGCACCAACCTAATATAATATTTAGAGACTTAACTTTTAAAAAGTCGCGTATTTAAAAGTTGAAATGTATCAATGGCGCTGGAAATATATTATCTATAGTAAAAGTAAGAGGCCATCTTTTACCAAAATTTAAAAAAAAAAAATATCAACCCAGTTCATGGCAGAAAAGTCGAACATGCAGATTAACATATTACAGATAGTTGGATGTTAGTACTCGCAATATCTGCGTCGTTTCAATTCAGAAAGAAGTGGCTATTTATTTTCGGATATTTCAATTTCCGTCTGTTTACAGTTACACGTTCTTTCCTTTTGCAAAGATAGGGAAAATTCTGTGGCCTTTTGCCAGATTGTGTTGTTGTCCAGCTAAATAATTTATACAGAGACAGCGAATCTCTATACACGGAGAGGCGCGTGTGATTCTTAATACACGCCGATATAGTGGCGCGATTGGCTGCCGATTGATTCCCTTCGCACACGCAGCAATGAGACGAGGCAAAATAAAATGACGGTTATAAACACTGAGATTTATTTGACAAATATCGCGGAGGCTAAACTCGTTATGAACGGAGGTATATCAAATAGAAGCATATTACGAACGTTTTACTGTTATTTATGGAAAATCAATGCCGGAGTGATGGGCGAACCTTGTTGAAATGATGCAAGCCGTATGTGCGGGGATAGCAGTGGGTAGGAATATAGTAGTGGGAGGAGATAGGGAAGAGCGAAGAGAGAAAGAGACGAGTAAGAGAAGGCGTAGCTGTTGAGTAGAAGAGGAAGTAGTTGCAGAAGAAGGCGGGGGTGTAGAGTGGGAGGAGGAGCGAAAGAATGAGGAAGAAACTCTAAGCAAGGAGGAAGAAGCTAAAGTTGCACGTAGGAGGGAGAAATGTGGGCGGGATTATGCCGAGAAGAGGAAGGCGATGAAAATGAAGAAAAGAAGGAGAGAAAAAGAAATGGGAATAAGAGAAATGAGGAGAAGGGAGAGATATAAGGAGAGAGAAAACAGTTGTGGTTTCGAAAGAGAAAGAATAAAGCGGGCGTTTGAATGAATGAGAAATAAATGTAAAAAATTCAAAGAAGGGTACGAACAAAAAGAGAAATAGAGAAGCAAAGGAAAAAGAAAGGGTGTAATAATAAATAGCCAAAGCAACCAATTCGGAAAGAGAAAGAGGAGTTTGTGGGAGGAGTCTATGATGAGACGAGGGAGAGGAGTCTTGTAAAATATGAAAAGAGGAAGTAGGAGTTTGGAAGGACGTTATTTTTTTTTTGTTTTTTGTTTGTTTGTTTTTTTGTTTTTTCAGTGCAAACGGCGTAGTCGGAAAAAAGAAAGAAAGAAATAGAGAAATAAGGAAGGAAGGAGATATAGAGATATAACGAGTGGGTGGACAGAGAAATGAAAAGATGAGAAGGAGGAAGGGAAATTTCAGACAAAAAGACTTGGCGGGGGGAAGAGAAAGATTTTGATCTGGAAGAAGGCAAATAAAGAAAGAAAGAATAGAGTTTGAGAAATAGTTGCAAAATAAAGTTATTTGAAAAAATAGTCACCGGGCGTCACTTCCGCCGGAAGAACAAAAAATGCGAAAAAATATCGCGATGAAGATGTAAATATTGAAAAGGATAAGAAACGTCACTAGGGACTTTCATGGGATTGCCAGATCGTAACAAAGGATATCTTTATTTTTTATTGAATTTGAATAGGCAAATACCAACGAGATAAAATAATATCATTGCAATGAATAAATCTATATGCAAAAATATTACGTCATCATCATAATAGTGGTTATATAATAACCTTATTTATTAGTGTAGTAAAAGAAAATGTCGTAAAAACAAAACACGAACAAAGAAACGGTATAACAATAAAAATAGCGGCATAGCGTGCAAATTACACTTTTTGAGTAATTTCACGTCTACTCAGTTGCGTCTCTGTCTTTGGACAGAGTGCACTCAGGGGCGATTCCGTCAAAGGACAGAGTCGCAACTGAGAGATGAAAAAAATATGCTGAGAGGTGCCGGCATTGGGGAATAGCTGCCCGAAGCCGCGCCTTCTCATTGCACTAGAGAGAAGGATTAGTGCACGCACGGTGGCCAGCGCAACCGACGGTTGCGGAGGCTCGGGGAATTTTTGTTCCTTGCCCGGGTGTACGCGCTCGGGCTCCCCACATTAAACCGACCTTGTGTCACAACCTGACCTCGTGGGGGGTGAGTAAATACAAATAATAATAGCGGCATTTAACAACGATTAAAAATAATCAAATTAATGCCAAACGCGATACACGTTTGGGCGAATACGTCTCGTTCGATTCAGGACTGACGAGGCAGACTATTTTCCCGCTCTAGGCTGCTGTTTCTTCTGTAGTAGACTGGTTGCCAAACGAGGCTATAGGACCCAGTCTGTGCTACTATTCAACCCGTAGCAGGGAAGAGAAGAGTTGTTACCTTCGTCAAGGATATTTGCGCGTAAATAAATCAAACGAATTCGAGAGGAATTCTCACTCCGAGCCGAAGCCTATGATACCATAGCATATGATTCCAATCAGTTAAACTTGTATATCTGTTATAGAGGAAAACACCTATTCTATAGTTAATAGACTCTCCCACCTATAATAAGTAGGAGTAGTAAGAGTAACGGTGGTCGCTCAGTCAGTCGGTCTGAGTTCAGTCTGAAGTCGGAAGACCGGCTGATCGGTTGAACTCTCTGCCTTCGGGCGGGGAGGGACCCGAATGAGACTACACCGAAGGACGGAGTCTCTTTCGGGGAGGTAAACCGACCTTGAACCCGTTTATACGGGTTTTAAAAGGGCATAATTTTGGCCGAGCCCACGGGCTCGGAGATCCCACGTTAAACCGGCCTTGTGCCACATGATGCTCTCGTGTGGGGGGGTGACTGAATATCGCTCAGTGGGTCAGTCAGTCGATGCCGTACGACCGTTAGTCGAATACTAAAGTATCAGCGACCACAACTAGATTATTCTGCGTTATACCTATTATATAATGTTCATAACGTTTTGTACGTCAAACCTATTTTAGGACCGACTTAGTACAAATGCAAGCCTCTACTGTGAAATCACTCCACAACAATATCGGCCCTCTCTCATGAAAGTAACAATCGAAAAAAAATTCAGCCAGTGACTAAAATATATAAGATCCCGGGCGAATGTTATATGCAAATTAAAAAGCACTTCACATGAAAGGCTAATGACCTTTAAACCCACCAACAACTCCTACTTAGATGTTTTGTAAGACTTTCACTGTACCCTGATTCCAAAACTTTCAATTGATAATCGATATTAGCCCTACAACCGATTATTGATGAAATATTCAGTTATTGCTGATACATAAATGCATGCATGCAAATTGTCCACAGTTTCCCTTGCGAATATTGGCTGGGGAGAGTCGGTTGATACGCGCTTCCAACCTTTGTCCCGTTTTGCCTAGATAGTCAGATTTCACTGAGGGTAGAGGGTATCAAACCTGCGAAAATCCATACCCGGAATTTGACGCAGTATGAAGCCTGTGCCGTGAATCAGCGAAAGGTGTATGAATGTGTAGAACACTTCAAAGCTGTACGAATAAGTGTAACGGACAAAAATCGATCTGGTCACCTATCAACAACCCGCACGGAAGAACACATCCAGTGTTTGGATATCTTTATCAGTGAAGACCGATAAATGTCATTAGAGCAAGTGACAAAAATCATGGGAATCAGCTATGCAGCTGCACAAGCTATAATGCGTGACTATTTGGGGTTACCGTAAAATTTGCATGCGCTGGATGCCCCAACAAGCAATTGGTGTAAACGTGGATTCCAGACCAACCAAAGAGCCGTCTTGGGTATGACACCATATCTGAAAGCAAGGCCTCTGATCAGGGGGTTTTTGAGGAAAGTGGAACCATCTATTAATTGCTGGTGTTCCCAGGCCCAGCCTAACCCGGGCTGGTAACACCTATTAGGGTTCCAGCTATGGTCAAATAGTTAACCCCAAATTGGGGTCAAAATACTATGAAACTTTAAAAAAAAGTATCAACAATTCAAGGAACGTCCAAGGTTGTCTCCTCGGCACTAGCCTTTATACAATATATCAAACAATACACACAGATCGTTAGTAAATATCTATGCAGGTAATACCGCTCTTTCATGGTACACCTCCAAGATCAAGATCATCCGAATCTGGCACCTGATCTCTCTCCTGATCTAGTTCTAATAGCCCAATGAGGAAAAAACGGATTCTTAAATTTAAAGAGTTTAAAAAATCAAAGCTATTAATATATTTGGCGTTACAAAGGCAAGTAAAAATCACTGTAGTAATGAGGTTCCTAGTATCACGCTACCATAGTGAATATTTACTAAGCATTTGTTCGTCTGATACAATGCTATAGGAATGACGATCACAATGATAAACAGTTTTTCTATACTAGAGATCTGGTATCATTGTGACAGTTATTGGCTTAGCCTGACACAAGACTACAGTTGTGGCAGTTCCTAATGAGAAAGTAACGGGGTCAAAATACTATGAAAGTGTAAAAATAGGTTTTAATACCAGCAATACATATTTGTTAAAATTATTACCAGCAATGAATTTTGAAGAAAAAAATTATTGCCAGCAATACATTTTTGGAAAAAAATTATTACCAACAATAAAAATCTTGTCGGCATTAAATAACCCATTAAGGTTGATATGTCGTAAAGCAAACCAAACTAAACAACTCTTTACTCAATTTTCACTCATTCATATAAAGGCATGGCCTCTTATTGTTTAGTTCTCTCTTTCTCTTTCTTACTTAATTACTTTCTTTCTTTCTTAGTTACTTAATTACTTTGTTTCTTTCTCTACAACTTTCCTTTCACGTTCTCTATACTCTAGTTCACTCTCTCTCTCTCTCTCAGATGCATCATTTCTTAAACTCTCCATTAATATCTGTCTCTCTCTTTTGATTCTCACTAATTTCCCCACACCCTTTCTTTCTTTCGCACTCACTTTTATACTCCTTCAGTGAGGGTGAAACTCACTATTCAGTAGTAACTGCCAAACATTACTCCATGACAAGTTTTTGCTTTTATGTCAATCTTTGTGGTGCTATTTAATTTTGTATAGGGCACCTAGTGAGGATCAAGCTCACTATTCAGTATAAAAAAAAATATTATCAGCAATACATTATTACCAGCAGTACATTTTTGAAAAAAAAATTATTACCAGCAATAAAAAAAAACTTGTCGGCATTAAATAACCCATTGAGGTTGATATGCCATAAAACAAACCATACGAAAAGCCAACGAAAAGCCTCTTTTCAGAAGAGACGAAGAAACTCGTTGAACGAGGCGTGAAGTGCATCGCCGTGCAGAGGGACTATGTTGAAAAGTAACATATGCATTTTTTTTCCTCAGTGGAAATAAAGATTTAATATGTAAATTGCCATTGATTTTTAATTTAACTACGCATTATTCTAATTACAATTGCATGTATAATAGAAATTATTTGAATTTGACCAGGGTATCATTGGCAGGGTATCTTTGGCAGGGTATCTTTGGCAGGGTATCTTTGGCAGGGTATCCTGGATGCTCGTTGTGGTTTAATGGATATCGACTTGGAATGAGAAATCGTTGAGCGGAGTTCGAATTCATTTGGAGAAGCTAAGAATCTGTCACTTCTTCAGCTATAGATTAAATATCAGAGTATTCTGGTCCCTATAGCCTTTGTTGGCAACCAGTCTACTGCAGAAAGAAACGGAAGCCCGCTGTGAGAAAATTTTCTGACGAGTCAGATATGAATCGAAAGAGACATGATCGCCCAATGGTTGTAACATGTTTGGTAGGTACTCAACAAGAATGACAGAGCTTTGGCAATCCTGGGAATGTTGATAACAAGAGGGTAAAGAATAGAGTGCTGGATCCCAAAACTGCCGAGAAATATCAGGGGATTTGCGTATATAGCTAGCTAGCTATCTAGCTAGCTAGATAGATAGATAGATATAATATAAAAGTGAATATTGACGTCAACACTCAGAGGCGACATGCTGTTTTATGCTGGACCGAATCGTCGACTATTGCGTCCAGCATGAAACAGCCTGTCGCCTCTGAGTGTTGACTTCAATGTTCCCTTTTATTTATATTTATATTTACACACGCTCTATCTCTGATATTGAGCACTTTATCCCATCAATATAGCACACCTTATAACTATATTTCTTCATATATATATATATATATATATATATATATATATATATATATATATATATATATCTGCAAGTTTCATTAAATATGACAGAAAAGGGGCTTTGATTAGGTTTTCTTTATATAATTTTCAAATAATGTAAAACAAACGCTTATTAATAACGGATTTCCATATTAGGCCTTTTCTGTCGAAGGTTGCTAATAGCAACGACGAGAATATAAACATAAAAAATAACATTGATATTTTTTGTAAAAATCAGATGAACGAAAATTGCAAAAAAGATGAAACTAGAATTAAGAACATTAAAAAGAGACACAACACCAGTAGACAATAGCAAAAGAAAAACTAGACTAATTATTTATTAGAAAAAAGTTGAAACCGTCAACCGTATAATTAAAACTAATAATGCACCGCTTAGAACAAAATTAAATAGAACAGATATTATTTACGAATTTAAATGACCATTAAGGCATTCCTGATCAATCAAAATCCGTAAAAACTTATGTAGGCCACACTACAACATGTTTGACAAGAAGACCCACACTACATCTTTCTGACGATAGCTCAATTAGGTGTCGTTTTAAATACTCAGAGTGATCTACTGGACAGTATTCGTAACATACTTGTTAGCCACATGAAAATTTGGTAAAAACTTAATCAAAGCACCTTGTCTGACATATTTAATGAAACTTACATGAAAGAAGGATTGCTGCCTAAAACACAATATATATATATATATATATATATATATATATATATATGTGTGTGTGTGTGTGTGTGTGTGTGTGCGCGCGTGCGTGTAATTTTTAAAGAAAGACCCAAACCTTTGATGGAACCAACGGACAACATGCTAAAATACCGTTAAACGAGTTATAATCTGGAACAAGAACAACAATAACAAAAAAAGTAAAAACTCCTAAAGTCAAATACTTACCTACTTAGTAAAGTGCTCTTTGCCTAGATTACGTAGACAGAGCAAAAACGCTTGACCAAGTTAATTCCCATGAATGTATGGTCCTAGTCGTAACTCAAGTTTCATCCATACGCGTTCTTCAAATGACTTAAACTCAAATCAAAGAAGGGACCACATTCATATAACCCCAATGACCAGAAATTGTCTACCTTAAAACACCGCAGAGAAAAAAAATGAAATAAAATAATTTTATTTAAATATTTATATAAATATGGTCTCCACTTCTTTTATTTGCGTTCAAGTTGACCGAAGATCGCGTGAGCGTGAAACTTAGGTTACTAGAGTCATACATTCATAGGAATTATATATATATATATATATATATATATATATATATATATATATATATGCATTACTAAGGTTCATCCAATACAAAGCCCAAGAGTCACTCAAAGTAGAGTGTTATTTATGATGAGACAGAAGAGAATTTTATAGGGTTATATAGGCAAGATAAGAGTTAACCCTTGACTTAACTAGCTTACAGCCACATCACGTTGAAACAAAGATTACCGTATGGTTACTGAAGTTAAGCAACCTCGAGTTTGGTCAGTATCTAGATATGGTTTAATTACCAAAACTTGTACTACTAAACACTTATCGTCTAAAAAAAAATTCGTACAATCTAAAAATAGGTCCTGGCTTTAAATAACCTACCAAAGGTTGATAAGCCGTAGAAGACGGATCAATCAGTGAATCGACTTGAATAGATTAAGATTGTAGTGATCCAATTAAAAAAACGTCCTGCCTGGAATTAGCTCCAGCAAGGAGCAGTTGCTGGGAAGAATCCGAGTGGCACGTCCTCCTTATAAATGGAATACGTTGGGAATTATAACGTTTCGCCATTTGCTGCCGACTTTTAACAAGGAATGCCAAGCTTGTATTTCTGCATCACATTATTAGAGGCGATGAAAATAGGTTTTGCGGAAAAATGTGTTTATAATAAACTTAGAAACTAGTGTCAACGCCAAAACGAAAACTGCAAACACAGAATTTATTTCCTTGTGTTTTGTTGATTATAAAAGCTAGAACATGAAGAAACTTCATTGCACATAAGTTTATTGTCACTAAATTGATCAGATAAAACGAAGCATTATGTCGAAATTGTTGTTCTTTGTTAAACAGAAACGTTGATATTCTTCAGCCGAGTAAGGCAAGAATGAAATCTGGTAGTAGCTTATTGAATAGATTAAGATTGTAGTGATGGGAAAAAACATATTTTCTGGAAATAGTTCCAGCAAGTAGCAGTTCCTGGGAAGAATCCGAATGGTACTTCCTCCTTACTAATGAAATACATTAAGAATTAGGATGATTACTTAACTTGTACGTGGCAAATGTCAAGACTGGTGGAACCAAATATTGTAGCTCGCCAGACCACTTGCCATAGAAATCGCGTAGCAAAAGTCATACAACGTTTCGTTTCTGCGAAATGGGTTACAGAATAGAAAATAATTTATTACCCACAGGGACGCGGTGACGGTTTATAATAAAAATGTGAAAATCGCAATACTTTATTTATTAGCCAACAATTCTATATAGTTCAGATTAATTTAAAAGCCAATTTATCAAATTTCGTTTACAAATTTGCCATATTATAATATTTGGCGACAAGAAATAAAAGAGTTATGTTGCATGTTTGGTGTCAAGCTTGAAATATATAAATAGAAAAAAGAGGTATACAATATCATAAAATAAGGGAACTACCTACAAAAAAGATATATAAAAGCACGCACATTTGGTACCAAGTTTGAAATATATGAATGGAAAAGAAAGGTATGCTATATCATAAAATTAAGAGACTACCTGCACAAAAATTAAAGAAAAAAAAGAAGCAAATCTACCGTTCGTCCAACCTAGTCTACTTTCTTGAATGTATCATCGTGCGGTATATACTAACAACAGTTTGTGAGATTAAAATATTTAGAATAGTTCTATTCTATGCGCTCACAACTGAAAATACCTTCCATCCTGATTTTTGATTAATTAATATAGTAAAGAATTTGCTAAATACACCGCTGTTCTATAAGTAACGCTTGCATTAATATGTCACCACTGACAATCCATTTTGTCTTGATTTCTTTAGTAAAAAAAATCACAATAAATTTATAAAATACATTAAATAATCCTATTATGTCACCAACATTTTCAATAATTCCTGAACTCCCGAAAACCTTTTCATCTGAGATTTTCAAATTATATTTATATAAAACATTTACAATGAATATACATAATGCATTTACTAGTCATACTATGTCATCAATGCATGCAATAATTTCAGACCTCTGAAAGTCGATTTTCTACGTATTTCTATAGTAAAATTACTCGCAATGGGCGATGGGAAAATTGTCACCATTTTATATTTTGAATTTCGCGCATGCGCGTTGATGCTTTTGTTTTGTCGACTGCAAAGTATAGTAGGGTCAGTTGGGCACTGTCTGCTAGAAAAAAAGAACACCAGGACGCAATTCATTCCCCCATAAATTTGGAAACGACAAGCTGGCGCTGCTTGGCATTCGCCCCGGGATCTCTAATACGAACATTTTATTGTGTTTGGGTGTCAATCTGAGGACAGTGCAGAGGATTAAGAAAGAGTTAGATGAGTAATAAGGATTATGATGGTGTTTGGAGTGATCACTCTTGATGAAGACGTTAAGCCTCTATTCATCTTCCCACAGAGTCTCAGACTCAACGGGGAGGACTTCCTCAAGTGCCTTGAGGAGGTAGTGCTGCCCTGGGTCAAGAGAGTGGTTATTAGAAGACGCTGTCTGGTAACAAGACTCTGCGCCATGAAGCAAGCGAACCCAGTTATGGCTGTCGGACAATTTCTGCGACAACATCAACCCTTACATCTGACCAACTGATTCCACAGCCTGCGACTGCTTTGATTATTATGTGTGGAATGTAGTTGAGCAAAGGACCAACAAAACTACTTGTAATGCCAAAGATGAAGGCAAGGATTATACCAGCATTCACCAACTTAAACACGGATACCGCCCAGAAGAGTCACAAGAGATTCAGAAGTCGTCTGAAGGCCTTGGTTGAAGCACATGGCGATTTTATTGAATATATTTACAGTGTCGTATTTGAAGATATTTTTGTGTAAATCTGGTAAATATATCTGTTAAAATGGTATGTCAGTGCTATTTTTCGTAATTTAAACGACAATACGGATTTCCGTATTGCACCATTATATATATGTATATATATATATATATATATGTGTGTGTGTGTGTGTGTATATATATATATATATATATATATATATATATATATATATGAAGAAGTATAGTTTTAAGGTGTGCTATATTTATACGATAAAGTGCTCAATATCAGAGATAGAGCGTATGTAAATATAATTATAAAAGTGAATATTGAAGTCAAAACTCAGAGGCGGCCTGAGGATTGCGTCTAGCGGGAAACAGCATGTCACCTCTGATTGTTAACTTCAATGTACAATCATATATATATATATATATATATATATATATATATATATATATATATATATATATATATATATATATAGGAAAAATGTAAATACATGCCCAAATATTTGCATGTACGTAAGTATATTTATTACTAAGGTGTTCTAAATAAAGTGCGCAATGTTATGAAACAGAGCTATAAGTATATAGCAGTGAATATATATTATATCCAATGTTTATAACACTACTCATGCAAATTATGCAATCTTTAGGTGTGCATTCACACCTGAAGATTAAGATATACTGCATGAAACTCCGAGTAGTATTATCGACAGTGGATATTTTATATATATATATATATATATATATATATATATATATATATATATATATATATATATATATATATAGATAGATAGATAGATACTACAGGTAATCGATCCGTTGGTATATAATCGGACATTGGTATATAATCCAGATTATCCCATGTTGAGGTAATTTTTGTTTTTTTTGTTGTAATATATATATATATATATATATATATATATATATATATATATATATATATATATATATTATGACTATTTACATTGTTCGGACTATCGCCCTCATGTTTGTTGCCATTTTTATCACAACGTTTCAGCTGTGTGAAATGGCATGTAGAACTAGAACAGTCTACCCAAGCGAGCAAAACAGGGTTCAGTTCGACATTCTAACCACCTGAAGAAGGCCAGAGCGTCCATCGGACGGAACGTTGTGATAAAAATGGCAACAAAGATGAGGACGATAGTCCGAACAATGTAAATAGTGTACATAATACCTCGCCTCAGAAATATAGACAGGTATTTTTTTTTTAATCATTTCACCCCAAGTAAGGTGGGTATGAAACTAGTATGCATGGGGTTACAAGGGGTGAAAATGAATGAACAGCGAGGATTGAGGAAAGAACAAGAGATGAATGGCATTCAAGAAGACAGAAGATGGCGACTGGTTTTGCATTTAAATTTTTGAAGATTGAATTTATCAGGGAATTATGCAACAGGAGGGAATCCACAGATAAAGAATTGCCAGAAAAGAAACTGTTGGAGTAGAAGAGACGATTGCATTTAGATATTTTAACGGTAAAATGGCGTTAAAATGGCGTTAAATATATATATATATATATATATATATATATATATATATATATATATATATATATATGTATATATATATATAGAGAGAGAGAGAGAGAGAAAGAGATAGATAGATAGATAGATAGATAGGATCGATCTGAACAGACTCAGATAGATAGATAGATAGATAGATAGATAGATAGATAGATATTACTAATACAAATAAAAATGTCGCTTAGAATGATTGATGTTATATTCAATACCTCGACTCTTGATTCGAGAGTTTAGGAGATTAACATTTTTGCAATTGTTCAATTCACTCTTCAGGAGGTTTAAGCAATGATCTACTGTTTTTCTCATTTTGCGTTTTCCTTATAGTAATTGATATGATGTAATCAGTTTATATATATATATATATATATATATATATATATATATATATATATATATATATATATATATGCGTGTATGTGTGTGTTTGCTTGTGTTATATATATATATATATATATATATATATATATATATATATATATATATATATTTATCTATCTATCTATATATGTGTTTGTTTTTACTTGTGTTTATATATATATATATATATATATATATATATATATATATATATTAGGAGATTAACATTTTTGCAATTGTTCAATTCACTCTTCAGGAGGTTTAAGCAATGATCTACTGTTTTTCTCATTTTGCGTTTTCCTTATAGTAATTGATATGATGTAATCAGTTTATATATATATATATATATATATATATATATATATATATATATATATATATATATATGCGTGTATGTGTGTGTTTGCTTGTGTTATATATATATATATATATATATATATATATATATATATATATTTATCTATCTATCTATATATGTGTTTGTTTTTACTTGTTTTTATATATATATATATATATATATATATATATATATATATATATATATATGCATGTATGTATCTGTGTGTGTACTTGTGTGTTCCTTTTACATAGATGTAATATTTCATAAAACTACTAAGAAAATTTTAAAAGTACGATTTTATAATAATACTGAAAAAATCTTTTAACATTTTATAAAAATATGTACACTATTTACATTGTTCGGATTATTGACTTGATGTTTTTGCTATATTTACGACGTTTCGGCCGCTGTATGTACCGGCTTTCTTCAAGTGATTGGAATTTTGAAATGTAAATAGTGTAAATAATTTCATCTCAGAAATATAGGCAGATATTTATAAAATTACTAAAAGACTGAAATATCTTACCTATCTGATATGCTTTACTTTATTTTCTGTCTTGCAAGACGATTCGGCTTGGAAGACGCACCCTAATATTGGAAAAAATTCTAAGAAAAAGTTATTCTCATACAACAAATCATTCAACATGCCTCCCTCACATACTGGTGCCACGTAGTATTTACATTAATCACTCGTCCGATTTTGTTTGTATGGCAATGACACAATATTCAAGAGTAGAAAGGGCCCCATTGCTGCTAGTAAACAGAGCATGTTTAAGCTTGTGGCTCGGCTCCAGGAAGGTTTATAATCTTGAGAATACTTTTAACAGCTAAGTACTGAGACTAAATCATATAAAAGACTGAATTAGATAGATAGCAAACATTATAGTGTAATGAATCAATATACAAATCCAAGTCCCTATCAGCCAAGCCAATTAGGTGGCCGTCCAAGCGTATTTGAGTCTGGACGTTGCCTTACATTCGTCTTGGAAGACGCACACTTATTTTTCAGGGTATTTTTAGGGGAAAAAGTGGGTGTTGTAAGCTGGAAAATACAGTTAATTTGCTAAAATATCGCTTTCTTTATTATTTATTTAGGTACCTTGTTGTTGAGCAACTTTGTTTCGTATGCCATTTATTTGCGCGTTCAGTCCTCTCAGGATTCGCCATTGTTGTATACACGGTCATCGTGTAAATTACGTATCAATACGCCAGCCTTATACCAGATTCGGAGTTGAATCAGCTGTTATCTCTATGATAAAGTGCGTAATAAGCAAATATTAGGGAAAAAAGAGTGCAGTTGGGCTGCAGATGAAGAAGAAAAGGCAAAAGAAAAGAAAAAATGATAATTTGGTATGAATAAAAAGTTGCATGATGGGAAACAAAAACTGAAAACTAAACAAAGATAACGGAGATTTAAAAAAAAATAATTCTTATCGAAGCAGAAAACTGAAAAGAAAATGACAGATGAAAAAGAAAATGGAGATATTAGCGAAGGTGGTTAGGAATATTCTTCTTCTAAAATGTGTCATATCAATTTTCACTGTGAGGGATCAACTCGCAATCCATCGTGGCCCTTAGCAGCGTTTCCCACTTTGCTAAGCCTCCTGCCTCCGTCACACCATCCATTCACACAATCTAGTCAGCTGTCTTTCGCCATCTCTCTTGCTCTCGATAGGACAAGTGAGTTTTAAATTTTCCAAGCACTCCTTCCTCATTATGTATCAGAGATTTTTCAGCTCTGACAGATATTAAGTATAAGTGTTCTTTTGTTATCATTTTCTTTATGACCACTTTGTTGCTTAATCACTCGTTCCCTCCATACAATTCTCAGTATCCTTCTGTTGAAGCACATTCTGTTACCTCTGGTAATCTGTGGTGAGGTTGTTCGAAGGGAGAATAGAAAAATTTTGATATATTGAAAATCAACCTTAAATTTTTCGCTAGTGTATATATATATGTGTGTGTGTGTGTGTGTGTATGTATGTATATGTATGTATGTATATAAAAGAGACTTGAACCCACAAAAATAGAACATTGATTTTTAAAATATAGATGTCATTTTCTGACTTAGGATCCTTTAAACCAACACATTTTCAAAGCAATCGTTAGCGAAATACAAAACAATCACGACGCAGCAATAACAACGAATATATATATATATATATATATATATATATATATATATATATATATATATATATATATATATTGAAATAATAAGAAAGAACAATAAGATTTATAATCCGGTTTTCTTAGCAATTATTTTTATTTTTTTTTAAAACAGTGATCGACACAAACAGTAGAGCAAAATATTATAATTATTTTCTCTTTAAAAAATATGATTCCAGCGTGACACAGAAATTTCTATGCTTAATAAATGAAACTAAATTTATAAAAAATAAACTTAAAATCCATAGTTTCGTTCCATTGTCAAGCGATATTAGGAGTAACTTTCTAAGAAATTTAATGAATTTATAAGCGCACACAATGTTATTATGAGTTATTTAGGTTAAGGAATATTAAATCTATTTTG
>OZ010606.1:75533810-75548810 GCA_963932145.1 Acanthosepion lycidas
ATTAGCTTCATATGTTATCTTTCTTTAGTGACTAAGCAACTTTGAAAGGCCAACATATGTAATTTTCTGGGGTCTTTTCTTTCAATTGTTTTAGCTAGTATATAGATCATCCTTTCAGATTAGTCAGATGATTATTTTTATTCTTCTTAAAAGTTATTATTATTATAATTATATAATTTTATTATAAAAATATTTTGATCTGCATTTCTTTTATAATCACATGTTGGGTCATAATCATGGACTTATTGCAAGCGAAAGATGGGATTCGTTATTGTGTCCAGTTAATCATAAAAAAAGTAGGGTATTAACAAAAGAATTTAAATGCTCAAAGTTTTTTTTAAGTATATCGAATTCGATTTTTTTTTGTAGAGATGGGGCACCAGAGATTTTGATGATTTCTTATTGAGTTCCTTTCTTTATCAGTCCCAAAGCTCCAACCACAGCAAAATCAGTTTTAGTTTTTAAGTGCCACATTTCTTTTTCTATTTCCATGTCCAAGTTTTTGGATTTGCTTAGTTTTTCAAAACCTTTTCGTGAGGATGTTGTTGTTGTTGTTGTTGTTGTTGTTCTTCTTCTTCTTCTTCTTCTTCTTCTTCTTCTTCTTATTATTATTATTATTATTATTATTATTATTATTATTATTATTATTATTTTCTTTGCTTTCTGGCGATTACACATTTCTTTACGGGTCCCACCCAGGCACCTAAGGTTAGAAATGGCATCATGATACTTTTCACTGGCAAAAAAAAAATAAAATAAAATAAAATAAAAATAAAAATAAAAATAAAAACAAAAAAATAAAATAAAAATTTCATAGATAAAAATAAAGCCCTTCGTTTATTATTATTATTATTAATCCTATTATTATTATTATTATTATTATTATTATTATTTTCTGTGATTTCTGATGTGTAGTCATTTCTTTCCAGGTCCCGCCTAGGGACGTAAGTTTAGAAATGGCATCATAACGTTTTCCACTGCAAAAAAAAAAAAAATTAAAAAAAATTACATAATGTAATAAGGTGTGGGCTGTGCTCGTGAGAACAATTTTTTGTATTTCTTTAAGGCATGGGCTTCCAGGAATCTCTTCAACCCAGTCCGAGGGCTCCAACTACAACAAGGATTCTTGATGTTTCCATGTGCCATATAATTTTATTATTATTATTTAAAGTTACATGAGATGCTAATTGATAGAATCCTTTACAAAGTATTTTTTTACCTGAGACTTGAGATAAATGTGAGTCTTACATCGTAATTTTATTGAACATATTACATTAAGAGAATTCTTCTGAATATGTGAGTGTTGTTCATAAGCAGAATCTGTTGTATCCCAGATAGTGATGGGTTTACCGGAATTTTCTTTATGTATTCTTCATTATTCTTTTTAATCATTTTTAGCGCACCTTATATTATTAGAAGAATAGTTGTGTTTAAATGTCACATTCTTGCAATTTCTTTTTCCAGGGCCTTACATTTGCAAAGTTACACAAAATACTTTTAAAAAAAAAATGATATTATTATTATTATTATTATTATTATTATTATTATTATTATTATTATTATTATTATTATCCCTTCTTCTTCTTCTTCTTCTTCTTTGTTTCTCTCCTTTCTTCTTTTTCTTCTTCTTCTGCGTCCTGGGTATGGCGATAAACTACATCCGCATCCTGGGTATGACAATAAACAACGTCCAACAATAAGGCTTCAGATAATGTTTTGGAAAAAATAATGTTGCCAGCTATACGTTTTTTTGGAAAGAATAATGTTGCCAGCTATACGTTTAATAGTACTATATATTTAATATAGTTACAGGTATATGTGTATGCATGTGTGTATATGCGTATGTGTATGTATATATATATATGTGTGTGTGTGTATGTGTATATATGTATATATATATATATATGTGTGTATATATATATATATATATATATATATACCTTAATTTTGCATTAAATGACCCACATTGATTGATATGCCATAAAACCCAACCAACCAATCTTCTTCTTTTTCTTCTTTTTTCTTCTTCTTCTTCTTCTTCTTCTTCTTCTTCTTCTTCTTCTTTAGTTCCATTAGTTCAGACCTTCAGAAACCGTTCTAAGTCCAGAAAATCGAACCATTCTCGTTCCCATCGTATTTCAAATATAGGAGGAAGTACCAATTCGATAGTTGTCCAAGAACCGTTACTTTGAGGAACAGATTCCTGCAAGAATGATTTTCCTACCGCTGCAACCTTAAATTCTTCAAATTAAGGTTCCTTTTTTACCTTTTCTACGTATCCACATAATCATTGCTTTCAACTCTTACATTCATATCACACATCTCATTTATTAGCCCCCTACCTTGAGTGGCTCTTGAACATTTTATTCGGTAAACATGAGACACAAAAATATTATAATTTATTTCCATTTCATAGAAATTTAACTAAGTAGTATAACACGTCAGGCTATATGATGTTTCCATGTAGGATACAGGTTCGATTCCTGTCGGAGGACACATATTTTCTATAGAAATTTCTAGGGGCTTTCAGGCTGGTAGATGTTGTTAATACTGTTTATTATAAACAGAGCATTTACTTATATATTTGTGTCTATAGAAATAACGTAGAAACAATGCATTTTATCAAAATAACCGTCGGACTTAATCCATTTAATAATATATGACGTCATTTGTTTACGTTAAGATAAGCTTCGAGCAGATATAAGCGTTCGAGAGAAAACATGGGAAATTTGTTGTTTAATACACACACACACACACACACACACACACACACACACATATATATATATATATATATATATATATATATATATATATATATAATTCTAATATTCCATGACGATGTGGAACTTCATCGGGCTTAAATGATGAAACTACACATACGCACAAAAGAAAAGGGGGACACTGAAATATAAACTTTATTTTAAATGTGTTTGGCAAGCGATTTCCTTTCGTTTTGGTTTGTTTTGCTTTTTTTTTTATTGTTGTTGTCTATGTTTCTAGCAATTTTCTTATTGAATATCCTACACTTTAAGAGAGTAAATGAAGTTCTGCCAGGAAAAGTGAAATGTTGTAAGGATCTGGACTTAAAACGACTGTGAATAATCTAACGATTAAATCACTTTCTATACTTAAATCTTAGCCAGTCGCTTTGTCTTTTAACTAAAGTATTGTTTCAAATGAAATCATAATGCATCAGTTACTCAGTGTAATGAGTCTGACCTTACATGCATATATATATATATATATATATATATATATATATATATATATATATATATATTGCGGCATGTTTCATTGAATAATTCAGACTTATTTTCAATTGGTTCCTTTCATATTGACGGAGATTTTAATTGTTGTTATTGCCGTGTTCATACATATTTTATTCCACGTACTTTCGTCAAAGCAAAATGTCATCATCACGGTGTTGTTCATTGCAAGACAATTATTGTAGTGTTCATTATTTTCGAAGACAAATTTATTGTGTTCATCTGAAAGTTAAATTTCATACTTGTGAAGTGAAGAACGCTGAGTCAGTGCATGGCCTCCTGACACCGTTTCAGAGGAGGAAAATATGTATAATTGTCAAAAGTTCTTAGGAAATAACTAATAAAAACTATTAGATAGCTTCGAGAATTTTTAGTTAATGATTATTCTTTTTATGAAAAATTATAAAAGTATCTTCGACAAGAATTTTTCTGAATTGCAAATGTGAACTGTCATGATGTTGCAAATGATTAGAAATGTTGTACATATTGTTCAAGTGAAAACGCAGAGACAACGTTGTTGTAGTGCGTCCAACATAAATATTTTTACCGTTGGAGATACAATCTCCCAGAGGAAATTTCAATTTATAGACGATGTTCTGCAACACGTTAGTATGCGGGGAAGATTTATTACGAATGATTGTATTAGATATAGTAGATTTAATGTAGTAAATAATTGATATGATTTGTGGTGGGTATATTAGCATTTATTATTTTTTTTATGATAATTTCGTCTTCTATATAATTAGAATGTATTTGGTTACGATATAGAAAGTATTATAATCTATTTGTAAAATCTCTGATGGAGCATCTTATTTGTTCATCAACAATATAGTTAGGGAATTTATTATTAATAAGAGTTTGTTTTATATCTTTTAGTTCATTGTAGAAGATCTGTTTTTTGGATGAATTAATTTTTGCAAGGTTTATTAGGTTTTTTTTATAATTGCTATTAGTTAAAGGTTGCACGAGTTTATGCTGGTAGATTTTTTATATATATATATATATATGGGGAGATAATGAATTTATTGATATTTGTGTTCAATATCAATATATCGAGAGTTGATATTTGGTTGGTCTTATTAAGTTCATATACAAACTTAAAGACAGGATTATCGTGGAATTGTGTTTGAAGTTTATATATTTCTTCCGTATTCTTTACTAATAGAAGGAAATCATCGACGTATCTTAGGTAGATGGAGGTTTTCTTTTAATTGTTAAATATGTTATTTTCAAGATTACACATATAGAAATTGCTAAATGTCTGACCCAGAAATGAACCCAAGACGACGTTCCGTTGTATATATATATATATATATATATATATATATATATATATATATATTATTTTTGTGATCATAGAATGGGACTTCGGTAGCAGTAAAAATATTACAATACTCATTTACCCCTTAAAGCGTAGACCGCAAATAGAATTTAACATCCCTACCGGAAGGAATGCACACTCGATATGCAAAATGATTGCTCATACATCGATCATTTAAATGGCAGATTGTGTGTATATATATATATATATATATATATATATATATATATATATATATATATATATATATATATATATATATATATATATATATATATATATATTTATATATATATATATGTAATGAGGCACGGTGGAGTAATGGATAGCGGCTTCGATTGAGCAAACGGGGAGACGAGAGACTGGATTCTATAGCCTTGGATGGCAACTAGACAAGGAGAATGACAACTCTGAATTCAAGACCTGCGGAGGGTCGTTTGGGGCCCTGTGGTGCGTAGTGCACCAGGTCTCTGTATTCGGCCCTTCAAAAAGTGTGTAGGTCCTGCATGAAACCTTCACCGCTATAATTAAATCTCATGTGCTGCTGACGGGCTGTCGGCTTTCTAGTAGCAATTTTCTAAGCGTAGCTTAGATGTGGCACAAGGCCAAAAGTATGGGTCGGTTTCCTTGTAACTAATCCGCTTGACCCTCATACATCGTATTCGACGGGAGAGCCGAGTATATATATATATATATATATATATATATATATATATATATATATATATATACTAGCAGTATAGCCCGGCGTTGCCCGGGGATGTAACAGTAAGAGATAGATCAAGTATCGACCATCATAAACACTGAAAAATAAAATTGACAAAGATTATTGTTTAAGGTTGACGGCCACGCATGTCTTAATTATATTTTTTTGTCTTGTTTTTTTTTGGGGGTGGGGGGTTACGAATTGGTCAAACCCAAACTCAAACAAAAACATTGTTTTCAATCGTTATGACTCTACCGATTGAATAGAATTTTATTATAATCAATTGTCTTGTAAATAGAATTTTTAAAGCATTCTGAATGTAAAAATAAAGAAAAACGTGTGCAAGACAATAAGAAACACTACCTGCCAAAAAAAAAGTGATGTTTTGTTGAAATCGGTTGAAAAATGTAGGAAATCCGATCCCATGTATAAACGAACACAGACACACACTCACAAACAACCTGGGTTTTATAAGTATAACTCGATATGAGTTGTCCCCCTTTAATTAATGCCTTTTAATCTTGTTTTCAAATTGATTTTGTGCAAAAACAATTGTATTTTTTCAATTTTTGGTGCTGTCAGAACCACCGCAAGGTAATTTTACGTAGTCCTGTGAAGCTTTGTTGAAATCGGTTGAAAAATGTAGGAAATCCGATCCAATATATAAACGTACGTACACACACACAGACACACACACACACACACACAACCTGGGTTTTATAATAAGTAAGATATATATTTGTATTTTCGTCGGCGAATTTTCACCCCAATGTGCTTAACAAGGCATAAATATTTTATTTGTGGTCCAATCAGTAAAAGAATTACATGTATGGAAAGAGAATAAAAGAAGCCTTGTCTAATAGTATTAATATTTTGGGCCTTCAGATATTGAATATTATTATACTATTTTTTTATGAGCTTCTGCCGTATTTTCACACATAATACACGTGGGATAAAGTTCGTGTTTCTATTAAAGTGGTATTTATAACTCCTCACTGATAAATTATGAAATAAATGTACATTGTGTTTATTTATTTACTTTTCTTAAAAACTGGGAATATGTAAAAGAAAAACGTTACATTTTTTTTCTAAATCGGGAAAACTTTAAAAGCTTTTTACGATATTAAAAGAACGATAACTAGTTTTTGTTTATGTAAACTCTATTTTATTTAAAAAGAAAAACAAAAAAACACATTGTACTTTTAATTCATAACTCATCAGTTTTTTTAATATATATTTCAATTCTAACAAGTGAAGAGCCTTAAATTAAATGCAACTTTAACAGAAACAGGGCCCGTTTTTCTTTTGACAATGTAAAAGATGGAAAGTCTTTTGAAATTCTTTTGTTTTACGCAGTTGTTGTTATATCAAAGTAGTAGACTAAAAATTAAAAGTCCGATAAAATTAATTTCACTTTAAAAAACTGAAATAAATATTATCATACTTTTAATTCTTAGTCTATTTTGTTTAATAAAACTTCAACTATATAAACAAAAAATAAAACATTCATTTGTTTTACTACTGTGAAAACTTGTAAATTGCAAAAAAATGCCCATATTTGGAATTTAAATAAATTTTCTGTACATAAAAAATATATTTATTTTCTTTTAAATTTCCGTTCGTTATTCCGAAAAAATTTGGAATGCATGTGATATCCTTAAAGCATTGTAATTATTTCTATTTATTTATCTATCTATTTTATAATTTATGAAAAAAAACAATTTTATATCCGTATTAAAACAAAGATAACAATAGGTTCACTAATTTATTTAAATTTCTTCGCTAACACAGACATGAAAAATCAAAATCAAAGAACCGACGCCAAAGTCTGAACTTCTAACATAGGTGTGAAAAAATTGTGTAATCAGTAAATTTACTTAATCCAACTCGACATCAAACCCTTTAAAAATGTTCAAATTTTTTCATATCTTTTGCTGACTGCACGTTTTGGAGATATATTCTTTTTTTGTATTGCTGGCTGGCTGGCTTTGATCCAGCCATATAAAAGACAAAGTGGCTTCATTTAAACTATCTCTTCTTTTTATCGATGTTATTTTTTTTATTTATTTATTTATTTTTTTTTTTTTTTTTTTTTTGTAAAAGTTATTGAAATTATGCTATTGTTTATTTTTTCTTTTCTGAAAAATCACCACAGCTCAAAAGTGCCAGCTATCGTTCAATCAAGGATGCTGAAACTGCATTGTACCACTAGGACAGCCAAATATATATATATATATATATATATATATATATATATATATATATATATATATATAACAGAAACAATCATCACATTCTTGTCCGTGTATTGCATAATATATTGTACAGTAATTGCCATCTTTGATAATGGCTTATGTAAGCCGAAAGTATAGATTAGATTAAAAAAAAAGAATATCTATCAACATTGTTATTTTCTTTATTCGTTTAATGATAATGTTATTAAGCTTATCAGACGTTATGAAAAGAATTTGCATAAAATAAATAGACAACACTTGTCTATATCATTTAATGAAACATATATGAATAATATATTATATATATATATATATATATATATATATATATATATATATATATAGATAGATAGATAGATAGATAGATAGATAGATAGATAGATAGATAGGTTGGTAATTAAAACAAGGACAAAGGAAAGGGTACCAATATAATCAGTACGATAAACATTTATTAAATAATAACCATATGACAGAAATGAAGCACGGATAGAAAGGTTTTATGTTCGGCATTTTCGGACACGCCTGTGTCATTCATCAACAGGCCGAGAAACAAACAGAGAAATGAGAGTTACTCACCGGCAGATGTTTTTGCAGATGATGTATTTTCTAGTGGAAATCGTATTATTAGCAAAAACCAGATCTCTGAATCTATGATGTACGAAACGTTTTCTGAAAATAAACTAAAATTTAAAATTTTGATCGTTGTACGTGTTAGGCGGATCTATTGTTACTTGTGTATTGTGGTGGGAGTGAGATTGTAAACATCATTGATGAAGACAGTTATAGATTGGGGAGCGGGAAACATGTTGTTGCAAAAATTGGCAGATTACCTGGTCGAATGTTGATAAATGGAACTATGCTTAGAATATGCGATGAAAAGGAAGAAAGGGAAAGAAAGAAACAAAAAGAGGGTGAATATAATATATAATAATAAAATCATATATATATATATATATATATATATATATATATATATATATATATATATATATATATATATATATTAAGCGTTTCGCCACAAGCAAGGTGGGAAGCCACTAGCACGCAAAGGGTTACAGAGAGTTGGAGCGAGAGCAAATAGGAGTGATAGAGGAAAGGATGAAGAGAAGCATAGGGGATAGATCAAGGGATCTGGAAACGTCGATTTACATTACATTTGAATAGTTGGAGATTATAGCTATCAGGAAAATAGAGAATGGAAGGGAGTTCCACAGTTGAGAAGTGCGAGATATGAAGCTATTGGAGTAGAAGAGACCACTACATTTAACAGTTTTTACAGTAAAAAGGTGAGGGGGATATGACAGCCGAGTTGAACGATTTAATTCATGAAATCTGGGAACCAGCGAAAGCAGTTCATCGGAGCAGTTACCGTGAAAGTATTTGTAAAAAAAGACACAGGGAGGCGACGGCACGTGTGTCTGAGAGCGACTGCAGACGAGATGCGAGATCAAGGCCATTGCATATATATATATATATATATATATATATATATATATATATATATATGCATACATTTTATATATATATGCATACATTTTATATATATATATATATATATATATATATATATATATATATATATATATATATATATATATATATATATATGAATAGGGTGTATGTGTATAGAATCAACAATATTTTCTACTTAGGCTTGCCCATGCATATGCTTCCCTGGAGTAATGAGATTTATTCCCTGCGAAATAATATATATATATATATATATATATATATATATAAAATATTAATCTCTCAAATGTACTTCTGCCATGCGTTTTCTATCCAATAAGTTTTTTTTAATACAGACTGACCGTGTGTGTGTGCGTCTGTGTGTGAGAGAGAGAGGGGGGAGAGAGAGCCCGCGTATGTGTATGTGTATGTGTGTGTGTGTGCGTGTAGAATAATTCTATCTTTCTTTCATTTTCTTTAATTCCTTCATTCTCTCTTTATTTCATTCTAATTTCTGTTTCCGTTATTCATTAAGACATTTGTCCTGCTTCCTCGTTGTCTTTCATGACATAGGAAGATAATTTGGTTCTTGTAGACTTCGTGTATTCAAATAATTTCAGCAACACAATCTTACATCAATAAACAAACCCCCATTCTATCTACCTATCTAACTCTCAGTCACTATTTCTCTATATATGTATGCATGGATGTGTGCACATATGTATGTACAGGAAACGTATCTGTATACATATCTCAACTTATGCAGTGATATATATATATATATATATATATATATATATATATATATATATATATATATATATATATATATATATATATATCAGGGGTGTATGCATAAAATGCATGCATATATATATATATAGATACATTTTATGCATGCATTTTTATATATATGCATACATTTTATGTGTATATATATATATATATATATATATATATATATATATATATATGAAATGTGTGTATGTGTATAGAATCAACAATATTTTCTACTTTGGCTTGCCCATGCATATGGTTCCCTGGAGTAATGAGATTTATTCCCTGCGAAATATTATCATTCCCTGTTAATGACGATATGTCATTCCCTTAAATGGATAATAAGCGCATTACATATACATACATATATATATATATATATATATATATATATATATATATATATATATATATATATATATATATATATATATGGTTTGGGTATTGTTCCCTTTTACTTTCTCTTGATTCGTAATCGAAGAAGAAGGATGTTCGTTCCTGATTAAACCACTCTTCACAATATCTGTCATTTCATAAAAAAAATGCACACACGTTTCTATTAGCCATTTCTTTATTCTTTATAAATCCTCTTTATCGTATGAATTCATACAGCCATCGTGCGCATTCTCGCTGTAGATAACATAATAACAGTAAGCAGCATCTCAAAAAAGGATTTCAATATGATCTACTGATGGCAAAGCGTTAGCCCCGTTAGCAAATACGATTATTAATGGGAATTCCCGCACCCGTGTGTGTGTTTTCGCCCATCCTCGTTCCTATAAAGCCCCAAACATCAAATTATGACCTAACACGATATTGACATCACGTTTACACTCTGTTGAAAGATCTAGCGTCATATACGTTATTTTAGGCGTCGGCTGTTTTTTTTAAATAAGTGTAAATATCAGGTTCTTCCTGCCGCGAACGCGGTGCTAACAATTTTATGTAAAATAACATTTTAGTAAAAGGTATTTATGTTACGCTGTTGTCCGGACTTGGGTTATTAAAAATATTTTGAAATCTAACTGGAATATGACATAGTGACGTAACTGACAACTAAACAGTAGCATATTTTGGCGATCTTTTAACATTCGGGCCCGCAACAGCAACCCAAAAATCTGTATGACAAACGAACGGTTATTCCCTTGACACCGCAATTAATGTATCTGCTTTTTGTTCATTTTTTTAAGGCGATGATTAGAATTAGAACTCAAATATATGAAACTGAATTTATATTTTCTCTTTATACTTGAGAATTCATAACAACAAATTTAAACATTATTTACACTATTTACATTATTCGGACTATTGCCATCATCGTTGTCGTCATATTTATTACAATGCTTCGGTCATTGTACGCTCCGGTCTTCTTCAGTCGGTTGGAATGTCGAACTGAACATTCCAACCACCAGAATAAGACCGGAGCGTAGAACGGCCGAAACGTTGTAATAAATTTGGCGATAAAGATGAGGAAAATAGTCCAAATAATGTAAATAGAGTACATAATACTTCATCTCAGAAATATAGACAGATACTAAACATTATTTATTTATTAAATTGTTTAGTTACAAGAATAATTTTATATTTACAAATTGATATTAATATTAGAAGCCACAGACAATGAAATAATTATTTTGCTACAATTTCATTAAGAAATGAATCTGAAAAGAAATGTTTTATTCATAAATTTATAAGAATAAGGTCGAGTAACTGTAATTTGAAAAAAATGTATTTTCCGAACATTTAATATATTCTCGCCACAAATTCAATAAAATATTTTGCGAGCATCTCTTCCTCTGGCATACTTTGAAAATTTGGTATTTTTTATAAATTTTAAAATAAAAAAATATTTTCAAATTTATTTCTTTATAAAATCATAAATAATAAATATTTACAAAACAATAAATGTCGCATTGTACTTGATTCATAATTTTTATAATCTCGTAAATACGCATGGTCGAGAGAATCAATACTAATAGCGGTGTCAAGGGAATAACCGTCGTTCTGACATAGCGATTTTTCTGACATAGCGATTTTTTTTTTAGATTACTAAAATTAAATTTGGTATCTGTCTATATTTCTGAGATGAGGTATTATGTACACTATATACATTATTCGCACAAATGTCCTCATCTTTGTTGCCATGTTTATCACAAGGTTTCGGCCGCTGTACGCTCTGGCCTTCTTCAGGTGGTTGGAATGTCGATAACTGATAACTGACATCCATTAGACATGGCACGTGGAACTAGAACAGTCTACCCCAGCGAGCGAGTTCAGTTCGACATTCCAGACAACAAAGACGAGGACAATAGTCCGAATAGTGTAAATAGTGTAATAAGATTAAACATTGACAATATATTAATCAGAATCATGGAAGTAAGTATTTATATGAGTAAGACTTTGTTTTTTCCTTTTATTTAACCTGTCTATTCTATACCATTGATTTGTTGTTGTTACTAAGTTGCGTCATAAATAATTTCCGCTTGTCTTCATCAAGGTAGTTCTTCAAAAATTCAAATACAATTACATTCTGTGTAAATACATATCCAACATTATTTACAAACGTCTTACGACCACATCACATCTAAACACCGGTTTCCGTACGATAAGTTAAGCAAAGTCGATCCTGGTCAGTAACTAGGCGGGTGACCTCATGGGAATACAAGGTGTTGAAAGATTGAATGTGCGAGTGGTGTAATAGATAATCGAAGAATTCCAATTCTCGTTGGGTTTGTTATTCAGTTAAAGGCATGGATCCAATTATCCCCCATCTATAGATTAATTAGTGATATTTGTGTCACTGAACAATTCAAAAGGGGTGATAAACAATTATTATCGCAAAAAAAATTATTACAATCTTAAGATATTTTTCTGGCTTTAAATAACCTTCAAATAGTTGATAAATCGTAGAAAGCGAATCAATAAAGTTTTTGTTTTCTTTTGCAAAGACTTGTTGCAAAGAAGGTAGCTTTTCGATAGGTTTAGATTAAAATTCCACAGGTTGTGATGTGAAATGTTTTTCGACGAACTCTTGAATATGGTTATCATTAGAAAAAGGCTTATCCTATCAAGACGTTTTGCAGCGATCGGAAAATGTAATAATCCGTTGGTGCAAAGTCAGGTGAATATGGCTCGTTAGGAGGTGAGGAGAGGGTAGAACAGACTAGTCAAGTTCCAAATATTTCTTTTACGTTATTCTTGCGTTGTCAAGGAGAACATTTTTCTCTGTTGACAAGGACGCTTTTCGGTCAAATTTTTATGGACACCTTGCAGCTGCTGGACGCATAAATGTGAGTTTAGTGTTTCACAGCATTTTAAGAGCGTTAAATAATACCTCAACGGTCACACCACACGCACAACATTTCCTTTCTTCCATGAAGTTCAGCTTTTGGTGTCGATTGTGGAACTTCATCCTCGTCAGTCCACTGTATTTTGCATTGAACATTGTTGTATACAAGCCATTTTCATCAATGGAATGACTCAACGTTTAATATCTGAAAACTGGCACGTCCTGGGTAAGACAATAAACTACATCCTGGGTATGACGATAAACTGCAGTCGCGTCCTGGGTAAGACGATCTTTGATCAGGAGGTTTTGAGGAGCATAGAACCACCTCTAAATGTTCACCGTGAGTCGGCGTTAGGGTCCCCAATATATATATAGAGAGAGAGAGAGAAAGAGAGTAATTCGCCGAGCTAGTAATTCGTCAAGCATCCACTACCGAGAATCGAACCCGGACCGTTTCGGTACAACGCAATCATCATACCCACTGTACCACGAAGAAGACACAACTAGACTCGCTATAGCGAAACGGCCGTCCAGTGCTTTCTGCATTCTGTTGGGGATGATTCTTGTAAAAACAGACTTCTTTTTTCTTCTTTTTTTTTTGTAAGCATTTCACCCCAAGCAAGGTGGGAAGCCACTAGCACGCAAGGGGTTACAGAGACTTGGAGCTAGAGCAAATAGGAGTGATAGAGGAAAGGATGAATAGAAGGTTAGGGGATAGATTGACATTACATTTGAATAGTTGGAGATTATAGCTATCAGGGAGACAGGAAGAGGGGGGGAGAGTTCCACAGGTGAGAGGTGCGAAACATGAAACTATTAGAGTAGAAGCGACGTCTACATTTAACAGTGAAAGTGTGTGAGCGAGATGTTAGCCTAGTAGAACGCGCTGAAATTTATGAAGTTTGGGAACCAGCGAAAGCAGCTCCTCGGAGAAGTTACCGTGAAATTATTTGTAAAAAAAAGACAGAGGGAGGCGACGGCACGTGTGTGAGAGAGCGACTGCAGACGAGATGCCAGATGAGGGCCAATAACGTTGCATATCCGCCTCTGGATCTTATCAAGGACCTTAAGACAAACAGAAGGGGCTCCAGACCATATATGGCAGCAATACTCTATGCAAGGGCGAACGGTTGATTTATAGATTTGAAGGATCGACTCCGGAGAGAAAAATTTCCTGGCGCGGCACAGGGAGCCAACTTTCCTTGTGGTGGACGAAGCTATTGACTCAATGTATTTGTTCCATCTGAGGTCAGCAGACAATGTGAGGCCGAGTTGTCGCAAAGTTGAGCGTTAGACATTCTAACGGGGGCAGGTACGGTTCTCTGGGGTGAGTAATAGAGAACAGTTTTGGTTTTGAGGCGTTAAACTTAACCAGCCAATTCCTGCCCCAGTTCACAACCGATTGGAAGTCCTTTTCGAGACGAACAGGCAGGTTAGTTTTGTCAACAACACTAGATTTGTTTTTAAGACATGAGTAAATTGTAGTGTCGTCCGCGTAGATGCCTACTTGGGAATCTATGACGTCAGGAAGATCATTGATGAAGATAAGGAACAGAGTAGGGCCTAGGATGGAGCCTTGGGGAAAACCTACGTTCGTGGGATAGCAAATGTGCAGGAAAGACAAAACAGGAAAGCGCGCACAAATCATGCCGTTGATGTTATACCCGTAGACAACAGAGAAAACAAAATCTGATTGGCTAATGCAAATCTCGATGCCATTATAAAAGTAACCTGTCTTTTGATATAATAATCGTTGTTACAGTTACATCGTGGAGCGAATTATGCGAAAAGGGGGCCGGTCAGCAGGTCGGGGTACCTGGTATAATGAGTCTGATGTTGAAATACCCGAAATTCGTAATGAAGCCAGGGTAAAAATCACTGATGACATCTACCGTTTCATTTTATAAATGTATTTCAAGAGTATATATATATATATATATATATATATATATATA
>OZ010606.1:75551310-75563810 GCA_963932145.1 Acanthosepion lycidas
CTCAATATGCGCAAGCGTGTAAGTGTTTGGTCGTCTGCGCAAGAGAACAAACTGTGTGTGTTTGTCGAATACATTCAGTCGTTGAGCTCTTTGGAGCTGATCATTTCAAATATGACATATTTTAGCAGGTCAAACTGCACCGAATAAAATCGCATATATATATATATATATATATATATACAGAGAGAGAGAGAGAGAGAGGGGTGGGGGAGAGAGGGATGTAGCAACATCAGCACGGAAAAGGGCACTCTTTTAAAGGCAAGGAAGGGCAAAAATATTTTAAGTCAAGTGATAGCGGTTGCTGTATGAGTCGTACGATTTTTGACTCAAGCACGGGCAACGCCGGGCCATGTTGATAGTATATATATATATATATATATATATATATACATATATATATATATATATATATATATGTGTGTGTGTGTGTGTGTGTGTGTAGGTTTTCTATTGTGAGAACCATAATTATGTATGTATTCTACGTATGAAGTTCAAGCAGCTGAGTTTCTAGGAACCGACAACCCAGACACGAGCACATATATTTTGTTTATAGTGGTGAAGGCTTTGTGTAGAACCAACCACACTTTTGAATGGCAGAATACAGAAGCCTGGTTCTACACCATCCTCAAACGACATCTCACAAGATTTGAAATCAGTGTTGTCTTTCTCTTAGACCAGTTCCCGTCCAAGGCTATAGAACCCAGTCTGTAGTGCTATTTACCCATAGCTTGAGGGAGAAGAAGAGGATTAATACCTTTCCCAAGAAAGTAAGTGAATGTAATAGATTCCACTAGATTTTGTACTCTTCTCTCCAATTCCTCAATCCTAACCGCTATCAACTATTCCTTAATTTCTCTCTCTCTCTCTCTCTGTATGTAAATATAATGAATTTTTAATGTTTCAAATGTATAAATACTAATTAGATAGTATTCTGTAAATGTTTAGGAATAAAGGTTTTTACAATTTTTTTTTCAGTTTCTCCCAAAGACTATTATTCCGTATTATGATCTTTCAGAATTTTAACCGAAACCCATATATATATATATATATATATATATATATATATATATATATATATATATATATATATATATATGTGTGTATATATATATATATATATATATATATTAGTTTTACTCTCTGTAATCCCTTGCATGTTTGTGGAACTCCAGCCTTCCTTGAAGATGCTTAGAAAATACAAAAACAATTAAAAAAAATTCAGTTTATTAGTACGACAATTTAAATCGTGATGGCCTTCCAATAAAACGCAAAAACTGCGACCCGAGACCTCGTCAAAAAACTATCGACTCGTTGAAAAAAATCCGACACAATATACCATAAGCCTCTCTTTGGCTTTTTCATTTTTTTTATTAATTATATCTTGACCTCAGACGAAGCTTTATTCCGATCTCTTTCCGATTTGCTCTTTATCCTATCATTTTGTCGAATTCCTATCTGCACTTAATCTTCTATTCATATATATATATATATATATATATATACATATAAATATATATATATATATATATATATATATATATATATATATATATATATATATAAGGAGCCAATTTTAATGTCTTTCTGCATACGAAATATACCAGCGGCTCGGTGAACTCAATTCAATTTAATGTTTAATAGCAATATGACCCGCTTAAAGAGTAATGATTAATAGTAGTAGCTATATATATATATATATATATATATATATATATATATATATATATATATATATACACAGAGAGAGAGTGAGAACAATAAATGAATAAGAATCTTTTATTAAAATATCAGAAAATAGCGATTGACATTGCATTCGAATTTCTGAAGATCAAAGTTAACTGAAACGCAAAATCCGAAGAAGATTTTCACAAGTGAACAGTGTTAGTGAAGAAACTATTAGCAGAGAACTTACGGTTGCATCTAAACATTTCAATTATAAAATGATAAGACCTAACTGCCAGTCTAGTTCTTCTTCTTTATGTGCTTTGTTCCCTCAAAAAGTAGGCGATCATGGGCCTCTTTTTTAGTTCCGTCATCCATTTAATCAAGCTCATCAAATATGCTACCCCCTGCTTTGTCTGTCTCTCTTGCTCTTAATCTATCCTGTGAGTATCATGTTTTCCAAGCCTTCCTTCCTCATTATTTCCCTAGAAATTTCTTCCTGATGTTAAGTACAAGTTTTCTTTTTGTTTCCATTTTCCTTAAAACTTCGTTTTTTCTCACAAGTTCTATCCATGGTATCCTCACCATCCTTCCGTAGAACCATATTTCTGTTGCTTCACGTCACTTCTTCATTTTGAAGGAGATTGTCCAGCATATTAGGACAGATATCATGTAACAGTTCAGTACTCTTTTCTTTGTTTCAAACTATTATTTTCTGTCTCTTAATACACTGCTTAGCTTTTGGAAGGTACCTTCGGCTATCCGAATGCGTCTTCGGATTTCATTGCCACACTTTCCATCCTCTGTTAGAACCTTTTCCAGATATTTAATTTTTTGTAATTGTTTGATTTTTATTAATCTCCGATTTGTAATTTGTATTTTGTGTTTAGACTTTTGTTAAAAGCCATGTATACTGTTTTCTTGCACTTGATTTTTAGTCATCCTTCTCGCTTTTCTTCACAACCTTCTGTTGGAATTTTGTAGTTTTCTACCTGTGTCTGCTATCAAAGATGTGTCATTAGCATGTCTTATGTTGTTAAGATTGTGACAGCTAATTATGAATCCAGGTAGGACATGTAATTCTCTCAGTATAGAGGGAATGAATCGGGTAAGAAGACATATTCTTGCCTAATATCCCTTTCTATTTTTGTCTCCAGGTGGTTTGCTGCCGTTATATTTGCTTGATTATTCCAATATCCTTCTCAAATATGTCAGTGTTTCTGTGGAAATATTGCAGATCTTTGTTGCATACTTTTTCGAACGCCTTTGCCTAATTTATAAAACACGTTCTTCTGCATTGTTATTTCTCTTTCTGATAACGCTCTCAGCATAAATATTGCTTTCCCTGTTCCAATGTTTTTGACGAAACGTCACTTTTCGTGACCAATCTCCATTTTGATTCTACTGCTCACTATATTGATAAAATTTCGGATGATGAGTTTTGTTATAGGGCTCATTAGGCTGATTGTCCGATGGAGTTCACATTGGTTTGCATCTGGATTCTTAGACAGTGCTATAAAAATGGATCTACTTAGGTCTTCTGTTATGTCACCACTGTTGTAGATTCTATTTATCATTTCTATAATCTTTTCTATGAGGAAATCAACTAAGGCTGTCACCATCTCTACAGTTCCGTCTAGCCCTGTCGCTTTGTTTCTGTTTAATTTGGTCAGTGGAGCTTCCACTTTGGTTTTTAATATTTCCGGTCCGTTGATATTTCTTTTTATTGTCGGCTGTTTTCTTTTATCGTCGAAGAGTTCTCAGAAATATTCCTTCCATCTCGGATGTATTTTCTTTCTCTAATATTCTTTTCCCGTCCGTGGATTTTATGCATTCTATTCATGGGAATGTCAGTTTTCTCATTTTTTTATGAATATCTGCTTTACCTTTGGTATTCATTATACTTCTGCGTATTTTTCGTTGAGTTGTTCCCCTTTAGGCTATCTGCATTTGTTTCTTATTTCTTCGTGTAGATTACTATATTCTTTTCCGTGTTTTGCCTTTGCGCTTTGTCTCCTTCATGTTAAGAATCTCATCTGTCATCCATTCGTTTTTATCTTCACCGTCTGTTTTCGTTTGGGATGATCTTGTTTGCTGGTGTTACTAAAGCATGACTTACTGTGATTCACTTGGAGTCTCCATTTGCATTTTTATACCTCGTTTCTGCTTGTCACATTGTCCATAGATTTATCCTTCGGGCTCGTGTTGTTCAAGATTCTGTCATATTTCAATTTGGACACTTGAATTTCTGTAGCTTCATTCTAAGTTTACATATAAATGTGAGATAATCGCTTCCAAAGTAGGCAGATGGATAGGTTTTGCAGTCTACAGCTGCATCCCTGATTCTCTTGTTGATAGTAATATAGTCGATTTGGTTTTTCATTTCTCTTCCTACATGTCCATATTCCAGAGTTTCTCGACCGTTTTACCCTTGCGTAATCCGTAAAAGAAATTGTATGTCTCAAGGAATCACTGCGAAAAAAAAAATATATATATATATCATATCTTTTTAATTTTATTTTCATCGTAGGTCACGTGGTAAATATCATAGAATATATTTTTCAATAACTGGTTTAAGGAAAAATTAATACTTGTTTGTCAAATTTTTCGGTAATGCTAAATAAAATTCATTCTGTTCGTTTATAATACTTCATCAGGGAGTTTTCATTCACACAAAAAAATTCTAAAATCAAACGTAAAAAATAAAAATAAGTAACCAATATCATATACCTATAATATAAATGTAAACAGAACAAAAACAGATAAGTGCTGCATCAGTTTTTTTTTATTTTTATTCTTTTAATATAAATAGTATATTGATTAGGTTAGATTAGGTTAGATAGTTTGATTTGTTTTGTTTTACGTCACATCAACGAAAATGGGTTATTTATTGCCGACAAAATTTCCTTTTTTTTTTCAAAAATATATAGCTGTTAATATATTTTTTTAAAATTTATAGTTTAGTTTGTTTTGCGGCATCTCAATGGGTTATTTAATGCTGACAAGATTTTTATTTCTGGTAATATTTTCTTTTTTCAAATATCTATTGCTCATACTAATTTTTTAAAATAAAATATTTCTGGTATTAAAATCTATTGTTACACTTTCATAGTGTTTTGAGTCAGGTTATCGGGTCAACTATTTGCCCATAGCTGGGACCCTAACAGGTGCTACCACCACGGGTCAAGGTAAACCTGGGAACACCAGCAATTAAGAGGTGGTTCCACGATCCTCAAAACCTTCTTATCAGTGGCCTTGCTGCTGGACGTAATTTACCCAGGACGCGGATGTAGTTTATCGTCATACCCAGGACGTTAGATGATGACTATATTACAATATTACAATAACCAAGAATATATTGTGTATGTTTAGTAATATTACATATATAACATTAAATTTAAAAAAAAGTCAAAAGTGCATTAGCTTATCTTAGCTGAACGGGTTCCTAGTTCGAATTTGCCAAATATTTCACCATACCTCTCATTACCTACTTTGGCATTCAGGTATCCCATGACACTTTCCGATTTACACTGAGTCTTGGCGTTCTTTAGCGTTGAGTAGAAATTTTAGATTTGCTTCTTCTTTTCGTCGGTGCATGAAAACTCTGATGGATATGTTGAAAAGTTTTCCTTTCAGTTTAAGTTTGACAGTATCCCGGAAGGCATTTATTCATGTCTTGGTCTAGTATCAGTCCTACTCCTCTTTCATTTTTCTCTCCGCCTGCATATATAATCCTGTGTTTGTCAGTGACAAAAATATTATAACTGCTCATGGCGTATAAAATGTAAACAAATGACGTCATATATTACGAAATGGACAAAGTCCGACAATTTATTTATTAAAGACATTTTCATGTTTAACGTTCTTTTTATAGATACAAGTATTTAAGTAAATGCTCTGTTTATAATAAACAGTATTAAATAACATTTAACAGCTTGAATGTCCGAGAAATTTTCCGTATAGGATGCAGGCTCAAATCCTGTCAAAGAACGAATATTTTCTATGAAAATTTCTTATGAATATTCGAGATTCATGGTTGATTGAAGTTTATAAGCAGTAAATTCGACCTTGCCTACCGAACGCTTCTTTGTAGCCTAACGGTAAGCACGTCAGCGTAAATGACGGTTCCGTAAAGGATGCAGGTTCGAATCCTGTCAAAGAACGAATATTTTCTATGAAAATTTCTCGGACATTCAGGCCGGTAAATATTATTTAATACTGTTTATTATAAACAGAGCATTTACTTAAATACTTGTATCTATAAAAAGAACGTTAAACATGAAAATGTCTTTAATAAATAAATTGTCGGACTTTGTCCATTTCGTAATATATATATATATGGCGTCCCATCCCATGCGTAAGAAATTTAACTTTCAGATAACACAACAATTTTCCTCTGACAATAATAGATACAATAATATTTATTTTATTATAAACAAGATCTGATGATCTTAGTTATGTCGAAAGTACTTGGTAATAAAACAAATGTGTATAAACGCGGCGATTTTCTCTCGTCTATTAATAACATCAAAAAATTATCCGCGAGCATGAAAGGATCTTACCGAAAATAAGCAGGCAGATCATGTCTAACGTATACAACGAACCATGTCTTATCATATATCAACACACACACACATATATATATATATATATATATATATATATATATATATATGAATTGCGCTTAAATTGCTGGTGTTATTGAAACAGTGCTCGATATTATATAACAAAGCTATGAAGTATATATATATATATATATATATATATATATATATATATATATATATATATATATATATATATATATATATTAATGAATATATATATATATCCCATACGTTTGCACGACTCAGTGTTTCCTGCCAAACGCAATCTTCAGGTGCTGAATTTATACTGACTGTAATTTAATTTGAAAACATTTCAGTTTATCATAATGATGGCGTAGTCAAACATTATTTATGTGGTGAAATAACCTTTTTGAAAATGTTAAAAAGAAACAAAATTATTTTTTTTAAATTAATTTTATTTCTTATTACATTAAATCTAAACGGTCTTATCATATGAACATAAAAGATAAATAATTATTAATTTAATCTTAGAGTGGTTAGTTATCAAGTATAAATGATAAATTATTAATAATGGAATGGATCTAACTTAATTCAATATAAAATAGTTAAATTATTAGTGAAAAATATAGACAAAATATAAATAACTATATACATGCATATAAAAAAATAAATATAATAAAAATAACAACATAAAAATATAAATAAAAATATATTAAAAAATCTATATTTAAAAACAATAATAAGCCATAATACGTAATAAGTATTAAATAAATAAATAGATAATTAAATAAGCGAATAGTTAAATAAAAATTTCCTATACTGATAATTAAACATAGATGGTATATAAAAATTAATTTCAGTTTACGTGCTTAAGTAGATATTTATTTTTATGCATACATGTGACCATCAGTTCTTTTCTCTTACTTAGGTAGCCCAGGTTATTTAAATGCTGTATGATAAACTATGATAAACTAAACACAGGCTGCATTTACCCCACATGCCATTAAATGGCTTGGTGCTTGCGATTATATTCCATTTAGTAGAAGGGGAATTGTCGCAATGTTTCAATTGCCAGAAATAATTAGAGGGAGCAGTGCTGTTTCTGCATTTGATATTAATCAAAGTCATACGGTGATGGTACCAAGGATTCCGTTTAATTCACAGATCTTATATATATATATATATATATATATATATATATATATATATATATATATATATATATTAAAAATTATTATATAATGTTTGAAAAATTATTCGTTATTTTAATTTTTTCTTCGCTATTTTTTTAAAAATTACGCAGGCATTGATGTCGCTAGTAACTACATTTACTGAACAGAAAATTTTGGAATATATTCAATTTTAAACAGCGACGATTTCCAATTCAAAATTATCTTTCAAGTTTTCCCATCTTTCTCTGGTTTTCTTCCACTTTCCTTTCTTTTTTCCTTTGCTCTCTTTCCTTTGTCTCTTTCCTCTATTCGCCTTTGCAGATACCCTTCCTACTTCTCTTTTCACGTCTGGTGGAAATGCGTCAACCGATCTACTCTCATCCACTACGGTTTTCTTTTCTAGGTATCTCTCTAGACACACATATATATATATATATATATATATATATATATATATATATATATATATATATATATATATAAGTAGAGGATTGGTGTATATGGATTAAATTCCAATAACCAACAAATACTATTCTAAAAGGAGTGCTCAATACAGAGAGTAGAGCAATTACAATTTTTTCGAAAATTATAGCATATATATGTTATAAAATTACTACAAAAATAGCGATTTTGTTTCAACCTTTCTGGTGTCTTATCAAGTGATGGTGTTGAATGTACAATAAAGGGTTTTAATAGGTTCAAAGTGATCAAACACTCCTCGATAGGGAAAACGCTGTTACAGAAGCTACAATGACCAATCAAAATACAAGTATATAAGAATTCAAAACACTTGACAACGAACCTTGGTTATAATCATTAATGCCTTTATGTTAAGGTTAGACTGAAATAGAAAGCATTCTAACTAATTAATATTAAATTTTAGTATAAAACTGAAAATTAAAAACACCAATTATAAATTTTAATTTTAACCTGTATTAAGTTTAAAATATTATAAAATTATTTAAAGAATAAACTGAGGAAATATACATATATTTTATTATTTATTTTGTTGTAATAAATAAGCGAAAATCTAATAATAAAAATTAATCTAATGTGGACGTAAAACATCGTAACAACTTAGATATATTTGAAGGGGTGAGGATATGGGCAAGGGAGGATGAAATGTTGCATAAAACCATAAATTCACAATCAGATTATAATACAAAAAACTTTTTTTATGTGCCGTGTAAACTCAGGACTTAAGCGATCATGGCTCTCCACTTCTCCCTATCCCTTGTAGGTCTCAATAAGTCTTGTCCCTTTCCTATTTCCCGCAAACCCGGTTCTGTCATCCACTTGCTTAATCCTGTTAGGTATGTTATGCGTTGCTTTTCCTTGTCTCTCTTTCCCTTTATTCGACCTGTGAGTATCAAATTCTCCAAGCTCTCCTTTCACATTACGTGCCCCATAAATTTCAGCTGCATCTTACTGATGTTAAGTATAAGCTTCCTCCTCGTTTGCATCCTCTCCAAAATCCCATCGTTGCTCACACACTCGGTCCATGTTATCCTCAGTATCCTTCTGTAGAACCATACATCCGTTGCCTCGAGTCTCTTCTTCATCTTTGAGGAGACCGTACAACATTCACTGCCATAAACGGAACTATGCATAAGATCGATGGTTTCTATCTCTGGTACACAGAACTTCAGAGAGGATTCTTTTAGAGGACTCTATCAAATACCAGGATTTAGTCAATAGAATCTTGTCTAAGACACGGAGAGCACATGGTTTTTGATCATGACTTAGACAGTGGAAATTATTTGAACAAAAACAACAGAACGAATATGAACTTTGGAGAATCTTTCCACAATTTCAATCCCAGTATATATCGTATACAAAAAATGGAATAAAAATTAAGCAGACAAAGGATGATAGATAGATAGATAGATAGATAGATAGATAGATAGATAGAAAGAAACAGGGTGATATAGATAGGAATATATATATATATATATATATATATATATATATATATATATATATATATATATATATATATATAGTTTATTGTTGAAACTGACTTTGGTCTGATGAAACGAAAGCGAAATATCAGTTTTGCGAAATAAAATATTAACAGGGGTTTGTAAAGTCTGCTTTCATATATATATATATATATACATATATATATATATATATATATATATATATATATATATATATATATATATATATATATGAAAGCATATATTTCATATATATATATTTATATATATATATATATATATATATATGAAAGCAGATTTTACAAACCCATGAAATCATATATTTCATATATATATATATATATATATATATATATATATATGAAAGCATATATTTCATATATATATATATATATATATATATATATATATATATATGAAAGCAGACTTTACAAACCCATCTTAGTATTTTATTTCGCAAAACCGATAGTTCGCTTTCGTTTCATCAGACCAAAGTCAGTTTCAAAAATAAATGGATTTAAAATTTTACCAGACATAAAACGAAATATATAAGCATAAATTATGTTTTAAAATATAGATTCAAAATGAAGCAAAGCGAAAAGAAAGAAAGAAAGAAAGGGAAAGAGGGAGAAAAAGAAAGATATGTCTGTCTAGAGAGACACCTAGAAAAGAAAACCGTAGTGGATGAGAGTAGATCGGTTGACGTATTTCCACCAGACGTGAAAAGAGAAGTAGGAAGGGTATCTGCAAAGGCGAATAGAGGAAAGAGAAAAAAGAAAGAGAGCAAAGGAAAAAAGAATGGAAAGTGGAAGAAAACCAGAGAAAGATGGGAAAATTTGAAAGATAATTTTGAATTGGAAATCGTCGCTGTTTAAAATTGAATATATTCCAAAATTTTCTGTTCAGTAAATGTAGTTACTAGCGACATCAATGCCTGCGTAATTTTAAAAAAATAGTTAAGAAAATAATTAAAGTAACGAATAATTTTCCAAACATTATATAATAATTTTTAATATATATATATATATATATATATATAAAGAATATTTAATAATAATCATTAATAAGAAAAAGATAATTTTAAATGAATAATAATAAAAATAAAATAAAATTAAAGTGACGAAGAACCATATACATCTTACAACATAAATATAAATATATACATATACGTATAAACATATACATACGAATACAAATATGAGCATCAATACATACATACAGTATATACATGGATCTACATTCTGAAAAAATCATATACGCTTTCATCTCTATATATATAAAGATCCACACCCTCAAACACACTAAAAAAGGACAAATTGCATATGCATTCATGTATATAACACACACACACAAACACACAGACACACGCAAACACATACACACACACACACACACACACACACACATATATATATATATATATATATATATATATATATATATATATATTTCATACCCATTCGTATCCGAGGAGGCCATCTATTAGAACGGCTGGCTAATCCCTATTGCAAACTCGCTTAGGCACATTTGTGTGTGTTCAAAACCCTCGGAGCCAACCTGTGGTTTATACTGTAACTATGCTAAAATGACCTTAGTGAAAATTTCTGGGAGAGAACCTGTTATCTAGAATGATCATCAATCTGAACAACGCCAGCACACTCAAACCCTCGGTCAGGATGATTTGTAAGTTCGTGCTAGTTCCGTCTACTCAATTTCACTCACATTGTATGGTTTCAGGCATTTTCCAAAGGTGTCGCACGCTGGGTTTTGTAATCACCCACCGAATCTATGATACGGGCTCCCAACTCTACTACATTTCATATCACGTCAGTGTATATTCATGACCAGGGCCGATGTAAAATCTTGTACCCATCCACCGAATATATGATACGGGCTCCCAACTCTACTACATTTCATATCACGGCAGTGTATATTCATGACCAGGGTCGATACAAGGTTCATGTACCCACCCACCGAATCTATGATATGGGGTCCCAACTCTACTACATTTCATATCACGTCAGTGTATATTCATGACCAGGACCGATGTAAAATCTTCTACCCACCCACCGAATCTATGATATGGGGTCCCAACTCTACTACATTTCATATCATGTCAGTTCATATTCATGACCAGGGCCGATGCAAGGGCATTGTACCTACCCACCAAATCTATGGTACGGGCCCCCAACTCTACTACATTTCATATCACGTCACTCTATATTTATGACTCTGGCCGATGTAAAGTCTTGTACCCACCCACCGAATCTATGGTACGGGCTCCCAACTCTACTACATTTCATATCACTTCAGTGTATATTCATGACCAGGGCCGAAGTAAAGTCTTGTACCCCCCCCCACCGTATCTATGTTACGGTCTTCCAACTCTACTATATTTTATATCATGTTAGTTTATATTTATGACCAGGGGCGATGCAAGTGTCTTGTTCTCCTCGGCAAATCAATGAGCCAGGCTCCCAATTTTGCTACATTTCATAACATGTCAGTGTATATTTATGACCCTGACTGATGCAAAGTCTTGTAAATACCTACCCACCCACCGTATCTATGATACGGACTCCCAACTCTACTATATTTCATATCACATCAGTGTATATTCATGATCAGGGCCGATGCAAGGGTCTTGTACCCACCCACCCAATCTATGGTACGGGCTCCCAACTCTACTACATTTCATATCACGTCAACTCTACTACATTTCATATCACGTCAATGTATATTCATGACCAAGACCGATGCAATGGTCTTGTACCCACCCGCCGAACCTATGATACGGACTCCCAACTCTACTACATTTCATATCACGTCAGTGTATATTCATGACCAGGGCCGATGTAAAGTCTTGTACCCACCCACCGTATCTATGATACGGCCGCCCAACACTACTATATTATATATCATGTCAGTTTGTATTCATGACCAGGGCCGATGCTAATGTTTTTCACCTACTCGGAAAATCTGTGATACGCGCTCCCAACTGTGCTACATTTCATATCACGTCAGTGTATATTCATGAACAGGGCCGAAGTAAAGGCTTGTACCCGCCCACCGTATCTATGATACGGCTGCCCAACTCTACTATATTATATATCATGTCAGTTTGTATTCATGACCAGGGCCGATGCAAGTGTCTT
>OZ010606.1:75568810-75581310 GCA_963932145.1 Acanthosepion lycidas
AAATTGGAAAAGGGCCAAAAACTTAATGAACAGAATTAAAACAACTGAAGGAAGCAATCAAGAAAAAAGACAAAGGATCGCTGACGACAGGTGTGCTCTTGCTCCCGGATAATGCGCCAACCACTCTTGTCAGGATGTAGCCGCTGAAGCAGTCAAGAGTAGCCCTGAAGTGCTACCCGACACGCTTACTCTCCAGCCCATCTGATTAATTATTTACTCCAAACAATTTCAAACTTCAAACTGTTGAGTTAAAAATAATAATTCACTTCTTAATGCCTTGGTTTGTTTTTATTTTTGTGATTTTAAGTATTTGGAGGAATTCATGGGTAGATTTAATGGTAGAGTTAGGAGGGGGATATGAGGTAAAAATATGATTCAGTAATTTTCATAGTTGGTATATTGATGTTAGAATCTGAGAAATGATAGTTCGTAAACGGTATCCCGGTTTGTGTATTTTAACCGTTTAAGTAGCCAGGTTGGTAATCTCCATTAATTTTATTTGTTTTTAAGGATCCTGCAACAGCATTGTTGGATGTTATAAGTTTATTAACATATTTCTTTAGAGATTCACTGGTTATTCAATTTATTAAATTTAGAACGATCACCTATGAGGTGTTGAAGTTTTTTGTGATAATCCAATTCATCCAAAATTACGTAAATATTAGTTATCAGCTTTTCTGATGACTATATTATGGTTGGGTTTTTTAAGTCTTTAGCGGCAATTTTGAGTTTTGTTGGAATGTTTTTATTACGTGGAATATATTCTTTTAGACCTTCTACCTTTAGATTTTTAAAGTTTGGATGGAGTATTATTAATTTGTCCTTTTTCAGTTGACATAATGATTGATGTAAGATTTCAATTTCAGTCTTCTTTGTGAGAAGTTAGAATTTAGGCTGGAGATGGCAAATTGGTCCTAGATTTAGAAATTCCTTTTGATAATCCGTTAATTTAAATGCTCATTAAGAACTGTATTCCTGATCAAAAAAATTCGTAAATAATTATATAGCCACACTACATGTTTGACATGCAGACTCACTCTACACTTTTCTGACAATAGCTCAGTTAGATCTCATTTAAATATTTATGGAGACCTAACCGGACACTATTGGTAAGACACTTGTTGTCAACACAGCTATAATAGCATCATCTACATGAAAAAAAGACTAAAAATAATGGAAGCCTTATTAATAAAAGCAAAAAAATAACATTTAATAATAGCGCCTATGAACATGGACACAATATCTTGACCGTGTTTTGAAAAATGAAGACATTATATAAAATATCTACATGCAACAAATTATATCTTATTTAACAGTTAAAATATTTCATTCTGAGAAAATAGCTCAATGTATAGCCGAAAGTGTTCGGATTAAATGAACATTGGGACAGTTTTGTAAATAATTTATCATCTGAAAAGAAAGAAATTATTAGATCGCATGAAAAATTGCATAAAAACTAAATCAAAGCACCTTCTCTTTTGCATTCAATGACATGTGCATATATATATATATATATATATATATATATATATATATATATATATATATAGTCAACTATTACAAGTTTTTCACATATGTTACTATGTGTGAAAACGACATTATTTTTGCACCAACCTAATATTAATCCTATATACATATATATATATATATATATATATATATATATATAAAGATATTTTTTATGTTTATACATTCTTTTTATAAATGCAAATATTTAAGTAAATGCTCTGTTTCATAATAAACAGTATTAATAACATTTACCGGCCTGAATGTTCGCGAAATTTTCAGACCGGTAAATGTTATTTATACTGTTTATTATAAAAGGGGACATTTACTTAAATATTTATATCTATAAAAAGAATGTATAAACATAAAAATGTCTTAAAATAATTGTCTGACTTTGTTTTGTCCATTTCATAATGTGTGACGTCATATATATATATATATATATATATATATATATATATATATATATATATATATATATATATATTATTTGTGCTCTTTCATATCAATATTTGTTACAAAATAAAATTCTTGAATTTGCCTTGATAAAGTTCCTTAGAGGACGAAACGCGTCGTCCATAAGTTTTCTTCATGTCTTTATTCATATATATATATATCATTATTATTATTATTATTATTATTATCGATTTATTATTATCGATTAATTGATTTGTTTCTTGGGGATTATAAAACTTTTGCAGGTCATTTGAGACGAGAAGATATATTTAGATTGTAAGAATGTTTTTGTTTTTCAATATAATTATTATTTACTGATATACAGTCCTAATAATTAGCTTATTACTGGGATGAGAGAAGAGCTGGAGTTTGCGTTTAATGGAATATATCGACCCTAATGGAATTGGAAAAAAAGATAACCCTCTATGAAGTCGTCAAAATAACAAATGTTAGCGATTTACGACAGTTTTTATATACACAAAACCCTTTCAGAAAATAATAAAAAATAAAATAAAAAATAAATAAATCTCCATCGACACTTAACCAGACTAGACGATGTCATCTTCCGCTTTAAATTTAGACACCCCAACCTTACCCTGACTTGACATCTGTGAATGTAACTGACTGAGATATTGATACAAATTATTAACACCTTACGCCCCTTTTCTTTAAACAATTGCTTTAGCCGTTACCATAGAAATTTTGATTTCAATAATAAATATGCTTATAAAACGCGTAAACTTCAGAAATAAGTTATTCCCAAAAAATTTTGCTTGAAGATGGAACAGAGCTTAGTACTTTAATTCAATTTAATTCAAATAATTATATTGAAGTTTTCGGCTCTTGTTTTGAAACATGAGAACTCTTATGTAACATGTTGGAATCATATTTTTAAATAAATAATTATATATATATACACACACACACACACACATATATATATATATATATATATATATATATATATATATATATATATATATATATATATATAATATATATATAATTTCCAGCAAAAACATTTTAAAACGCTACACAAAAAATATCATGCTTCAGGAGAGAGATGGTACTTCTTCAGGTGATGGTAGTAACTTGTGATAAAATGATTTATTAGGAAAATTTGAAAACAAATCTTTACCTCTTTTCATAACTTTGTATTGAGCACTTTTAAAAAAAAATAAATGCTACGATTTGTGGATTTTTACTGAATCTATTCTTTCTCTCATATATATATACATATATATATATATATATATATATATATATATATGTGTGTGTGGGGGGGGTGCGTGTGTGCATGTATTTTTCCTTTTTTTCAGAACGAGATGGAAAGAACTTGTAAAATAAAAGTGATTTTCACTTGCAACGCATTTCTTGCCTCATCTGATTGTAATATGCGAAAAAATATTCGTAAATATAAAAGGATTATACTAAAAATAAGTTAACCATAATGTTTGTAATTTACTTAATCAGACATACATAAAAGCGAATTTGCTACCTAAACACACACATATATATATATATATATATATATATATATATATATATATATATATATATACAAGCACACGCACACACACAAACGCACGCACACACACATTATATATATATATATATATATACATATATATGTATCTATTTTTCCGTTTTTTTTCTAAATATATCTCTGTCATCTGCCATATTATCTTTTATTGAAACAATTCGTTTTTTAATTTCTCAATTTTTTCTGTTTTTCCATTTTTTCTCCACTCCCCATTTTTTTTTATATGCTTTGAGTAGCATGCAAAATGATTTTAAATTTGATCTTTTTTGAGAACTATTTTCCGATTTAATCTTCTTTCGTCTCTTTTGTTCCTTTTTAAATATTTGTCATTTTGGGACGTGATATTTCTTTTTGTGTGTGTGTGTGTTTTTTTTTTAAACCCGACCTTTCATATTTTGACTGCTCCTCACTAAAATTTCTTCCTCTAAGAAAGTCACGTTTATTTTCGATGTGGGCCCAACGGCTTTCTGCATCAGACAAAACTGGATAAGTTGCCTTTCCATTTTGGAAGGAACAATCAGTATTTTTTTTTTTAAGTCTCCTCTCTGTACTTGTCTGCACTTACGTACATACTCATGGGCGCATTTGCGTCTCGATGTGTGCGTTTGTAAGAGTTTGCGTGTGTGTTCGTGTACGTGTGCGTGCGCGGATGCGCGTGCGTTTGCATGAGATATGGAGGTCTTATTTTAACGACACAGCATTACGTGAATTCAGATTACGTCAATATGCCAAAATACGCATTGAGATTTTTACACCTTTCTCACTCGCACACATTCTCTCACGCACAAGAAACGTTACACACAGAATATTACAAAGATACACATTCACACCAAATACAAACACACACAGCATGCAATTACGTTTCAAAAGAATAGATATAAAAACAAAACGTAAGTTAAGCTTATTTAAACATTAGAGCGTTCGGAAAGTAATTTCACTTTAACGGAAATGATTTTAAAACAAATTCAGTTTAATAAAGGATTATCTATCTATATATATAAAACATGTCTGTGTGTCCGTGTGATACCGTTTCACTCGAGATCCATCCAACCGATTTTGACCAAACATGGCGCTTCCATTGTACCATGTAAGAGATAGGATCTTTGCGTAAAATTTCGCTTATTTAAAAAAAATATCAATAATCCATAAAGCTTATCAAAAATCGATAAATTCTACTTTTTTTCCTCTGATTTCATTCAAACTCGGTATATAGGTTACTTAAATCATTACGAGCTCAAAGTTACCTCATTTTATTGCTACATCACTTCGTTTAACGAAAAATTGCGTAAAACGAAAAATCAATTTCAACACAAATTTTAAAATAAAATCTCCCTCAGTTTTCAAGCAATCTAATACAAACTTCCCTCACTTGTAACCAACTATGAATTGATTGTTTAGCAATCATTTAACTTTATAATGGAGTCCATCCATATCATGAAAACCCGCGTAAATAGCGAAAAATGGCGATTTTTACTGGTTTCTTTCTTATTTTTCGTTGATCATTCAACCAATTTTCATCAAACTCAATAACTGCTTTATAAATTTATCATCTTTTAAATCCCTTGCAGCACACTGACAAATTGAATTTCAAAATCTTCACAATAATTGTGGTGTGAAGTGTGTCTTCATGTTGCCTGTTTTACCCCTTTATGTCCTCGGCTAACTTCGATTGAATAAATACAGACGACTTCTGTTATATCAGTAACTAGATTAATTCAAAATGGTTTGTAATGAAAGTACTTTAAAGTAATTGAAGAAGATAACTCTGATACATCTAAACATGATGCTGTTTAGCTCCATTCTAATTGAACGCTTTTTCTGATGCCCTGCTGGGTATGGCTGTTGCTTAAAAATGAAATCACTTTCATTCTCAACGACTTCTGCCCAAAAGAAGAGTTAAATTTCGATTTCACATTTACTGGAATCTGTGGTTTTTTCCGGAAAAAATATTTGAGACATTTCAACTTTTCTTGTTTCTGAATAGCCTGCCATTTGTGGAATGTTCTAGTGACCAAATCAATTTTTCGTTTAATCATTTCACCCAAAGCAAAGCGATATTGCCACTAAGGCGCAAGGGTTTACTGGGAGTGAAAGAGAATGATATGAATTTAAAAGGTACCGGTAAACCTTGCCCCAAACAGGAAACAAAGGATAAAACTCTAATCGTGTGGACCGTACGATAGGCTAAACTATCTACTCCTATCGGGGAAATAAATAAATTAATAATCTATATATAAAAGTCTGTGACTTCTGTTAGTCCGTGCGTCCATACGACACACCCTCTAAAATAGTTATAAATTGAACGATCGAAAGTAATTCTTAGGAAATGATTTAAAAGAGATAAACGGTTACAAAGTTTCATTATGGTGTATATCTTAGTAAAATAAATTTAAATTGTTTTTTGGAAAGTTTAAAATTTTATTATTTAGCACACCGAATACTCCCACTAATTAAAAACTATTTAATTATTGAAATAACACACATTTATTTAATAAAGATGAAACATTTTTTTTTGTATATTTTTCTTTAAGTTTATATATATATATATATATATGTGTGTGTGTGTGTGTGTGTGTGTGTGTTTGTGTGTGTGTGTGTGTGTGTGTGTTTGTGTGTATGCAAATATATAGAAAAATAGGAAAGAAGCCTTAGGTTAATAATCGGAAGTACTTTGCTTTAGGATGAAACAGAACCAGGTACTTGATTTTAATTTAATTTCTATAGTTGAAACATGAGAACACTTATGTAGCGATGCAATCATATTTTTTTAAATTATTATTATTGTATATATATATATATATATATATATATATATATATATATATATATATATATGCAAACACAGTAGAGTGAGTAGAGTTTGACAAAAATGTTAGCAAAAACTTCAACAATACCAAATCCTGTGAGAATTTCAACATGAATCAGCGTGTTGCAAAAATTCTCGGAAATAAAATTTCAGAATATAGAAATATTAATGAAACTAGACTTTAGGGAGAACTAAAATGAAATCCTAAACAGGAAACAAGAGAAAAACATAGTCCTATCTTATCATTTCCCTTATTATATATTGTATTTAAAATAATCCGGATTTATATTTTATACTTAAATAAACGGGGATTAAACAGCACCTATTATGGCTAATAATACAAGAATCTTCAGTAAATCGAATCGAGTTCTCTCAGTCATTGTGTGTTTATCTAAAAATAAATACAAATTTACCATCGGCGCTACCGTGCGCCAACGGCTTAGTTGTAGAATCCGCTGACTGATGCCAATTGAGTCAGGTTTCAATCCTAGCTGCAGGCAACCGGACGTCTAGTTACACTGATGAGTCGTGATAGAGCGAAACAGTCTGTCTGTGGTTGACTATATATTAAATTAAACGGATGAAATGTAAAAAAAAGTTCAATCTATTTTAAATACAATATATATATATATATATATATATATATATATATATATATATATATATATATATATATATATATATATATATATATATATATATATATATATATATATATATATATATATATATATATATATATATATATATTTCTAAATAAAATAACGTAATCATGGTATAATATATGGATTGCGTTAAGCAGATATTTTTTATTAAAATTTAAATTATGTAACGGTCAGTCTCTACCCTGTACCTGATGATTGCATTGTGCATTGAAACTCCGAGTCTTCCTATCGGTGAGGAATAATATATATTGAACAGTTGTGTTAAATTACATCGGGAACTATTTTATTAAAGCCAGCACTCACTGTGTAATAACTTAAATACACACAAACATATATATATATATATATATATATATATATATATATATATGTATGTATGTATGTATGTTAGTGCGTGTGTATGTGTTTGTGTGTAAAATTAATAGGTTTATTTATAGTGCAACGTATTTTTATGAATTCAAACGTCAATTTTAGTGTTAGAGTTGACGCACCATTTATTTTAAAATTTATTTCGTATACCGGTTTGCCTACACGAGAATATATATATATATATATATATATATATATATATATATATATATATATATATATATATATATATATATATTCTCAGTAAATTTCGCATCTTCATTTAGGTATTAATGGCTGCCTATCCTTAGGCCTCTGAGGTAAATTCCTATGATTAGTCCAGATTTTATTCTCTGGTTATCGTGGGAATAGGAATTGATTAGGTCGTTTTCGTTTATACACACACACACACACACATACACACACACTCAAAATCACGTACACCCACACACACACATATATATATATATATATATAAATATATAAATATATATATATATATATATATATATATATATATATATATATATATATATATATGTTTTTGCGCAGCAATCACTCTTTTACACAAGTTTCATTAAAAACATCTGACGAGGTACTTATACAAGTTTCATTAAATAAAAAATAAACCGCCGTACCTTGTCAGTCAATTTTAAAGAAACTTGTACTCACACACACATATATATATATTTTTCTAATAACACACACACACACACACATATATATATATATATATATATATATATATATGTGTGTGTGTGTCAACATATATGTATATATACATATATATTTATTGATATATATATATATATATATATATATATATATATATATATATATATATATATATACATATATGTATATAAATATAAAACATTTGGCAGCATATAATTTACATACAAAGAAATAATCACACATAGAATCAATCAGAAATATTGATGCGATTATTGGCGACATCCGTCACTAGAAACATAATATATGCATTAAAATACTGTTAATCCATAGAGTGAAGTGATCCTCGTCGAAACCATTGATGTATGTAGTTTTCAGTTTATTTGATGTTAAAATGCTAGTACTTACGAATAGTCCTCTATTCATCATCAGGCATGTGTTTTTTTTCTTATAAAATCAAAAACTTCAAGACGAAATACTTGTTTGTCGACCGAAAGATGTTTTTTGAATATCTGCTATTAATGACGGTTATGAACAATCTCGGAACGTGCAAAGACGCAACGCTAAGTTTTTCAAAATTTTAAGTGAGAATTTTATTTAAATATTTCTTGTGATGTGTTAAATCCACGAATTCTATTTTACAAGTGCATTCAGTCATGAACTAAGCATATAGTTCAATAATGTAGTGTAATGTCTTAGTAGTAGTTTTTTTTATAGGAATTTTCATGTTCTGCGGATCAATAGTTTTTTATAAACATAAAACATAATATATAATATTAATATTTCTGATTGAATCTATGTGTGATTATTTCTTTGTATGAAAATTATATGCTGCCTAATGTTACATTTGTTGCGTCTTTGCCCGTTCCGAGATTGTTCATAACCGTCATTAATAGCAGATACTCAAAAAACATCTTTCGGTCGACAAACAAGTATTTCGTCTTCAAGTTTTTGATTTTATAAGGAAAAACACACACACACACACACACACATATATATATATATATATATATATATATATATATATATATATATATATATATTTCAATAATATATATATATATAATTTCAATACCTATTATATCCGGTTACTACTATAATTTCAATACATATAATATCATTCCAGTAATATAAGCATATTTTTTTAATAAAACAAACAATGTTAGTGAAAGTTTTCGGATGTACTGATAGTTCTATGATTAATTGATTTTTTTTAATGATTGATAGGGTAGGATTATTGGATCAAAATATCGAAATTGCTGAGATTTCAAATTTTGATGCATTTTCGTCTTTTCTTTCTTTCCTTCCAAAGCCATTCGTTAAACTGCCGGCCATATTGTGCCCATAACAGTCATTTTAGGAACAAATGTAGAGCTGAAGCCTAGGACGCAATGATCAGGAGGCCTGACGATTGCGTCCAGCATGAAACAGCCTGTCACCTCTGAGTGTTGACTTCAATGTTCACTTACATATATATATATATATATATATATATATGTATAATGCTCGTAATTCTGGTTAATAATACTATAAGGAAACACTGGTACAAAAGGTTGAGTGAAGAACATTTTTAATCATATGAAAGACATGGATTACTAATATATTAATAGAGAATAGCGTAATTCAGTGCGGCAATGCGTACGACTCAAAGGCTACGCCTTGGGGCCAACTTTCCGACGACAGATTCTCCAATAGAGGATGGATGAGTCCATTTTCACCAATTAGGCGAGAGAAGGTCGTCCGTCTTTCTGCATAGCATTGGAGTGACAACTCCGGATCGCAAACCGGTTAGGTTGACAGATCTATTGGAGAACAACCTACTTGGCACAGAATCCAATTGCAACGTATCGTGCAATGAAGCTGTTGCCCTACAGGGGAGTTCACAGACATTTTAATGATGTTTACCATGTACAAGGAAGTACGGTGGGCTAATGGGTAGCGGTTCGGACTGAGGAGAGACGAGTTCGAATTCCAATCGGATACATTACATTCACTTACTTGATAATACCCTTGGGAAAGGTACGAATGTTCTTCTTCTCCCCTCCCACAGCAGGACTGGCTGGGTTCTACATCCTTGGGTGGCAACCGGTCTGGGAGAAGGAAAAATCTCTGAATTCAAAACCGGCCTGGATATAGTCTGGCTATCTTGCCCAAGAAACACAACATCTACGGAGGCTGCAGTATACATAGTACCCCCACCGACCGGATCACAGAAACAAAACCATGTACAAGGTCCAAGGTCTACTCAAGAGTTACTGAAGGTGGTTGTTGTGTGGGCGATAACAATAGGAGGCGCATTTTTTTTAGGATATCTGTTTATTCATTTCAACCCAAGCAAAATAAATAATGCCACTAAAACACAAGGGGTTGCCGAGTGTGAAAGGACATATGTAAAACAAATACATTATTAAAAGAGGGAGAAAAATAAAAGAACGAGGAAACACCCCAGTGGATAAAGACCTTGGTTAGATCCAGTGACTAGACCCAAAGAGCTGTGAGTTCAATACCAGTCGACAGCAGTGGTGAACCAAAACCTTGGGGAGGGGAGTTAAAGGAAAAATAACAGAGACATGCGGAAGTGGCATGGCATGCTGAATGAGAACAGTCTATCCCGATGGACGAAATCAAGGGTTCGGTACGAAATTCCAATCACCTGAAGAAGGTGGGAGCATACAACGACCGAAACGTTTTGATATGGCAATAAAGATGAGGATAACAGTCCGAATAATGTAAATAATGCAAGCAATAATAATACATTATCTCGTATAGACAGATAGTGTTAAATATTATTCAACTCAAATGCATTTTAAAACATTTCTACTTGACTCATAAGAAATTTTGTTCAGTGTTGGTTATTCGCTTTTGATATTAAGGGCCTCCAGAATTTGAAGCTTTTACCTATTATTTTCGTGGTGTAGTATATTTGTGTTGTCAACAAGTATTTTCTTGTATTGTGAAGATGGACAGGATGTCTTTTTAGATATTGTGCAATAGAACTCGTATCCGACAAATGAAGTGTAAGACTTCTTGATAATGTGGTTGTCAAGCCAACATAGGTACTTACTTTTTTATCAGAGATAAAATCTCCCAAAGGACATTTAAACTGATATATGATGTTAATATTTTTCCAAAACACTAGTTGATAGAGAATAGTTATTGCGTATGATGAGTTCGGTGGCATTAAATTAAATATAACATATAATTGGTTTTATTTTTATTTTACTGGAATCAGTGATGAATGTATTAGTACTTATGGGATGTTTTAGAACTTTTTCATGTTATATATATATATATATATATATATATATATATATATATATATATATATATATATATATATAAAATGAATACAACAAACCCACAGTAATATACACACTTACACATATCATACGCACTCACTCCCTAAGAACCAAATAACAAACACACACACACACACACATACACAAACTTAACAGAGACACACCCCCTATCCAGGAACCAATAAAACTGTCAAACTGACCAGGGGAATTCAGAGCAGCATGGATCCATCCAGATCTTATCTCAAATAACAAATTAAAAGAGACTGTTTGACCAACACAAGGAATGTTAAAATATTCATGTTAAAAAGATAAAAAAAAAAAATGAAGATACAGACAAAAGTTCATTTTATCCATCAAGACATTCATTTCTGTAGTTTAGTGCTAGCAGCAAGCAGAAATATTTCTCCTCCCGATGATGGCCATTTCGGCCGAAACTAGTCGAGGAATCTAAATGGAATAATAATAAAAAAACGAAAGAATATTAATCTACAACCCAGTGTGTCTGAAGATTTTAATTTTTTAATATTTTTTATTAATATATATATATATATATATATATATATATATATATATATGTGTGTGTGTGTGTGAGTGTGTGTGTGTGTGTGTGTGTGTGTGTGTGCACGCTGAAAGTTTCTCGCTTCGAGATGCTCTTACTGAATATGCATTTTGGTCTTTTGATCAAATTTAGCGAAGGGATTTGGATTGAAAAATTTTCAACATTCTAGCTTATCTCTAGAACTGTTTGCCTGTCCCACCATTAACTGGTTATTTCATTATCTAATTCGCACGATCGTTACGCCTTGCCAATACCTCATAATTAATGGACAATTCCCTTTTGATCGCGTGAAAACACGGAAATGACATACTTCTTGGTTTCAGTGAGAAAATAAAAGAAGGAAAGAATCGTTTGACACATAAAAAGACACACACACACACACATACATACATTGCGTATATTTAATCAGCAATGATTCATTGATGCATGTTTCATTAAATAATATAGTTATTAAAAATAAAGTTTTGCTTATATATTTTAAGTAAGTTCCTTTCATATTGTCTGATAAGCTTAATAACATTATCATTGAAAGACGAAAGGAAATCACCATATTGATCCATGACATCATTGATATATTCACGCCACATTTGAATGATACTTCTAACATTTTTATGCATTTAAATCAACATGCCTTGCCGCGTACACA
>OZ010606.1:75586310-75588810 GCA_963932145.1 Acanthosepion lycidas
TAATACAATTCTAATTCATTACGACCACATCACTTTAAAAGCCTGGTTCCCGTACAATCACCAAAGTTAAGTAACATCGAGCCTGTTCAGTGCCAAGATAGGTGACCGATTCGACATACCAGATACTGTAAGCTTCGATGTGCGGGTGGTGTAACGGATAACCGCTCGGAATTGGAAAGCTGGAGCCGAGATCAAATTTCAGTTCGATTCGTTTTATTCCGTAACGCGTAGATACTCTTTTGAAATATATGTATCCACCTTAACGCTATGGATTAATTATGAAGTCTTGCAACACTAAGTCATTATTATCTCCAAAATCTTACATTCTAAAAATATTTTCTGGCTTTAAATAACCTGCAAAGTGTTGATAATGCGTAGAAAACGAATCAAACAATCTTAAGTTCTTACCTTTACTCATAATACAACGTATTTTTTTTTTGTAACTACTCAAAGTAGAGTATAACTGAATCAGATTGTAAGACAAGAGTCTGCAACCTACGACACGCATGCCACATGTGACACGCCAAGCAGTTTTTAATGCGACGCAGCCTCAAATGACATGACGAAGTCCGAACCAATAATTACTACAACGCAAAGAAGATATTTAGCTATTTCAATTTTATTATATACGAACGTATATATACTATATATTACTATATAAAATATATTGTAGAACAGGCAAATTGGCCTTGACTTGTATAAAATACATATGCAGTTGAATGATTTTAAAACCCTAAGTCGGCATATAGTCAGCAAATTTTGCTGACCCCATGTCATAGATCATCATCAGAAGATATTGAGCTGTTTCAAAACCCGTTGGACTCACATTAATAATAAAAAATTAAAAGAACTTTAAAATTGTTTATTTCTATTAATGTGACTTAAAATGTTTGTATATTTTACTATATAAAATATATTGTAGAACAGGTAAATTGACCTTGACTTGTATAAACATACGTATGCTGTTGGTCCACTGAATGATTTTGGAACCCTAAGTCGGCACATAGCAAAAGATTGCCGACGCCTGTTGTAACGAACGGGGAAGAGAAAAGTAAGGGAGTGTAGGATATATACAGTTTGAGCTAGAGTTTTAAAAGAACAACATTGTAGTTGTCAGGGAAGCATTCTCTCGGGGTTATGTTCTACAAAAAGCTTCTTCTGTGTAGAAACTGGGACTTACTCCCTATCAAAGGAAACGATGGGAATAGAGATGGTTTTCCACCATGAAAATGGCAGGGTTTTCCTTAGCAGTAAAAATCCAAGCTGGTCAAACCAAGGGCTGTAACTCGTCCGAATATCTGTTATAGCGATATATTAGGTTGGTGCAAAAGTAATGACGTAATAATGCCGTTTTTCGACGTTAAAAAATACGTCAAAAAACGACATTATTACGTCATTATTTTTGCCCCAACCTAATAATAGTAAAAGGCTGGCGACATTTCGTCTGTTGGGTAAGTGTTGCAGGATGAAGACTGCGTTCAAATTCCATTGGTTTAGTATACATTCATTTCTTTGGGAAATAATTGAATTCAGTTCCTCTCCCATCTATGGATTAAAAAGCAGCGGATAATCATTTTGCTTTCTGAAGGCAGAAAACATATTGGTCTTCGGAGAAGCACCCTGGCACTGCTAAAAAACAAAAAAAATTACTCTCCAAATATCGTTCGAGAAACTGGAAATATCTGTAGTTGCCTCGGATATCATGCGACAAATGAGGCGAATTTACTTTTTTTCATTTGGCATAATAGATTTGTTGTTGGTTGTTATGATGATGTGTTGGCCTTGTCTGAATTATGCAGGTTCGATTCCTGCTGGAGAAAGCATATTTTCTGCGAAATTCTCAAACATTCAAGCCGTTAAATGTAATTAGTACTAAATAAGTGTATCCATAAAAAAATATAAAATAAAATAACAGTCTATATTTCTGAGATGAGGTATTATTCACATTATCTGGACTATTGTCCTCATCTTTGTCGCCATATTTATTAGGTTGGTGCAAAAATAATGTCGTTTTCTCACATAGTAACAAAATTATTTTTGCACCAACCTAATATTACAACGTTTCGGCCGTTGTACTCTCCGACCTTCTTCAGTTGGTTGGAATGCCGAACTGAGCCCTTTATTTCGCTCACTGTGGTAGACTAATGTAACAGGTATCTCCTGTTAATTTTCCCTCTGAAAGTTCTCCACTGCCTTAGCCGGGTATTGAACTCACGCTCTCTTGGGGCCTGTCACTGGATTTAAATAACACTTTTATCCACTGTGACATGTCCCTGAGGACATCTGTGTATGAATTTCTGGGTATTATAAACCTAATGTCTTCAGCAACCTTTTTACCATTCCTCATATTGCAATTTTTGCTGTTATGATTTATGTTTTTACCAGAGCTCATATTGCAATTTTTGTTGTCATTATATCTTTTCTCTGGCACTCCTTGTTACTTCCTAGAAGGACGGACCGGTATTCTAATAGATAATCTGATGGAGATGTTGACTTTCTT
>OZ010606.1:75596310-75603810 GCA_963932145.1 Acanthosepion lycidas
GGTTTTGAAAAATCTTTGGGTTCTTCGTTCTGATCAAGCCATTGAACCGACCGTTTAGAATAAAGTATCGACTTCTGATCACTAGTCAACATTCTATGAAGAAATGGATCATCTGAATTTAGCAGGTGCTGCATCGAACTTTCTACAAAACGTCGAACTCTTTGACCTGCACTGACTTCCTGTGGAATCCATTTATCGAGTTTCTTAAGCTTGCCAAATTTCTTGAATTCCAGGAAGAAATGAGATGTTACAGAATCATCCTCGGCATCTCTTTCGAATGAGATGTTGCAGAAACATCCACGGTGTCTCTTTTGAAATGAGACGTTACAGAACAATATTCATCTCTTTTGCAGACCGCATTAAGATGACGTAATGCGAAAGGACATCAGACAAGAAACCCGTCCCTTGGAAGAATGTCTAACCACCGTCAGAAGGAGAAACTAGCAGTGGTATGGCCACGTTATAAAAAACCCACAATCTTTCCAATATTATACTAGGTGCTATCCTAGGCAAAACAAGAGGCTTTTAACTGACTGACATATTTGTTATTTACGGCTTATCAACCCTTTGAAACTTATTTAAAGATATAATGTATTTTCTTTCATTGTTATAATTTTGGAGATATTAATGAATCACTGATAAATATCTAACTAATTAACCCATAGATTGGGGTGGATTCAAGGGTAAAGAGATGCAATCAAGAGTATCTTCACATAAGTGAATAAAACGAACTCAATTCTCTGATTTCCATGTCTTTATTTGCGCATAACTGAATATAAAGAACCCGACTGGAATTTGAACTCGGCTCTTTGATTAACCATTGCGAACGATTATCCATCACACCACCATCTCTTCTAAGGTTACAGCACCTGATATTCCCAAACGGTTACCCATCTAGGTACTGATCAGGCTCGACGTTGCTTAATTTCGCTGAACGTATGAAAAGCGTTGTTCTAACGTGATATGGCCGTAAGCAGAAGAAAAGTCAGACAGAGGGATAATGTGCTGGGCACCTTACTGAGTGAACTAGGAAGTTTCTCCGTAGAGGCTCAGACATTCTGTGGGGGATTCTGCTTATTTGCTCAGAAGCATAACCATCCTACGACTAAATACATGGGACTAATGATGCAAATGCTGCCGCTGCTAATGATAATAATATTTAATAATCGTTTCATAGCAGAATTCTTTCGAAAGACATAAAACATAATGTGATCAAATGCATGGTGGTAGATCAGGGAAGTGTGATGACCCTACCAACGGTCCGCTGTCACCTACCCAAAGATTTGGGAAACTTTGATCGAGACAAGCGCCAACTGTACAGGCAAAATGAAGCGGTGCACCATCCTGTTGGAAATAACCTGTTCGTTTGATTTGTAGGGTTATGTTATCAATGGCAAACTCTTGAAGTATTTGTAAGCAAGCATTTGTAATTAAGCCCTGCCAACGGTCCGCTGTGACCTATCCAAAGATTTGGGAAATTTTGATCGAGACAAGCGCGAACAGTACAGGCAAAATGAAGCCGTGCTTCATTCTGCTGGAAATAACCTGTTCGTCTGATCCGTAGGGTTATGTTATCAATGGCAGACTCTTACAGAATTTGTAAATAAGCATTTTGTAGTCACTGTTGAAGTTGTAAAGAAATATGGATGAATTACACCCTGTGACTTGAATATTGGGTATGATAAATGATCACGTTTTACAAAAAAGGTAGAGACATCGAAGAACTCAAAGACAAAATAAAAGGTGTAATATCAAAAATTCCCCGTGAAATGTGTGCCAAGGCACTAAGTTATACTCTTGATCGCTGGTTTTTGTGCATCAATCGTGCTGGTTGATAGGTGGAGACTGTTCAGTACAATCTGAATAAAGATTCCTCTCATACTAACGTTAACATGATATTGACTCGCACTGTATAGTGTGATTTTTAAATATATTTACTATAATTAATTTTAATTCCTTTTCTTTATTGGTATTACTATAACCGCCCCGATTTAGAGGATCTATCAAGACCCCACGCGAGTTCATGCAGAATAACGGTGATACAAACTGAATTAATTTGCGTTCCTTATTTTTCCAGGTACAGATTGAATCTTATTAATTTGTTAATCAAACGTCCGACCTCTCGATGTTTTGTGTCGTTAGTTTGAATTTGGCGGTCATTATTTTGTAGATATGAACTCAAATGTCGACAGGCAATTGACACCTGTGCGAGAAAAAAAAAACTTGTGTATCGTTGATAAGAAACAATGGAGAAACTTATTGAAAATTAACCCCCCCCCCCAAAAAAAAAATGAGATTAAATATTTTATATCCTTTGCACTTGGTTTTATTTTACGTATATTTGCGGCTGAAAATTAGCGGGAAAAAATTAGAGTAAATGAAAGATTTATTTTTCGTAATTTTACCAATTTTTTTTTTGCAGGAATTATTAGGTTAGAATAAAGTCGATAAAGAAAAACAGAAAATTATTTAATTTTCTGTTTTTCTTTAACGACTTTATTCTTCCAAAAATAAAATAGAATTACATTTTATCCAGTTATATATTCACCATTATTTACAATGACTTTTTCTCACTTGAATCTGGATTTCATGACAGAAATTTTCTTTCGTCAAATTAAAGTTCAGATTAATGTGGCGGGCTGTGTAGATCAGACCAACTATTTGTATTCTTGTGTTATCCATACACTATGCAGCCTTGCGTTGTCATGAGGAGGACATTTTTTTCCCTTTAAACCACTGTATCCGCTCCCTTATAAAAGTTAGTTATGTCAGTGTACTCCAAATTTATTCTTAACTACCACAGATGATTTGTAGTTAAGACGATATATTCGTCATTAAAATTGGTTTCCCCAAATAGTAATTACTCAACTTAATAGAACGCTTATTTCTCTGATGAAGTGCTAAGGGTTTCAAGAAACGATCAATTTTCTAAAAAATCGCACCAAATAATGAAAAAAAATTGTCTTTTTCTTTCTCAAAATCTTTCTCTGTTTTGATTCTTTCTCGTTCTGATTTATTCGGTTTTTTTTTTGTTCTTTTTTTTTTTTTTTTTTTTATCTCAGATTGAATAAATATTGTAAAACAGGATAAATGCTATCAGAATTAATTCCAACACTTGGGCTATGAGATGAAAAACTTTTTAAAAAATAGTCAACTATATGTGCAACAGGATAAATGCTTCGTCAGAAAGATGTCCAACACTAGCGCTACAGAATGAACACTTTCTGATACAGAATTGCTGCAGGAGGAACACATTTTTATAAGTGTTAGAGTATGAAAACGTTCTGATAGATGTAACAGTGTAAACACTTTCTTAAAAATGCTATAGCATGAACACTTCCCCATGAGTGTTATAGTAGGAATACTTTCTCATTAGTGTTACTGTAGGAACAGTTTCTCATAAGTGTTACTGTAGGGACACTTCCTCATAAGTGTTACTGTAGGGACACTTCCTCATAAGTGTTACTGTAGGAACACTTCCTCATGAATGTTACTCTAGGAACACTTCCTCATGAATGTTACTCTAGGAACACTTCCCCATAAGTGTTTCAGTAGGAACATTTCCCCAAAAGTGTTTCAGTAGGAACACTTCCTTATAAGTGTTACAGTATGAACACTTCCTCATCAGTGTCACAGTAGGAATACATCATTATAAGTGATACCAATCAAAACATTGTTAAAAATGCTACAGGAAGAACACTTTCTGTAAAGTGCTACAGGAGGAACACTTTTTTAATAGTGCTACAGTATAAACACATTTTTATAAGTGCTATAGTATAAACAATATCTTATAAGTGTTAAAGTATAAAACTATCTCATAGCTGCCACAGTGTAAACTCTTTTCTATAATTCCTACTATATGAATACTTTCTCATAAGTGTTACAGGATAAACAATTTCTTGTACGTGATAGAAAATAAATACTCCAGGATAAACACTTTCTGACAAATCCTACAGGATAAACATATTCTTATAAATGTTAGATTAAGAACACCTTTTAATAAGTGCAACAGGAGGAACACATTCTTAGAACTGCTGCAGGAGGTACACTTTCTTATTAGCGCTACGGGATTAACACTTTCTTATAAATGTTACAGGAGAAACAATTTCTTATAAGGAAACATTTTCTAAAAATTCTACAGGAGGAAAAACTTTTCTTTGTAAACAGGATAAACACTTTCTTAGGAGTGCTCCAGGATAAACACTTTCTTAGGAGTTCTCCAGGATAAACACTTTCTTATAAGTTACAGGAGGAACTCTTTCTTTATATGTGTAACAGGAAGAACACTTTCTTATAAGTGTTACAGGATGAATGCTTTCTTATAAGTGTTACAAAATAAACACTTTCAAAAAATGCTCCAGGATAAACACTTTCTAATAAGTTACAGGAGGAACCCTTCCTGATAAGAGCAACAGGGAGAACACTTTCTTATATGTGCTACAGGATGAACACTTTATTATAAATATTACAAGATAAACACTTTCTTATAATTGCAAAGGATAAACACTTTGTTATACAGGAAGAAAACTTCTCATATGTGTTACAGCTTAAAGACTTTCTTATAAGTTCTACAGAATTAACACTTTATGATAAACAGAATAAACACTTTCCTATAGGTACTACAGAATAAACACGTTCTCATAAGTGCTACAGAATAAACGCTTTCTTATAAGTGTTAGATTAGGAACATATTCTTATAAATATTACCGGAGGAACACTTTCTTTAATTGCTACAAGAGGAACACTTTCTTTGAGTTCTGCAGTATAAACACTCTCTTATCAGTGCTAAGGATAAACGCTTTCTTATAAGTGTTAGATTAGGAACATTTTCTCATAAATGCTACTGGAGGACACTTTCATATTAATACTGCAGGATAAAAAAAATGTTACCCTATATTCTAATAGGTGCTGCAGGATAAAGACTTTCTTCTAGGTGCTACAGTAGGAACACTTTCTTATAAGTGCTACAGGATGAAAACTTCCTTACAAGTGTTACAGGATGAACACTTTATTATAAGTGCTAGAGGATAAACTTTTTCTCATAAATGCTACAGGAGGAAGATTTTCTCATAAGTCTTAAACGATGAATACATCCTTTTAAAAGCTACAGGATAAACAATTTCTTGTAAATGCTAAGAGATAAACACTGTCTTATATGTGTTACAGGATAAACGCTTTTCTTATAAGCGCTAAAGTAGAAACACTTCCTCATCAGTGCTTCAGGATAAACACTTGTATTATAAATGCTACATGAGGAACATTAACTTATACACGCTAAAGGATAAACACTTTGTTATAAGTGCTATGGGAGGTTCGCTTTCTTATAAGTGTTACATGATAAACACATTCTTATAAGCAGAAGCACTTTTAAGCGCTACAGTATAAACAGTTTCTTATAAGTGCTAAGGATAAACGCTTTGTTATAAGTTTTAGATTAGGATCATTGTCTTATAAATGTTACCAGAGGAACACTTTATTGTAAGTGTTACAAGAGGAACAATTTCTGAGTGCTACAAGTGGAACACTTTCTTTGAGTGTCACAGGATAAACAGTTTCTTGTAAGTGCTACAGGAGGAACACTTTCTTATAAATGCTACAGGATAAGCATACGTTCTACAGGATGAACACGTTCTTCTATCCATTACGCTACGTAATTAGCTATTTGTTAGAACAAATTTCAGCACTTGTTTGTAACTAGATACGACTATCCTGAGAGAGCTGGAGGTTCCAACCAGGATTTATTATTGGAGGGCGCAAATTTAACAAGAAGATCTGATGACACTGTGTTTTTTCCAGACACAGCAGATCCTACATATGTAAGGAAATGCGGAGAGGAAGGCCTATCAACTGTAAGAAGACAGAATGTTTGATGGCAGCAAGAGAAAAAATCCCCGAAAAAGTTTTGCGAATTGTCAAAATCTAACAAATCCAGAAGATTAAAATATCTGGAAAGGTGGACGTGAATAACGAATGTTACCTTCCTAAAGGTTAGCAAAGTTTTAAGAAACAGGAAACATTTAAAAAAAAAAAACAAAGAAGAAAAGAGTGCTAAAATACTATATAATATCAACCATCCCATATGGCAGTCAATGCTGAACAATTAACTCATAAATAATGTGAAAACACTATACAACAAAATATGGTTCTACAGAAGGATGATGGGAATTCCATGGACGGAGTATATAAGCCACGGGGAAGATTTAAGCAAAACTGAAGACAAAAAGGATATTCATTCAAGATCTGAAAGAGACTGTTGAAATTTATGGAACATTTAATAAGGAAAAAAGGCTTGGAAAATTTGACGCTTACAGGATATATTGAAAGCAAGAGGGAAGAGTGGGGAATCATCAATTAAACTATATAGCTATAACGAGCCTAATGTCTGGCAGAAAAAGTTATGTTATATACTGTAATTAAATGAAAGAAGAAAGAGGAGTACAAGAAGAAGAAGAAGAAGAAGAAGAAGAAAGACAACGACGACGAGAAGAAGAAGAACAACAACAAGAACAAGAAGAACAAGAAAAAGAGGAAGAAGAACAAGAAGAAGAACAAAAACAAGAACAAGAAAAAGAGGAAGAAGAACAAGAACAAGAGCAAGAAGAAGAAGAACAACAACAAGAGCAAGAACAAGAACAAGAAGAACAAGAACAACAAAAACAACAAGAGCAAGAAGAAGAAACACAAGAACAAGAACAAGAGCAAGAAGAACAACAACAACATCATTATCAACAACAACAAGAGCAAGAAAAAGAAGAAGAAGAACAACAACAACAGCAAGAAGAAGAAGAAGAACAACAACAACAAGAGCAAGAACAAGAACAAGAAGAACAAAAAAAGAGGAAGAAGAACAAGAACAAGAGCAAGAAGAAGAACAACAACAACAACAAGAGCAAGAAGAACAACAACAAGAAGAAGAACAACAACAACAACAAAAACAACAAGAGCAAGAAGAAGAAAGACAACGACGACGAGAAGAAGAAGAAGAAGAACAAGAGCAAGAAGAAGAACAACATCAATAACAACAACAACAAGAGCAAGAGCAAGAAGAAGAAGAAGAAGAACAACAACAACAACGACGACGACAGCAATAATAATAATAATAATAATAATAATAATAATACAATACAAAAAATACTGCTTATGGAATATTTTTTTTATGTTTTAGCTTCACTGATTCAGAAAATCCGCTACACCGGCACATATTTGAACACTAGTTCGCCGGTTGAGGGATTGTGCCCCTTTAGTTTTTAAATTTCCATCTTTCGTTAAGAAACGGAAGAAAGAATAGATGAACGGAAGAAGTTATTTGAAAGGAAGGAAAATATTCAAAGAAAGAATGAAAGAAAAAAGAATCTAAAGTAAAGTCAAATATATAATGAAAAAAGAGAGGCGAGATTGGAAAATTAATATAAAAAATAAGAGAAAGAAAGAAAGAAAGAAAGAAAGAAAGAAGAGCATATAATTAAAAAAGAAACAAAACTAAAATATAGGAATGAAAAG
>OZ010606.1:75608810-75611310 GCA_963932145.1 Acanthosepion lycidas
GGTCCAAACCTTTTTTCTTGAATTCCCAAAACTTCTTTGAAAGAGCTATCTGGTGTTTTAGAAAATGAGTGCCTATTAGTATACAAACACTGTTTCCATTTCCCTGCGAAAATTCCAGTGTAATCATTATAATATTTCATATTTTCTTTGGGTGAATTGATCACTTGATATACATACATATACAATTTTTAACTTACCTGACTGATGTTATATTCAGAGCTTCTACGGATGAATTTTTGTTCACTCGTCAGGACGTTGATTACAGATTGTTTCGTCTTTATATTTAGTTTGATGTAATTAATTTATGCGCTAGTTATTAGTGCCAGGTTGTCATTTTTACACTTTTTCCTGTGTATCTGTGCTTTTTTTCATATGTGTAAGAGTGTGTGTGAGCGAGCGTACAGTAGTTCCAACCAGAGAAAAGTGTGTATATTAATAAGAAGAGTGAAACCGCAAATGGTTTTCGTTGAAATGAGAATTATGCTCATGAAAAATAAACCATGATATATTATTTAAAAAAAAAATACACATTACCACCAAAAAACGTTTGCGGTTTATATGTTCTTTTTAATATATATATATGAATAATTATAATTAAGTAATATATATATAAATAATTATAATTAAGTAATTCATCGAGTCAAGATGAAACTTCAACTGAAAGCAGAAAGTACTTAAACTCGATATAGCTGCGCTCGATCACATATTCCGTGGTGGAAATCATCCGAGTTTCCTTTCCCCTTAGGACTCTGCCTCCACGAGCTACGACTACTATCCACAAGCCGCTCATTCCAGAGCATTAGAAGCCGGTTCAAGCAAGGATATACAGATAGAAATAATTAGGAGGATTTGTAATAACATATAATCATATGTGTGTGTGTGTGTTTGTGCGTGTGTGTGTGTGCGCGCGCGGCCACCTGTGTTTGTGCATGTGCGTGTATGTGTATTGTTGATGGGAATAGATGATGGCCGAGCGTAAAACTGCCGAAAATATCCCTCCTCTTCTTCCTATACTTTTGCCGTCCGCTTTCATTGCGAAAAATGTCTAAACGAACGACCTAGAGAACATTGGTTTCGATCGTGGCTGGCACAGATAAACAGTGGCTGTGTTTGCGGATGCCGATATCGGAAAAAATAAAGAATGCCTCAACCGCCTTAGCCCTGGAGCTAGCATTATTATGGGTGTTCCCTCACAGTAATTGCGCGTATATGTTTCGAGTTATTAACCAAGGACGGCTGGGACAAAGAGGCAGAAATGGAATCGTTATGGAACTGTCATTTACCTGACGTGCTATACCAGTTTAGCTACGAAGGAACGTCCGGTTATCAAGGTCGATTTTACTGCTTTTAAACTACACCGAGGAATTTAAATCTAAAGGAATGTAAAGTTTGTAGTTTAAAAGCATATATTAAAAGCATATTTTAAAGCGGAGGACACATATTTTCTATAAAATTTATCGGACGTTCAGGCCGGTAAATATACTGTTTCTTATAAACAGAGCATATTATGCATATAAATAACGCATGACAATAAATTATATTAAAATAATTTCCGGACTTAGTCCATTTCGTGGTATATATATATATATATATATATATATATATATATATATATATATATATATATATATATATATGTTCTTATATAAATATATTTATATATATATATATATATATATATATATATATATGTTCTTATATAAATATATTTATACATATATATATATATATATATATATATATAAATAATATATATATATATATTCGTATATATATGTATATATATATGTGTGTGTGCGCGTGTGTGTGCGCGCGCGTGTAATATCGTATCTATGAACAAAAAGGGGTATGTCCCAATCCTCATAAATACGTTGTACTTTATTGTAAGTCGGGGTAATATGCTGTCTAAGGAGTCAATCAGATGCAGTGATTCACCTACTTCTCGCCGCTGGCGAATATTGTATTTGTTTGATGTTATAAAGATTACCATTTTATATCCAACCTCCGTTTTGGTTATTCCTCATTCAGTAACCCTTTCTAGGATACAACAATATATATAGTAAAGGTAATAATTTCGTTGGATCGTAGTAATATAAAAACTGATCCACAAAATGAGCTCAATGTATTTATTATTGCAGAGCAAATACTTAATAAACAATAAAATCCAAAATCACCTCATATGGGGAATAGGCTATTTCGGCAGACGAAGATATCGGTCGTCTGTCTTAACAACGGTGTGGACTGAGTTTGTGCCAGAAATACAAATTTAACTGTGAAAGCTAAAAGCTAAAAAGAAAAAAAAAAAAAAAAAAACCCGGAAAAACTGAAAAATAATTTATCCATTTCAATGTTTCAATCAGACGAAAGGTTTGAGCAGGAGTCAGGGGAGGGTGGAAGGTATTTGTCTTAAATGGAAGAAATTTTGGTTTAACCCGAAATATTAATCTTATGTCATTAATTTGGGCTTATATGAAGACTGAAATATTAATTTAAAATTCAA
>OZ010606.1:75616310-75621310 GCA_963932145.1 Acanthosepion lycidas
TATACATTCTGTACATTATCGCTCGGCCTGTATACCATCACTCGCCCACGAAGGCAAACGCTGATGTTTTATAATTACTAAACGCTCATTCCCATCGTAACATCATTATGTTGCAAAATCGTATGTCGGGTAATCGTAAAATAAAGAGCATCTGTATAGGGAGTAACGTGAATTTCTTTTTCTTTTTTCTTTGAGTTTATAAATTAGTTGTAAGTAAACTGGGGGCGGAGCAAATGGGTTGGGTTCAGATGACAAAAAAAAACTACTCTTATTTTTTTTAAAAAAAAAGGAAGATGAGAAGACGTACATATTGGTGAGAAGTCAGATTTGCTTGGATGATGATCTCTTTCCCACACGGAGAGTCATTTGTTCTCTTTCTCTGTTATTCTGATATTTACAAATGTTAATACAACAAAATACAGGTAGATAGACATCCGTCGGTTAGGCCGATTAATGAATCCCTGATGTAGGCGCCTGCTCAGGCACATATGTGTTTTTCCGCACCCATTAGCCGAATCTCTGGTTTATACTGCAACTATACTAAATAGACCTTAGCTACAGTATCTGAAGTTACCTTACTTTTTATGCGCCATGTCCTTTCAGGACGTAGGCGATCATGGCTCTCCACCTCTCTATATCCCTTGCAGTTCTCAGCGTTTTTCGGTATTCCAGTCGAAATGTCGGTGACTAAACCGACTATCCCACTCCAAGTTACGAGAGAGGCAGTTCGTTAGCAAGCCTGTGGGACGAAAAACAAGGCCTAACAAAGGGCAGAGGAACTCTCTGTGTCAACGGCCAGCTAACTAGAGGTGATGTCTCCATAACCCACCGTGGAGAAGGCAACGGGAAACAATTCCACTAACAATCACAAAACAAATCTTGCCTAACAACTCAGATTAGATGGAAATCCATGATCGCCTATGTCCTGAATGAACATTGCACATAAAAAGAAAGAAAAAGAATATCATGGACAGAGAATGCAACTAATGTGGAAGTTCTAAGACTTGAGAAATATTAACTTCCACAAGTCGGAATATAGTTACAACACTATTTCAAACTCGTTAGCTATCCCAAGATCTACGGTATCTTAAGTGACAGGTATGTCATGTGTTGGTTTCCCTTGTCTCTCTTTCCCTCTATTCGACCCGTGAGTATCAGATTCTCCAGGCCCTTCATCCTCATTATGTTCTCAGAAACTTCAGCTCCCTCTTCCTGATGTTAAGTATAAGCCTCCTTTTTGTTAGCGACCTCTCTAAGATCTCATTGGTGTTCAAACGCTCGGTTCATTATATCCTTAGCATCCTTCTGTAGAACTACATCACTGTCGCCCGGAGAATCTTCTTCATCTTTGAGGAAATCGTCCAACATTCGCTGCCGTAAAGGACAAATGTCACGTAGCAGCTCAGTAATGTGGTGTCTCCATAAACCACTGTAGAGAAGGCAATGGGAAACCAATCCAGTACCTATCCCAAGACAAATCATTGCTAATAACTGAGATTATACGAAACCTAACGGTATGAAGGGGGTTAAGTCTATGGGAATTGGCTCTTCGCCCGGTAAAAACCGACATGCGCAACAGGTGCCACCTGACCGTCATCCAGCGACTGCTAGCATAAATGGCGTAAAAGAGATAAACTTCCTCGGGAAATACCACATAATCCATAATAAATTTATAGCTGAACAAGGCCAGCACGTTAAGGCCAGGCTTAAGAATAGTTTTGTCTCTTCACTTTCACTCACAAGGCTTGAGTCAACCAGTGGTGTGGTTTCCAGACACTCCCCAGACTTATGTTATCAAAAGTCACGTCCTTGAGAAACCGGACAAGATGAAATATGAATAAAAAAAGTCTAGATAATTATTAATTCTAGCTTACTGTTTGATAGGCAGCATCGATAACATTTAACTTAATATTTCCCTAATACAATAATTACTCGATAATATGTACCTCGATTTTCTGGACCTTGATTATCCGGACGTGGAGTTTTTAAAATCATTTCACCGCAAACAAGACGATGAAGCAACTAAGATGCAAGGAGTTACTAAGTCAAGGAATCTGAAGAAAATATTAGTAAGGCGAAATAACAATACAACGAAAAGGGTTCAAGAAGATGACGGTTGACGTTGCATTTAAATTTTTCTATGCGTCGTCTTACCCGGCCTGTTCAACTTATATAGCAAAGCAGTTCTGAGAGAATTGGAAACCGTACCGGAATTTTCCCATTGGCGGACACAATCTTAACAGCATAAGATAAGCAAATGACACAATAGTGACAGCAGACACGGAAAAGAAACTACAAAACCTCCTGCAGAAGGTAGCAAAGGTGAGAGGGAAGAAAGGACTAAGCATAAACTACAAGAAAAGAGAATCCATTGTCATCAGTAAAAGGATGAGCCTGAAATGCAATTTGAAGGACGAGAACACTAGAATCAAGCAGACGCGGAAGTTTAAATATCGCGGAAGAGTTTTGACAGAGGGCGGTAAGTGCAACACTGAGATCCGTAGACATATTAGGATGGCCAAGGACGCATTCCAAAAGTTGGGCAGAGTATTGCAAGGCAGGAGGATTTCCTTGGTAACGAAAAAAAGAAAACTAAGCTGTTACGTGACATCTTTCCTCCCTTACGGCAGCGAAAGTTGGACGATTTCCTCAAAAATGAAGAAGAGACTCGTGGCCACAGAGATGTTGTTCTAAAGAGTGATGCTAAAAATAACATGAACTAAGCATGTGAGCAACAATGAAGTTTTAGAAAGGATGCAAACAAGGAGGAGGCTTATACTTAACATCAGGAAGAGGTAGCTGAAGTTTCTGTGACACATGATGAGGAAGGAGGGCCTGGAAAATCTGATACACACGGGTCGAATAGAGGGAAAGAGAGACAAGAGAAAACAACAGATGGATTTGTTTTCCTATTTTTCAATATTTTTATCGGTACAATTCTATATTCTAAGCTTATTGGTTATTTAAGGTTAAAAATAGTTTTTTAAACGGAAACAAAACCAGTTAATTTACTTTATTAGTTTTGATCTCCTGTATTGAATAAAATGTTAGGCAGGTATTTGTTTTTTGTAAAAAGCGGTGTATCGCTGGAGTATCTTCTACTGTTTGACCTATGAACTTGTTGACAGCTGGAATTTACCTTACTATGTTCAAATACACTTCCGTAACACGAGGAAGAGGCAGCACACTACAGGACACATAATGAGGAAGGAGGGCCTGGAGAATCTGATACTCACGGGTCAAATAGAGGGAAAGAGGCAAGGGAAATCAACGCATGACATCCCTAGTGGCCTTAAGCAAGTGGATTACAGAACGTCGTCTGGGGGAGGTGGCAGAGGGAAGGAATTTGTTGAGAGCTGCAAGGGATAGACTGAGGTGGAGAGCCATGATCGCCTACGCCCTGAAAGGACACAACATACAGAAAGAAATAAGAATTTAATTGCCAGGAAAGAAGGAAGCTGGAAGAGCGTCCCATAAACGAGAAGTATAAAAGAAGAAACTGTTAGCATAGAACCCCCGGGTACATTCAGCAATTTCCTCAGTAAAAAATGAGACCTACCTGTTAATCTATTACTGTGCTTAAGTTTAAAAGGCTTCTTTTATCTACCGTGTCTCTTCAAGACGTTGGTGATTATGGTTATCCATAATTTCCTGTTGTTTTGATATCTTTCATTGACATCCATATATTCAAGCGAGCTAAGTAACTTATGTATTTGTTTTCCTCTGTTCCTCAAGTTGTCTTATGAGTATCAAATTTTCTTCATTATGTGCCCTAGAAATAATGCTATGTATAAATTTCCTGTCTGTTTCAATTTTGAAATAGAGGCACCAGACAGAAAAGGCCATAGCAGAATATTCAGAAAGAAGCTATGATGCAGCGGTAGGGAAAAATGATTGAGCCGAGATGACAGATCTAGACCGATAATATTTCAGATTCGTCTTTGGATTTTGTCCAGAATGAAGAGAAAAAATCAAATCATCCGAACGTTTTTCAATAATACGAAATAAAGCTATTCTACATTATTTACATTAATCGGACTATTGTCCTCATCTTTGTCGCCATATTTATTACAACGTTTCGGCCGTTGTACGCTCCGGCCTTCTTCAGGTGGTTGGAATGTTGAACTGAACCCTTTATTTCTCTCACTGGGGTAGACTGTTCTAGTTCCACGTTTAATGGATGTCAGTTAACTGTTATCTCCTTTTATTTCCCCTCTTCACTGCCTTAACCGGGTATTGAACTCACACTCTTCGGGACCTGTCACTGGATCTAACACTTGTATCCACTGTGTCATGTGACTTCAAACACGGGTAAAAATGGTTTCTGAAGGCATTAAGTTTATAAGACCCAAGAATTTATACATAGATGTCCTTAAGAACACATGGTTAGATCCAGTGGCATGACCCAAAGAGTTGTTAGTTCAATACCTGGTTAAGGCAGTGAATAACTTGGAGAGCAGAATTAACGGAAGATATAACTGACATCCATTGAACATGGCACGTGGAACTAGAACAGTCTACCCCAGTGAATGAAATAACGGGTTCAGTTCGACATTCGAACAACCTGAAGAAGGCCGGAGCGTACAACGGCCGAAACGTTGTAGTAAATATGGCGACGAAGATGAGGACAGTAGTCCAAATAATGTAAATAGTGTACATAATACATTATCTCAGAAATATAGACAGATACTGAAAGTTATTCTAATATTTCCTCTTGGACAAGCATTTTGAGAATTTAGCGCGAATGAAATCTGTAGGTCTTAGCAACGAAGACAATTCTTCTTCCTTTTGTTGCAACAAAATTCGACTGTTTTTCCTTCTTTTTTGTGTAAACTTCGAGTCTCTTGACTATCGATTCGATGCAATCCTCAGTGTTGACTAGTCCTCTTCCGTCTATCTTGGCTTTATCACTTCGTATGCATTGTTATCAAATTTCTTGTTTTGATGTGAAGTTGAAATCCTTGTCCAGTTTAAGAAGTGTCCGGAGTAAGTCCCGCTAG
>OZ010606.1:75623810-75633810 GCA_963932145.1 Acanthosepion lycidas
AGATAATATTCCGTAAATGTACATATCTATATTTATACATTTATCGAAAAGACCTGAAAATTGCGTTCATCACATGCAACAGTCTGTCGCCGCGTGGTATTGATGTCATTTTACACTTTACGCACACACAACACACACACACGCGCGCGCACAAACACACAAACGCACATATATATATACACTCAGAGTGTACATAAAGTTCGTGTGCTCTTTAAATAATTTAAGACTTGAAAGCGCACACGAACTTAAAGGACGCCCTGTATGTGTGTATATATATATCAACCGACACCAGGCAGTAAACCTACTAAAATACAGTTCATCGAGTCCCAGAACAATCTATGTAATAATTATTATTAATACAGAAGTAGACAGCAGCCTGCCAGCAAATAACGCTAAGTTATACATATATATATATATATATATATATATATATATATATATATATATATATATATACAGACCAATATAGTATTCATAACACTCAGTCTGATCAGGGTATAGCGGGTACATGCATCACACCCAATTTGAACGATATGGTGACAGGTTTAGATAAAAGCAGCACGGTTCCTAGCAGCGTAGTCGGAAATATTTTCAGGCCGAGTCACCCAGTCCGCTTAGATGGTCTCCAAGTGAGTGTATTCCCAAATATCTAGATATTTAAATTTTTACAGGTCCTATCGCCGTAACCGGGTTTCAGTGATTTATTGAGTGATATTTATACCAGTGATTTATTGAGTGATGTTTACACCAGTGATTTATTGACTGATGTTTATACCAGTGATTTATTGACTGGTGTTTATACCAGTGATATATTGAGTGATGTTTATACCAGTGATTTACTGAGTGGTGTTTATACCAGTGATTTATTGAGTGAGGTTTATACCAGTGATTTATTGAGTGAGGTTTATACCAGTGATTTATTGAGTGATATTGATACCAGTGATTTATTGAGAGATGTTTATACCAGTGATTTACTGAGTGGTGTTTATACCAGTGATTTATTTAGTGAGGTTTATACCAGTGATTTATTGAGTGGTGTTTATACCAGGGATTTATTGAGTGGTGTTTGTACCAGTGATTTATTGTATGATGTTTATACCAGTGATTTATTGACTGGTTTTTATACCAATGATTTATTGACTGGTTTTTATACCAGTGATTTATTGAGTGATGTTTATACCAGTGATTTATTGTGTTCTGTTTATACCAGTCATTTATTGAGTGATGCTTATAGATGTGATTTATTGAGTGAGGTTAATACCAGTGATTTATTGAGTGGTGTTTATACCAGTGATTTATTGAGGGGTGTTTGTACCAGTGAATTATTGAGTGAGGTTTATACCAGTGATTTATTGAGTGATATTGATACCAGTGATTTATTGAGAGATGTTTATACCAGTGATTTACTGAGTGGTGTTTATACCAGTGATTTATTTAGTGAGGTTTATACCAGTGATTTATTGAGTGGTGTTTATACCAGGGATTTATTGAGTGGTGTTTGTACCAGTGATTTATTGTATGATGTTTATACCAGTGATTTATTGACTGGTTTTTATACCAATGATTTATTGACTGGTTTTTATACCAGTGATTTATTGAGTGATGTTTATACCAGTGATTTATTGTGTTCTGTTTATACCAGTGATTTATTGAGTGATGCTTATATATGTGATTTATTGAGTGAGGTTAATACCAGTGATTTATTGAGTGGTGTTTATACCAGTGATTTATTGAGGGGTTTTTATACCAGTGATTTATTGATTGCGGTTTATACCAGTGTTTTACTGAGTGGTGTTTATACCAGTGATTTATTGAGTGATGTTTGTACCAGTGATTTATTGAGTGAGGTTTATACCAGTGATTTATTGAGTGATATTTATACCAGTGATTTAATGAGTGGTGTTTATACCAGTAATTATTTGAGTGGTGTTTATACCAGTCATTTATTGAGTGGTGTTTATACCAGTGATTTATTGAGTGAGGTTTATACCAGTGATTTATTGAGTGGTGTTTATACCAGTGATTTATTGAGTGATGTTTGTACCAGTGATTTATTGAGTGATGTTTATACCAGTGATTTATTGAGTGATATTTATACCAGTGATTTAATGAGTGGTGTTTATACCAGTAATTTTTTGAGTGGTGTTTATACCAGTCATTTATTGAGTGGTGTTTATACCAGTCATTTATTGAGTGAGGTTTATAACTGTGATATATTGAGTGGTGTTTATACCAGTGATTTATTGAGTGATGTTTATACCAGTCATTATTGAGTGAGGATTATACCAGTCATTTATTGAGTGGTGCTTATACCAGTGATTTATTGAGTGATCTTTGTACCAGTGATTTATTGAGTGATGTTTATACCAGTGATTTACTGAGTGAGGTTTACACTCATTTTTTGCAGTTTCCTGCGCATTATTTTACTTTATTTGATTATTGCTATATACTCATTCCTTTCTGGGTTCAAAACAGTGATCTTAGGTCAGAAATGACATGGTGATATTTTCCCCTGGTCATTTTCTGAAGGAAAAAAACCCTAAGATTACACATACTTTAAATAGACAAAGCCCTTCGTAAGATATGGACAGTACTTGTGAGTACACGTTTTATTTCTTTAAGGTATGGGCCACTAGGAATCCCTTTACCGAGTCTATTAGAACCCGTCCCAATCAATCCGAGGTTTCTAACTACAACTGGATTTGTTGATGTGCTCCTGTGACACATTTTTGAGATATCGATTTTAATGTCCTTATAATTTGATATTTTTGAAGATCTTCCAAGATACATTACTGTCTGCAGAAGTTACCATGTCCATAAGAAGCCACATTTTGTTTTTACGGTCTCTGATCACAATGTTAGGACGATTGGCTTTGATTGTTTTGTTTGTGTGTGTTGTAAAATCCCATAAAATTGTTATAGGACCTACCTGTGTCACCAATGCAAATATTGGCCCACTGTGTCATGCCGGGTTTTATATTCAGTGGGTGCCAATACCGTGCTGCCTGATGCAAGACGGTCAATTGTTTCTGGATATTTATCACAGAATCTGCATTTTGGTCTAACAATTTTTCAATATGTGTGCTTGGTAATTTCTAGGTAGCAAGCATTGGTCCTGTGCAACAAGAATAAAAGTTTCGGTTTCAGCTTTTACTCCTACACTACGTTATCACTGATGGGTACGGGGTTTGTATACACCAGCTTATGTGGTATAGGTTGAATATTGTCTTTGAAGAGGTTTATCCTGCTATCGTTTTTTTATCTGTCAAGTTGCATTTACCTTTGCTTCTATTTTTAAGTATTTTGCAGCTTCAGTAGTTGTATTATGGTTTAGTCGCATTTCTTCACCCACTTGAAACTCCATTTTGAATTTGTTGTCTTCCTTGATTTCTGAAAAAATGTCTTACTTTTTTCATGTTCTTTGACACAGATTATCATCCAGTTTTTTGAAAGTTCCAGGTATCTTTGAATTCCGATTGCTGTAGTTTTGTAAAATAGTTCTAGTGGAACTAATCCTCTGCCTCCTTCGGATCTGAGCACATATAAACGATTACAATCAGCCTTAGCTTGATGCATGCAGGGACACGTGAGAAACTTTCTCGTTTTGGTGTCTATTTATTTAATGTCAGCTATGGTCCAGTTAAGGATGTTGAAACTGTATTAAAACACGGGGACAGCCAATGTGTTTATGGATGACATTCTGCTTTTTGAACTCAACTTTGGATTCAATACCAGACACACACGCCTGTTGTAATCTTTTCATACTTTCTACATCATTTGCGTCTACTGTATTCCATCTCTTTTGCTAATTTCTAGTTACCTATAGGCTTCTTCTTGTTCCAATTCCCTAAACTTTTTGACAAAATCTAGATCTATTGAGCGTGTTTCTCTAATTCTCCTTCTTGAATGTTACTTTTGCACATTTATCAAATCCGAAATCTATACCAATGTCATCACTGAAACATTTTACAGTATTAAGGAGACCTTCAATTCATTCAAGATTTGAGATCATCCATGGAGAGTAGATTATTGGACTATTCCTTCTTTACTTTATGTCCGTAGCTATTATTATTTAGATCATGCATAAGTGCGGATTAAAGACAGACAAAACAGGGTGACAGGGATTATCCTTAAAAGATTTCTCGTCGTATATTCAGGCCGTTGAAAAATGGCAGTGCCTTTGATGTGATTTAGGTATAATGTGTTTTTCCATATTCCCATGCTGTGTTTAAAGAGATTTATTATTATTATTATTGTTTTTTTTTTATTTTCTTTGATTTCTGGCGTTTAAAAAATTCTTTCCAGGTCAGAGACCTAAGGTTAGAAATGGCATCATAACACTTTCCACTGACAAAAAAAAAAAAAAAACATATTTTACATAGATAAAGCCCTTCGTAACGTGTAGGCTGTACTTGTGAGTACAATTTTTTGTATTTCTTTGAGGCATGGGCTTCCAGGAATCCCTTCAATTAGTCTACGAATTTCCAATGAATTCCAGGGTTCCAACTACAACAGGGATTGTTGATGTTCCCATGTGCCACTTTTTGAGATTTCGATTTCAAGGTCCTTTTATTTTGATAGCTTTTTGAAGATCATCGAAGATACATTGCAGTCTGCAGGGATTGCCATATCAAAGGAGGCACTTTTTTTGTTTGCAGTCTTTAATAACAACGTCTGGGCACTTAGCGTTGATTGTTCTGTCAGTCTGTATTGTGTAGTCCCATAGAATTGTAACAGGTCCTATCTCCGTAACCGGGTCTGGGTGGTGATCATATAAGTTTTTATTATTATTATTATTATTATTATTATTATTATTATTTGACCTGAAAAATAAGGATATTTTTCTAGAGATGGAATCAAATATCTGTTGTTCTCTACTAAGCTGAAAAGTTTTCATCGTGATTCGAGACGTCTTCGGAATATACGAGCGATCCCAAGCAGTGTAAATTTGACATTGACCCTAAATGACATTTTTACACGACCTTTGTCTATTTTAATGGCTGGTACTAATACGATTATGACAAGTCCCCCTACTCACTGCTGCTCAGTGGAACACCTGCTGGATGAGAAAACATCACATCTGATTCCATTCTCATTTACCTGGTTATTTACTAAAGTATTCGTTAAAAAATTCACTCAGAAGAAGCTGTGGGCGTTCATCAACTTTACACAACTACCGCTGTTTTTATTGTTTACATCATCGCCAGGAAGGCTGCCAACGGCTATATATCTCTTCCTAACCTGACAAGATTATTATTATTATTATTATTATTATTATTATTATTATTATTATTACACCAACACTTAGAGAAGTGAGTGATTTAAGGAAAAAAACTCAATTTTTAACAATGTTCAGCAATATGTCTGTCATCTTCAAGTTATATTTAATCATTTTTTACAAGCACGAAAATATAAAAATATATCTACAAAGATTGCTCGTCTTGTAATGAAAACAAGGCTGTTCTGGTAAAGAACGCGTCGTGAAGGCATGAAACTGAAACGTGCTTAATATGATGGCGGTCTTGTTCATCTTGATATTTTAGTTCATTATGTGACACAATTTAGCGGTCGCGTGAAAATTAAAAGCGGGAAATAATTGAGGCGAGAAGAAGCTGAAATAATTAAGGCGATAAGAAGCTATCACGAAAAGACATACTGAGCGATGTTATATTTTTAACAAAGAAAAGTGGTAAAGATTTTATTTTCATTTGCGAAGAAAAGTTTTTTTTCGCAGAAGATAGGAAATTCGTAAGATCTTGGATCTGTCGAATTAATTTATGCTACGAGGCGGTGAATAAAAGATAGCCATCTACCCATGGCAATAATGAAAATTTCAAATTGGTCAAGTAGCCTATGAAACAGAAGCTGAACGATAATGTTAATCAGGTCACGTACTGACCGAGAAAGGCTTCAGTTGAGGCCACTCAAGAAGAAGGGAAGAATAAACCATTAACTATCTTTCGGAGATATCATTTGGTTTTGGAAAAAAACACCTGTTTTATGTTAGACCTGGCCATGATAAGAGTTTGTTACCGGGAGAGATAATTAGCGACAGAAAGCGAATACGCCCAGTTAACCACCTACTTGACGCTGGCGAAAATCTCTTTGATAAAGTCCAGGTGACATTCGGTTAAGGTAGAGATTAAGGACCACACTACGTGTCGTAGGGGTTTTGTGTCGGAAAAAGAAGGAAAAGAAAAAAAAGAATATATTTTTCCTTTGAGCAATAATGGTAAACATATGAGAAGGAGGGAAGGCCTGTTGACGACTCTGAGGGGATTGGTGTGAGATACCACTGTGAGAGAGAAGGGAAGCCTGTTGTCGCCTCTGAGGGGATTGGTGTGAGATGCCATTATGAGAGAGAAGGGAAACCTGTTGACGCCCTCTGAGGAGATTGGTGTGAGATACCAATATGAGAAAGGGAGAATTTGGGAGGACGATACCCTTAAGAACCACTCTAAAACAAAGAGTAATGGACTTCCAAAAATGGAAAGTGATAAATTTTCCTGTGCGAAAACAAAAAAAAAATCCTTATTGTGGATTTAGAATTATCGAGGAACCCCAAACCACGACAAGCCCACGCCCGGTTTTGGTCGGCGTCCATATAAGCAGAGTCGCAGTGAGTTAGAAAAGCAGAAAAGAGTTGCAGTGCCGAGGAGACGCAGAGTTGAGATGTGAGCTCTGGGACCAGCCTCGCAGGAAGCTGACTGAATATCCACGCATCCCGACTTCAACTTCTAACCAAGAACAATTTATTTTTGAAGAACGACTTAGACTCACACCACCAAAACAAGTTTTACGAATATCACCTGAAGATACAAAAAAACAGTTATCGAAAAACAACTTAAGATATTAAGACTCGACAAACAAACACAAAGTGTCACGTATCCATAGAAGCGGTTCGGGAGAAAGACACAGTTCTGTTTTCAGCAACCAGATATAAAAAATATTTGTTATTCTTTTTTAACACATTTGAACTTTTCGAGTTGTTACTTTATTTTCTTTTATATATACTTGTGCGATGTCACCTTTGTTCGAATTCGGCTTGCATTACGGCCCGGCGACTGATTGGTTTCGTCTAACTAAGATCAAATCACAACGTGGGTAGGTTAGACTAGAAATCAAAGGAGTTACTTCGGTAACCAGACGTTGGAGGCGAGCTGGGAAGGACAAAGCTGATACCGAATCTAACCAGATTCCCATCCGAATCAGCTAAGGGTTAGAACGTCACATTTGGTGCCGTGACAGCAGGATCACGTCACGTTTGGCGCCGCGACCAATACCAAGTCACATTAGTTGTCACAGGATAGCACGGGGGCAGAGAGAGGCCGGGGGTGACGTCACAATTAGTTACTAAGAGAAGTTAATCAAACAGCTTAGTAGAAATTTTATGGGACTCTCCTGGTATTCTCTTCTTTACCCCCGGGGGCGACAAGTTATTAATTTACATTCGTAACTATCCCCAGGAGTTTTAAGGTCGGTCGATTCTGAATATTTTTTTTTTCAGAATGTAAAACTTAAGATAGTTGTCAAAATTAGAGACTCTTTTGTAATAAAACGTTGCTCAAGCTCCGTTGATGTCACATCGTTTGGTCTGACATCATACCTGTGGTAGTTTTATCTTTTATTTAATTTTTCCGTTGTCCAACCCAAATAAATCAAGTCATGTTTGGTACATTGGGCAGAGTATATTAAATGGGAATCAGTACAGTTGCCATCTTCTGAAGAATTCGTTGATTTTCTCTTTGAATTTATGATAGACTTGAAGCATATTGTTTTCTGAAGTTCAATAATCCGAAAATCCAACGAACTTTTGAGTATGAACGCTTACATTTATACAAATTTGTCTGATGTTTTTATTTCATTTTAAAAAAATACGATATTCGGTTTGGGAAAGATTTCTTTAAAACGGGGATATTCTTTTAGTGTTTATGGCTATTGTGCAGTATTTTAGAAATTCCAGCAAAATTTCAGTCCCCGTTGATGAATAATTCGTTCGCAAAATTACTATTAATTCCTTAATCTTAAACAGTTTGGGGGGGGGGGTAAATGGGAGAATAAAATAGGCGAACGTAATAAAAATTTAATAAAAATTTTGCCAAAGATTTTCCTTACAAAGGACTAACCATAAGTTTTCTCAGATATTCTCTTCAAAGTTTAAGTATGAAGGTGTTGACAGCTATCCTGTTTAAAGCAATAATACATTTTTTTCGGTATATATTTTAAGTATATATATATATATATATATATATATATATATATATATATATATATATATGTTGCATTTCAACTTTTGGAAGTAAAGTCTGAGGATCCAGAGCCCTTTAAAAGGGTTGTGGTGAAATAACTTATTACATGGAACCTTAAAGTGATCTGTTTATATATATAAATAAATAAAGAGCAAGATCTAAAAGATCAGCTAATCTAACAGTGATCTCATCTCACAATTCTGACACCATCTCCATATGTGGCTTCCTTTGTAAATCCCTAAAGGGTCTAAATGCCACTTCAGATTATAGCATAAACTTTCATAACTGAATCAATAAGGTGGGAGAGTCCATTATATATATATATATATATATATATATATATATATATATATATATATATATATATATAATAAAAGGCTGAAATACTAATATTCCATGGTTATAATTTATTACATTGGAATCGTAATCACGATCCAATTCGTCAGACCTACAAATTCAAATACATATTAATCCTCTTATTCTCCCTTCAAATTTTGAATTTGTAAGACTGATGAATTGGATCGTGATTACGATTTCAATGTAATAAATTATAACCATGGAATATTAGTGTTTGAGCCTTTTTTCTTATATTATTACATTACTGGACATTGATTTCTACCGAGATTCTATCTTCCTTGATATATATATATATATATATATATATATATATATATATATATATATATATATATATATATATATATAATTATGAAAGCGGAGATTTTCGAAACCTATCGTAATATTTTATTTCGCTAGACCGAAGTATCGGTTTTGCGAAATAAAATGTTACTATGGGTTTCTAAAGTCTCCGCTTTCATAATTATCATTTGCTCTGTTCTTCTACTGAGCCCTCTATGGATCTATAACTTCTTTGGAATTATCCATACAGATTACTAAATAATATTATATATATATATATATATATATATATATATATATATATATATATATATATATATATATATATATATATATGTGTGTGTGTGTGTGTGTGTGTGTGTGTGCATTGATGAAAATAGCAATATAGAGAGAGAGGAATTGTTTAATATCAGAAATAGATTGGTTTACAGATATTAACAGTGTGGATATAAGAATGAATGCTGAATGCATGCCGTCTTTTCCATTCCCCCAGTGGGATATAATATTCACGCTATGTGCATGCTGTTAAGATCTGCGACAGACATGACATTAGTTGCACTTCCTTCGTTTTCACCCTTATCTTACGTAAGCTATCGGAAACCTGTCAGGTATTAATCCCATTCGCCACCGCAGGTCATGGAGGTGTCTTCATCTCAACGGGTAACGGTTGTGCATTCCTAAGGTGTGTCTGCCTCGTGGCTCCTGGCGGTATTAGTTTACGCGGACGGTGCAGCCAAGATAGAACGAAGCAATGCTGTGAAAAATTGTTTAACATTTTCTTGCTAGAGTCTTTACAAAATATTCGTAAATAGTTTTAAAATACGTCCCTACTTGTAAAAGTATCTTTAAACACGATGTAAAAATGACTAGTAAAATATATAAAAATATACTTACTGCAAAGTGAAACAGCACCGAGTTTAATTATATATATATATATATATATATATATATATATATATATATATATATATATAAATGCCGAATAAATAATAAGTCGTATCAAGTTAGTTGGACGAATTGTACAACAAAATAGTTTTATAGAGCATCAAACTTATACTAGAAATTTATCCCTAGAAATCTCTTAAAAGAATTATAGTCGGTATTACTAAATC
>OZ010606.1:75636310-75666310 GCA_963932145.1 Acanthosepion lycidas
AATTAGGTTCCATTTAAACTGGGTAACTCTACGAGATCGCAAAAAAAAGAGCATAGCATGAAGAAAAAGACGCCAAACTTGACGAAAACAAAATTTTATCGGCTAAATATTTACGTTATTATTAAGATAAAAGATCAAAGTATATCGTGGGTATTTTTTACATTTTTTAATCGTTCTTAGCACGTACGGAATTTTCGTTAAAAATCTTGTTTTTTTTTTGAGTCAGCAAAATTGACAGATGGTAACCATTTTTTTTCCATCTCACTTTAACATTCTTTTAAATGTCAATTATCATTTTTTCAAAACTTATTTTAAGAAAATTAGAAATTATAATATTTATTTAAAATATTTTTAACCAAGCTTAACTTAGCTTCTGCGCCGAAAAAATGGAATTTGAAAATAAAACAAAGCAGGTCATAAACTTTCGCGTCACTTGACAGGTGATGAATGACATATTGACGGAATCCGTGAGGTTAATTTGTTCTACGGAAGGAGAAAAGTGAAATTATTTTCATTTAAGTTAACAAATTATTTACCTCGTTATTTTTAAGGAAAACTTTCACCGCTTTAATATTTTTTGTTTGTACTTACCTTTCACATTTACATTTACGATGCTTTATAGAATATATATTATAAAGAAATTAAAATAAGACTGTTAAGGGTGAGATTAAATTTCATATTTTATAAGAAAGGTATCTAATTAATATATTGGTACCTTTCTTAGGAAATTTTATCAGAAGTGTACATAAAATACTATAATTTTATGTACATTTATTACATTTTACTGTGTTATTTGTATTTCCATTCATTTTATTATTAATTTTGATATTTCATTTATGCAAAAATGTCATAACTGAGAGTAATATAAAAATAAGATCATATAAATTTCATACAATGATACTGATACTTGTAGGTACCCTTCTCAGTTGAAATTGAAAAATAAAAATTAAATTCTCAATACGTAAAAGTAAAGGCGTTAACAGCGGAGATCAATGTTTAACTCAAATAAATCAACTAAATTGTATTCTGTTTGGTCTTCCGTACTTTATAATTACAGCCCGATTATAAACATAAAATTACATTTCTTAATTACTGATTAGTCAAAATGTTATAATTTACAACGCGCTAAAAAAAAAGATCTCTCTTATAAGGACACTTAGGAAACCCGATGCGGTTTTAACTAATTTTATAATATAACTTAACTTTTCAAAATTTTAAAGAAATAAAAAATAATTGTATTAAAATTAATTTTTCATCGAAATTTTTTTTTGCTTTCAGAAAATATTGTCCATATTCATAAAAACAAGTAAAAGCAAATAAAAGGATTTAAAATTAAATAATATATTTGTTTTATTGAGTTTTGTATGTTACAATTCAGAGGTGATTTTCAGGTAGCGGGGTCCAATTGAAAAAAACCCAAAAAAACATGATTTGCATTCCACAAAGCCTTGTGCTTTTAACTTTTGTAATCACTAAGCTTGAGGTGATCGAATTTCTAGCGTTTTCATAAAATTAATTATGGTGCGGAGTAATAAATATAAAAAGAAATATTTCTACACTGACTTTAATACAAAAAAAAAGATATTTATAATAAATTCAATCATCTGTGAATAGTTTCTGAAAGTTTCATTAACATCCGACAATTATTTTTATTTTTGCAAGATTTTCTAAATTAATGTGTGTCATACAAAAAAAAAGTGCTAAAAATTGTATGTTATTTTACTAGTTCCGGTGATACAAAGAGAAACAAGGTTTTTTTAATCAAAAATTAGAATGTTCTAAAAAGAATGACATTTTTTTTTAAATAATTAAAATAAACTTTGATCTTCCCTCTTAATAATAACATAAGCATTTAGAGGATAAAATTTTGTTTTCGTCAAGTTTGGCGTCTTTTTCATCATAATATGTTGTTTTTTTTAGCGATTTCATGGAGGTATCTAATTTAAACACACAGGAAAACAAACCAAACTCCGCAATATGCTTGAGGAAAATGCGACCATAATAACCTCATCAACATGTAAAAACGACTAATTATAATTGAAGGATTCATAATAAAAAGAAAAAAAATCTATTATTCAATAATATCAACTATGAACACGGCCGGAACGTGCTGACCGTGTTTGAAAAAACATTCCTATCATTATAGATACACATATAAAAAAATCTACATATTCAGTTAAAGAAGTAATATATATATATATATATATATATATATATATATATATATATATATATATATATATATATATGTTAATCATTATCACCCTATGCAAGGCAGTAATGGCCTTAAAACACAAGGGAGTTACATTATGGGGGAAGAGTTAGGAATATAAACAAAAATAATAAGCAGAAAGAAAAGAGAGTAATAAGCAGGACAGTAGATAGCGATTGACACTGAATTTAAATTTTTGCAGATTAAAGTTGGCTTCGCATTATATATATATATATATATATATATATATATATATATATATATATATATATATATATATATATATATATATATGAACATTTCTCAGAGTTAACCTGTAGAAAAGACAATATTTATAAATATAAATACCAATAGGAAAACTATAATAGTTGCTGACGCGTTTCGTCCAATGTGGACTTTCTCGAGGTAAAAAACGAAATTAAATAATCTACGCCCAGGTTTTTTTCCCTATTTCACCTTTCTTAAAAGAATTACTACTCTTCCAAACAAACGTACACAACAAATCGTGAAATCAAAAGAAAATGGTTGAATCCGTCAACACAGCAATAATAATAACATCTCCACACGTGACAGTAATTGATGTAATTTTCAGTTAACAGTATGAAAATAGCGTTCTCTAAATTATTCCAGTTGCTACGGACATTTTGTTTTTGTTATTAATAGTTACTTTGTTTAAATAAATTCATTTCGTTATTTGCCTTGAGAAAGTCCGCATTAGACGAAACGCGTCGGCAACTATAAGTTTTCCTATTGTCATATATATATATATATATATATATATATATATATATATATGTGTGTGTGTGTGTGTGTGTGTGTGTGTGTATATTGATGCATGTTTCATTAAATAATATTGACAAGTTTTGTCTATTTATTTTAAGTAAGTTCCTTTCATATTGTCTGATAAGCTTAATAACATTATCATTGAAAGACGAAAGGAAATCACCATATTGATACATGTTTAAATCCAATCTAAGCTTTCGGCTTACATAAGCCATTATAAAAGATGAAAATTACTTTTCAATATATCAACCAATACACGTACAAAACAATAATGAATCTGTTTTTGTTGCATGAAAAATTTCAAAGCAGCGACTAACTCGTGTATACGAGACGCGGAAGCGAAAATTGCGTCACAGCTCGTGACGTCACACATGACCACGCGAGAGTGAAAACGAGAAGTATTAAGTATGGGAAGTCGTTGGTATAAACCAATGGCTTCTGTTATCAATTATAGGCATTTAAGAATATTTGTGGAGATTTCGTAGTTTATTTTGTTCAGGTTAGGTTTCAACTGTTTTATGTATATAGCTTCAAGAATTTTTAGTTTTTGTTTATTGTTTTCATGTCTAAGGATAGTTGTGTTTTCAACAAGGATTTTCTGGAATTGTGTACGCGGTCATGTAAAAAATTGTATCATTTTTGACCACCACATTCTACTTAAAGTTTCATGTATTCCTCAATCATCAGGCTAGAAATCGGAATTGTCTGGCAACATTCCTTTATTTCTTGGCTATAAGAATGATTATGTTTACAAGATAGATAATAATTTCATTATCTTTCTAGTAGCTGATAAAAAAAAAGTTTACAGACAAATCCGAGTTCATGCCTGTTGATGATCATTCACATGAAGCATTGAGTTGCTTGTTACACTATAAAACACGATCACATATATACTCAGATAAACATATTTGATAAGAACTCTCTTTTCCTTACTACCAGCCTTCCTTCAATACGCCCTGGGAGTATTAAATTTTCTAAGCCACCATTTCTCTTAATGTGTTATATAACGTACATATGAGCACTCAATGGTATGTCCCAATCCTCATAAATACGTTGAACACTATTGTAAGTGGGGGTAATATGATGTCTAATTAGTCCACCAATAGAAGTGGTTTACCTACTTCACGGCGCTGGCGAGTATTGTATTTTGTTGATGTTATAAAAATTACCAATTTATTTCCAACTTCCGTTTGGTTATTCCTCATTCAGTAACCCTTCCCAGGTTACAACATACAGAGATTTTAATCTTTATATTTCTTTATTTGTATAGAGCATTCCGAGTTAAAGTCAGATAGATTTGCAGGCATTGCAAATTTTACAAGTATTTGAAAGTATTGACTTAGCAGGGGTAAGGAATCGGGATGTAGGCTGTGCATATATAAAATGTCGTTTTAGTGCAGGTTATAAAATATAAGCAACGTTAAACACTAAAAGCATAAAATTGTTATTCATTTTTATTCAACCAGAGACGGAGCGATATTCTCCAAAATTGTTCAAACACGTGTTCACAAGATGGCTGAGCCTACATAAGAAAAGAAACAAAATTTTAAAAAATGTCCTAACTTAGATGGCACCAAGAAAAATATTTAATATTAAATATCAAATAAGCCAGGAAAATGGAGTCTTAAAAATGTTTTTCTTACTTTCCACTATCAAGTAGTAAAATATGTTTGCAGATTTTATCACTTGCAGACTATATATATATATATATATATATATATATATATATATATATATATATATATATATATGTATGTGCGTGTGTGTGTGTGTGCGCGCGGATGTGTGTGTATTTATGCTATTGATGAAACTATTTAAATGCTCTATTTAAAATGAATCACTCAGTAATACACCATAGCTATTAAGATAAATGTTTTAAAGAGAATAAAATCTGATATCAGCGGCCCAATGACAGATATATGTGACATGAATATTACCACTATGCATATTTATGCGAGGTATTTGACCACATACACACTAATAGGTACAGAGACATTTATCTCTAGGTTAAAATTTTTATGCCCAAAAGCATTCCTTATGAAAATGATAGCAGTTTGGTGACGACTATACAAAGTACAAAAATGCCCTTGCTAATGGTAATTTTAATATTTACTGTTTCTTTATAAGGAAATATCCCGCTTTCATTTACCGAGAAGCCAGCGCTTTCTTTCTTTTTATGCGCCATTTCCTTTCAGAACGAAGGAGATCGTGGCTCTCCACTTCTCTCTATCCTTTGTGGTTCTCAATAAGTTTCGTACCAAAGCCAACTCCCCAAGACAGTTTTCTGCCATCCCCTTGCTTAGCCCGCCATGTATGTCATGTGCTCCTTTCACTTATCTCTTTTACTTTTGTTCGACCTGTGAGTATCAGGTTCTCCAGGCCCTCCTATCTCATTACGTATCCCAGAAATTTTATCTACCTTTTCCTTATGTTAAATATAAGCTTCGTCTTTGTTTGCATCCTCTCCAAAACCTCATCGTTGCTCACACGCTCGGTCCATGATATCCTTAGCATCCTTCTATAGAACCACATCTCCACTACCTGGTGTCTCTGCTTCAGTTAACATTTATAAAATCTATCTCTCAAAACGAACTTCCCGATCGCCCTGTATGCTGAAGCTTCAGAATACATCGATTGCACCTCTGCGGAGGGGTAAAACCCCCTCCCGCCAAATGAGGCATCCTGGATACGACGTTAAACTACATCCGCGTCCTGGGTATGACGATAAAATGCATCCTCGTCCTGGGTAAGACGATAAACTACATCTGACTGAACGGCCTCGGATCGGGAGGTTTTGAGGAGCGTGGTACCAATGTTAATAGCTGGTGTTCCTAGGTTCACCCTGACCCGGGGTGGTAGCACCTATTACGGCCCGAGATATGAGCAAATAGTTAACCCCCAAACTAGGGTCAAATCTCTATGAAAGTGTAAAAATATGTTATAATACTAGCAATGCATATTTGTAAAAAATAATACCAGCAAATAATTTTTGAAGAAAAATTTTTTACCAGCAATACATTCCTGAAAAAAAATATTACCACTAATACGTTTTGGAAAAAAAAATATTACCAGCAACACATTTTTGAAAAAAAAATATTACCAGTAATACATTTCTAAAAAAAACTCTTATTACCAGCAATACATTTTTGAAGAAAAAATATTACCATATGAGTGATTATTTTCCTTTCTATTTTATGACTACAATATGACTGATAATATGAAAATTTTCTTACGATCTATTTTCCTTTCTTCCACCTGTTCAGACGCTCACAGCTAAGATCCATCATGCCACGTACACCGGAACTAATCATGCCAATTCTAATGTTATCTTCCTAAGAGCTGATTCTTGGCAGAACAGACTCCCAAGAGAATGCTTTCTTCATCACTACAATAAGTTTTACCGTTATTTTCCCTACCTTAAACTGCACTTCTTAACTTCGCTTCATCTTACGCCCATATGACCATCTTATTTATTAACCTTCTTCCTTGAGTTGTTCTTGGGCCTTGTACTGTAGGGACACCGTAATAAAAATGTCCACTCGTCTCTCACTAGGTAATTCATTATTAATTTCAACGTAGTCTATCTTGATAGTTTTGAAAACTAGCTATATGTGTTTTTGTAGTTTAATACATTCAGAAACCTACCTTTATAAAATTGTGTCAGGGACAGTACGATCAAAGGGTGAAGATATATTTCATGGACATTAAACAAAGAAAACATCGCGAATTATATGACCACGAAAATTCTCGTAACAGTATTGATTTATCCACAGAACTCACAGAAAGTGACCTGAATTTATTCCTAATGAATTGAGTGTTTTTTTTTTTTGTTTTTATTGCTTTTCATATCAAGGAATTACTCAGCCAACTTAAAAATAAAGGAATTTTGTCCATTGTTCAAAGCAAATAAGAAAATCCAGTTTTATAGCATTTCTTCTCCATTCACAAAGAATAATACGTCCGAAGGTCTTGAAGATGACTGAACGCTGCACAAACTTATGAATTACTACATTTTTACTCGGCCCTTGTTTATCATATCTGGTATCCGTCCAATAAGTAAATTGAGGTTGCTATCAAATGATTAGCTTATAATAATTGTTATTGTGGCATATCAAACTACTAGAGATTTGTCATATTTGGGAAAGACATTAAAATATTCTCGAACATATATTCGGAACAAAAGGCCTGCATATCGATATAATATGATTTTTTTTTAAATCATTTCATCCCATGTAAAGCAATAAAGCAAATAATTTGTCAACTGAGTGTGAAATTATACAAGAAAAACACTATTAAGGAGAGAGGTCAATAAAAGAATTTAGAAGAGAGTATATAACGATGGTCATTGAATTTACATTTTTTAATAAAAAGTTGACAAAGAAGCAATAAGCCTGAAGAGAGTTAAACAAACCGGGAAGTGCAAGAGAAGGAACTGCTACCATAGAACTTAAGGTTCCATCTAGCTATTCCAATTGTAAAATGATGAAACCTTGCCGCCAGTCTCGCACTTGATTTACATTCATAGACTTGGTATCAGAGAGGAAAGTTCACCAGAACAATTACTATGAAAGTATGTATAGAAAAGACACAAGGAAGCCATGTTATTGCGCTGGGGTAAAGACTGATGCGGAGATGCCAGAACAGGACCAGTAACATTGCAGGTTCTTCTTTGGATTTTATCACGAATCTCCAAATATACAGCAAGAGAATTCAATGCACTGTTGAATGGTAGACTTATAAATGTGTAAGTTAGATTCTGATGAGAATAATTGCCCATCACGACACCGTAAATCAATATTCCTAGAAATTAATTCAATATAATATCGCCACTTCATGTCAGCGGAAAAGATCAATCACAAATGGCAAAATGGGTCAATATTAGTACCATCCATGTTGATATAATGCAAAAAAATGGTTCGCTCAGACATTTAAAAGAGAGGAGTTATGTTTTGTATTCATTAAAATTAACAAGCCATTCCTTGCCCCAGTTAACAGCAGATTGTATGTCATTTCTTTAGATCAACTTCTAATTTGACTTTATGGAACCGATCAGATTTATTATAAAGGCAGGAGTGAATAGTTGTCCCTTCAGCATAGATACCCAGATGAGAACTGTTAACAATTTTTTAAGCTCTTCACCCTAAACAATGCTAGAGTGCCACTAGCACGTAAGAGGTTACAGAAGATTTAGAACAGGAGTAAAGAGACGTGATTGTAGGAAGGATAAAGACAAGGACGGTGAATTAGATCAAGGTATCAGATGTCGATTGACATTACATTTGAATATTTGAAGACTATAACTGTCATGGAAGCAAGTAAGCGGAAGGGAATTCCACAGATGGGAAGTGCGAGAAATTAATCTATTGGAGTAGAATAGACGGCTATATTTAACCATTTCGACATTGAAAGGGTGGAAATGAGATGCCAACCTAGTAACACAAATTCACGCAGCTTGGGAACCAGCGAAAATATCTCATCGAATCAGTTACCGTAGAAAAGACAGAGGGAAGCGACGGCACGTCTGTGAGAAAGTGCCTGTAGACGAGATGCCAGACCAGGACCAACAACATTGCATATCCGTCTCTGGATTTCAGGAATTCAAAATATACGAAAAAATAAAAAGGGCGTAAGACAAAGGATGTGTCTTCTCACCAGATGTGCGAGGTGATTTTGAGAGAACTAGAAGTCAGGCAAGATTTATTATTGATCGGCACAAGATGTACATATGACACAGTGTTAATAGCAGACACAAAAAGAAATCCCCAGGAACCCCTAGAGAATGTACTAATGAAAAGTGAGAAAGAACTGCACATAAATTGTGAAAAGACAGAAACTATATTCTAGAATTTAATTTATTTCAAAGCGAACAGAATCTTTGTCAAGAAAGAGCTGAAAAGAAAACTACAGCGACAAAAGTCAATGCAGGATGCCCCCGCCTATTCGCGTTTCAGCATTCGTAGCTTCATATTTTCGCGGATTTTTCTTTAGAACATATGTACTTGTTATTTGCGGAAACCCCAAATATTCTCGGGTTTTTCCGAAGAACATATGTACAAATTATTCACTGAGAACTCCCTCGATTCGCCTATTTTTTTCGATCGAACATATTTAAAATCTTCTTGCAGTATTTTCCTGTTATTTAAATGACTTAAAACATATAACAGTCCGTTTTTATGGTAAAAATTGGTAGAATTTTACATCTTCATTGCAAAAAGCAAACGCAAAAACATACGCACTGCCTGTGCTTTGTTCTTTGTTAGGGGCTGCGATTGGGGTCTTAAAAGTGACTTATGCAAAGTCAGGGGGCATCATCACAGTTCTGTTTTTAGAAAATGTTTTAAACTTTATATTTAATGCATTGTTACACATATTTTACACAGTATTTTCAATGGTTATATCGATCTATGCGTAATTAAAAACGGTTATTGTACCCATGAAAGAAAATTTACGCTATGTGTAGGGTCACCAATACTATTTTTCAAAAATGTTTTTAAAAGGGTCTGAAATATTTCTAAAGTGTTTAGGATGTAAGTTTAAGGCATATGGGGTTTTAACACTTAAAATAGGTACTTATAAGTACTTTTAGTGGGGGGGGGTTACAAGTATTCGTGGATTCTAACTCTTCGCGGACGGTTCTGGCCCCTAACCGCCGGGACTTATTGTAAATTTAAAAAAATAAGTTCAGTCGACTTATCTCCCGACCAATTTCAGAGCTTCGTGAAACACCTCTCATCAGTGTCAGATTTCTCCCTCAGTTTTCAAGCAATCTAATACATCTTCGCTCAGTTGTAGCCAACAATAAGTTGACTGTTTAACAGCTATTTAAGTTGATAATTGAGTTTACCTATATGAAAACCCGCGTAAATAGCGAAAAATGGTGTATTTTACCGGTTTCTGTTTTATTTTTCGTTGATCTTTCAATCAATTTTCATCAAATTTAACGAATCCTTTATAAATGTATCTTCTTTTATATCCCTCGTAGCTCGGTGATAAACTGAATTTCAAAAACTCCAAAATAGTTGTGGTCTGAAGTGAGTCTTCATTTGCCTGTTTTACCCCTTCATGTCGGCTAACTTTGATTGAATAAATACAGACTACTTCTCATATATCAGTAACTGCATTAATTCAAAATGTTTTTTTAATAAAAGTACCTTAAAGTAATTGAAAAAAATAGACTGTTAATACATCTAAACATGATGTTGTTTTTGCTCCATTCTAATTGAACGCTTTTTCTGATCGACCAGCTGGGTATGGCTACTAGTTTTAAATAAAATCAGATTTAAAATTTTTCTTTTCATTTATTAACATTTTTATTGTTATGTCTGTTGACATAGGAACGGACTAATGCTGTAAGCATCTCTGATTGTAACAAAAGCTTTTAAAAGAGTTCTTTTTTTTTTCCCCAAGTATGATAACGGGAAAAGTGTAATCAGTTCCTTCTCATCTACTTCTGTCAAACATTTTGGTTCTTATCAATTCAAGACTCTTTTACATCGTAAAATATTATATGTTCAAGTGTTTCCGCTGTTAGTAGTGGGTGTCATTAGGAAGCTCTTCTAAGTTTCAAATGGCTGAGTGGGTGGCGTTAATAAATATACTGCTGAGTTTGACAGTTTACTGTTGACACAGCTGATTTTCGGACAGTGGAAAAAGCGAATGGCTGAAGAGGGAACTTATCAGAAGTTGGCATTATATACAGATTGTGCCGATTCTAAATCTCAGTAGCGTCATGCTGACTGGTGTGCCCACAAAGGAAGACAGATAAAGGCTAAAATTCCAAAAACGAATGATCGAAATATGGAAGGTCGAAATTCCGAAAAACAGAATAACTGGAAGGAAAAGGACCGAATAAAAAAAGTGAAACACTGAATTAATACAGTTTGTAAGTCGATTTTTCGATATTTGATTAATATGAACTCGATTATCCGGAAGCGACGTCAGCCAGAAACAAACGAAAAATGACGCATTTTTATCATAAAAGAAAATAATAAACTGGATAAAAACTCAAAAAAAATGTTTGGAAATGTTATTTGATTATATAAATGTTGAATTTCTTTCAGAAAAATAAGTTTTTTTTCTTGATTCTTTTAAGCTAGTTCCGGTATTTAGTTAATCGGAATTTAGAATTATCCGAACATATCATTACAGTTCCTGTCACAAGAGGGAATACTCCGGGCATGAGGTATAGGGCCATGTGAATGAATTAGATCTTTAAATTTATGTGGCCATATTGTAAAACCTCTCAGACTAAGCCTACAAAATGTTCACTATTACACCAGTATTTTTTCAATATAAAAAAGAAAAGCAACGTCAAAAGTGGTCATTACCTAGATGGGTGACCACTTGGGAATACATGGTGCTGTAAGCTTGAATGTGCAGGTGGTATAAAAGTCTTACGGTCACATCTCGTTGAAACACCGGTTCCTGTACGATCACCGAAGTTAAGCAACCTCGAGCCTGATCAGTACCTAGATGGGCGATCGCTTGGGAATATTAGGTACGGTAAGTTCGGATGTGCGAGTGGTGTAACGTATAATGTTTCGAAATTGTTAATCGGAGAATTTCCTTTTGAAAAGATATGAATCCACTTCTACTCGCAGTTATTTTCCTGGGTATGACAATAAAGTACATCCGGCAGCAAGGCCTCTGATCGGGAGGAGCGTGGAACCACCTCATAATTGCTACTGTTCCCAAGTCCACTGGATTAATGAAACTGCGAGTAAAAATATATTTTTTATATTTTTATAAGGTTTTGTTTCTGTTTGGAGGTTCATTATTTGCCCATTTTTATAGTAAAAATACCAGCAATACATTTTTACATAAAATATTTACCAACAATACCTATTTGTAACAAAATTATCTACAATACATTTGATAGTAAATATACAAATAATACATTTTATCTGTAGTTGAAGGCGTACAATTGCGTCCATAATATTTAGATTTTGACATTGAGTGACCCATGGATGTTGATGTGCCAATAAACAAATAACCAAACAAGCAACATGAAAAAATTCTTTCATGGCATTAATCCTTATAAGATTCTACAATTTCGAAAAAAAATGAAACTGCTTTCTAAAATATAACTTCAAGAAAACTACAACATAAAGCATACATCACTGTCTCTAGTAATTATGTCCACACAAACATGCATAAGTATAAAAGCGGAGAATAATCTACCATGTATTCTGTTGTGATATCAGAATAACATATTATATTTTTATTACATAAAATATCCCAAGAATATAACATTTTGGTATTAAATGACACAGAAGATGTTGATATGTCGTTAAGCAAACAAATCAAATTAAATCGTTTATCATCTATCCATGCAATACACATTTTTCATATATATTTTTTTAAATTTATTGCTTTTAATTTAATTTTTTTAAATCCTGTCGTATCTATATTAATCAACTAAATCACTTTGTAAAATGTAAATAAATGAGTTTTATTAAAGAATTTTCTGCGAATTATCTTTTTTTAATTTCATATTTACCTTTCAAGATGAAGATCTTTGAAGATTTCAACATTAGCGATTTTGCCCCAAAGCACATGTTAATCTTCAACTTGAGGAAGAGAACGTGGTAAATATTAATTCAAAATATGAATTCGTGGAAATATTGGGATCGATTTCTGTTTGAGAAATTAGCCCAATCTGAGTAGTCCATTTGTCAGTTTTACCCAGGATTCCGAATGTCTTGGGTAAGACAATAAACTACATCCGTGTCCTGGCTAAGACGATAAACTACATCTGACAGCAAGTCCTCTGCTCTGATCAGGAGGTTTTGAGAAGTGTGGAAACACCTCTTAATTACTGGTGTTCCCAGGCCCACCCTGATCCGAGGTGGCAGCACCCGTTAGAGTCCCAAATATGGGCAAATAGTTACCCCAACCAAACTGGGGTCAATACACTATGAAAGTGTAAAAATAGGTTTTAATACCAGTAGTAATTTTTTGAACGAAAAGTTATTACCAGCAATACATTTTTCAAGAAAATAAATATTACCAGTAATACATTTTTCAAGAAAATATTACCAGCAATACATTTTTGAAGGAAAAAATATTACCAGTAATACTTTTTTAAAAGAAAAAATATTACCAGCAATACATTTTTCAAAAAAAATATTGCCAGCAATAAAAATCTTGTCGGCATTAAATAACCCATTGAGGTGGATATGCGGTATAACAAACCAATATATACTGAGATAGATAGATAGATAAATAGATAGATAGATAGATAGATAAATAGATAGATAGATAGATATTAGCATATTGACATAGATAGATAGATAGATAGATAGATAGATAGATAAAAAATATTACCAGCAATAAAAATCTTGTCGGCATTAAATAACCCATTGAGTTTGATATGCTGTAAAACAAACCAATATATACTGAGATAGATAGATAGATATTAGGTTGGTGCAAAAATAATGCCGTTTTCTCACATATGTTAACAAAACGACATTATTTTTGCACCAACCTGATAGATAGATATTAGCAAATTGACATAGATAGATAGATAGATAGATAGATAGATAGATAGATAAAAAATATTACCAGCAATAAAAATCTTGTCGGCATTAAATAACCCATTGAGTTTGATATGCTGTAAAACAAACCAATATATACTGAGATAGATAGATAGATATTAGGTTGGTGCAAAAATAATGTCGTTTTCTCACATATGTTAACAAAACGACATTATTTTTGCACCAACCTGATAGATAGATATTAGCAAATTGACATAGATAGATAGATAGATAGATAGATAGATAGATAGATAGATAGATAGATAGATAGATAACAAAATATTACCAGCAATAAAAATCTTGTCGGCATTAAATAACCCATTGAGTTTGATATGCTATTAAACAAACCAATATATACTGAGATAGATAGATAGATATTAGGTTGGTGCAAAAATAATGCCGTTTTCTCACATATGTTAACAAAACGACATTATTTTTGCACCAACCTGATAGATAGATATTAGCAAATTGACATAGATAGATAGATAGATAGATAGATTGATAGATAGATAAAAAATATTACCAGCAATAAAAATCTTGAGGGCATTAAATAACCCATTGAGTTTGATATGCAGTAAAACAAACCAATATATACTGAGATAGATAGATAGATATTAGGTTGGTGCAAAAATAATGTCGTTTTCTCACATATGTTAACAAAACGACATTATTTTTGCACCAACCTGATAGATAGATATTAGCAAATTGACATAGATAGATAGATAGATAGATAGATTGATAGATAGATAAAAAATATTACCAGCAATAAAAATCTTGAGGGCATTAAATAACCCATTGAGTTTGATATGCAGTAAAACAAACCAATATATACTGAGATAGATAGATAGATATTAGGTTGGTGCAAAAATAATGTCGTTTTCTCACATATGTTAACAAAACGACATTATTTTTGCACCAACCTGATAGATAGATAGATAGATAGATAGATAGATAGATAGATAGATAGATAGATAGATAAAAAATATTACCAGCAATAAAAATCTTGTTGGCACTGAATAACTCAATGTGGTCTAGTTATGCCGCAAAACAAAACAAACCAAACACATACTTATCATTCTTAACTTTCCAACATTTTTAAGGACGTGTGAATAGCCTCCATCATTCACCCGAATATCATTTCACATTTTTAAAAAGCCTGCGAAGGATAACCGAACAGATTTTATTATTGTTGCTACCACTCCGACATTTTTGCAAAATTGTGTAAGCTGTCTGAGCAGTTTCTCTTACGTTTGTTTACCATCCGACAATTCCTAACTGCAAAACGTGATCGAACAAACATTTCTATGGTTGTTAACTTGCGAATTGCCTATTATTTTGTATTTTGCGACGATTTTAAAAAGCCTGTGAATTATGATCGAACGAACATTCTTATTGTTGCTAATATTACGACATTATTTAAAATCCTGTGAAACATGATCGAACAGCCGCTCTCATGATTGCTAACTTACCAACAGTTGAGGGTTGATCGAACGAATATTCTTATTGTTGCTAACATTCCGACATCATTTAAAACCCCGGTAGTCATGATTGAACAGGCGCTCCTATGGTTACTAACTTCCCAGCGTGTGGGGGATGATCGAACGAATATTCTTATTGTTGCTAACATTCTGACATTATTTAAAACCCTGTGAAACATGATCGAACAAGCCCTTCTATGGTTGCTAACTTCCCAACATGTGAGGGATGATCGAACGAACATTCTTATTGTTGCTAACACCCCAACATTTCTAAAATAAACCACGAAGGAAGATTAAACTGAAGCTCTCATGGTTGCTAACTTTCCAGTATTTTTAAATAGATGATTGACCTATTCCTCATACGCTATAATTCGTTGATTCCAGCGAATCAGACATTAAAAATTGTTACTAATCAAATCTTTTCAATTTCCAGTTCTTCGGGATCATTTTTAGAGGCAGTGCTGTGCACATCTCGTTGATACATATATGCTTCGTCGCTAGAGATTACAACACTGATGTAACATCACGTCATTCCATTCAAGGGAGTTGCCGTGGGTCATCTTGACGCCATTTTGCCTCTGTTTGCAAAATTCTGAACTATTAATAACTCTGATCCCATTAACCGTATTAAGCTAAAACCTATGACGGTTTACTCACGGGAGACATCGAATAAATACTAGCGATATCAATTTCTAAAAACTAAACAAACAGGAAGATTTTGTTGGAAACAAAGATAAGAGTGTTGAACTGGTTTGTAATATAAATCTTTCTATAGGCTTTTATCTTTACAAGAGTCAGATTAGAGACAGATTACCGCGTTGCTGCCATATCTGGATTGAAGTTAATTCTCTTTTTCCATCCTTCATAGAATTCAAGAACTTTTACGCCGTCCTATGGTGGAAGAATTATTCTCCATTTTGTAGCCTTTTTTCCCACATACAAAGCATCGCAAGCCTGTCGCTACGATCGCTATTTCCATAGCAAATGTTCAGATGAGCTTCTCATTATTCAACAGTTCAGACCTTTACAGCTAACCCACTCTCTACTCTATCGCTATTTCCATGGCAAATGTTCAGATGAGCTTCTCTCTTTAATATTCAACAGTTCAGACCTTTACAGCTAACCCACTATCTACTCTATCGCTATTACCATGGCAAATGTTCAGATGAGCTTCAGTATTTACAGCTAAACTACTCTCTAATTTAACGCTATTTCCATGGCTAATGTTTGGATGCACTCCAGTCTTTAGCTTTCACGAGTTCAGACCTTTACAGCTAAGCCACAGTCTACTCCAATGGTTCCCAAACTTTTGCTTTTTTTTTTAATTAGGCCTCATTTTCGGACTGAAAATTACCTCGCGCCTCGGAAAATTTTATGTGATAAAATACATTTTAAAATAAAAAAAAATAGAATCAGAGGGTTAAAGAGAGATAACAACGGATTCGAAGTCAGAACATTATTATTGATAACTCTCTCTTAAAATTTGCGGACTCAATATTCTATATTCTTAATTGGCGATATAATACAAAAATATCACAATGATAAAATGATTATTTATAACTAATTGTACTGGGATACATGCATGCTATTACAAGCACTCCATAATAATATCTTACATTTTGAAATCATATTTATATTTGGCGCATAAATTTTTTAAAGCTGTTTTGTTTCCAAATTTTTTATTAACTTTCAGTCGTTCCGCCTCACCTGCTATCATTTTCCGCTGCGCCCACGAGACAGGCCGCATCTACCCTATTGCTATTTTCTTGGCAAATAGTCAAATGATCTTTAGGGTTCACCATTTCAGACATTTACCAATAGGCCATTTACTATTCTATCGCTATTTCCATGTTAAATGTTCAGATGATCTCCAATCTTTAGGGTTCAACAGTTCAAAAATTTATCGCTAGGATATTTACTATAAATAATCACGACATCATCAATTTCTGTCCGAATTTCTGGAATAGGGAGTTATCATTATTTACATATTTACATTGGGACTATTACCGTCATCTTTGTTGTTTTTCTCACAACGTTTCGGCCGTTGTGCCCTCCGGTCTTCATCAGGTTTATGTCGGTTCGGGTAACCTATAGCGAATTACAAACCGAACACTTTACTTATATATATATATATATATATATATATATATATATATATATATATATATTATTTAAATAGGAAAATAAAACATAATATTTTTTTTAAATCCGCATTACAACTGTTTGCAGTTTCGCTCTTCTTTTTAATATAGATACTTTTCTCTCGTTGGAACGACTATAACCTCTTCCTTTATATATATATATATATATATATATATATATATATGTAAAAGTGAACAATGAAATCAACACTTAGAGGCGACAGGCTTTTTCATGCTAGACACAATCGTCAGGCGGCCTAACGATTGTGTCTAGCATGAAACAGTCTGTCGCCTGTCGCCTCTAAGTGTTGATTTCAATGTTCACTTTTATAATTACATATGCTCTATCTCTGATATTGAGCACTTTATCCCATAATTATAGCACACATTAAGACTATACATATATATATATATATATATATATATATATATATATATATATATATATATATATATATATATATATATATATCCTCTGAAGGTAGACTGTTCTCATTCCACTGTCCATGTCTGGAGATAATCTCATCTAGTTCTTTGTTCTCGTCTTTGTCTTTGCTATCACAATGTTTAGGCTTTTGTACCTTGCAGCCTCCATCAGGTGTATAATCGTACCTGCGCAACCTCCAGGGAACTGAACAATTTATATATGGGACAAAGACCCAGAGTGTAAAACTTTTACCGTGAAAGTGTTTATGTTAATATTAAGAGGAAAGACGAAAGTATGTTTTTTATTATTTTCTTAATTTTTTAGTCCTTTCTAGTACGTTCCAAATGCTGATTAAAACCTTTTTTTTTATATATATCAGTAGCATTTAATATTACTGTTTTTGTGTATTTTTTCAGCTGAAAAGCAATGATTAGGAAATTCTTGCAAAAATCAAATAATTGTTAGAATTTAATTAAACTTTCAAGTCTTATTAACAAATGAATGAAATTATTTTATAAATCTTTTTTTTAAAATATTGATAATTTTTTACATATGTTAACTTTACCCCCACTTACTTAATTTCATGAAATTTTGAGAAATTAAATTGCAATCTCAAAATTTATCAGTTAAAAGCAGAACTCCTTGGAGAATTTAGATCATCAGTTTTGTTTTGTAAAATAAGTTACCGAAAATTTGCTACAACTCGTAAAATAAAAAGTGAAATAAAACAATGATGTTATTTAATTAGAAAAGCTTTTGATTGCTTCTAGAAATAAAATTTATTAAGGATACTATTGTCTTAAGAATTTTTTTCATTGAATAATGAATTTTTACAAGAATTGTTTTCATTTTGTAAATTTTAATTATGTTAGGTTGGTGCAAAAATAATATCGTTTTCTGACATATGTTACTATGTGAGAAAACGACATTATTTTTGCACCAACCTAATAATAATGACGTATTGGTTGTGGGCCGGGCAATTTCATACTTGGACTCACGCAAAACAGGTGAGTAATGACTGAGAAGGTATTAAGTAAAATAAGAAAAGACGAGATATGCTTAGACATGAGCAATGGAACGAGAACAGTCTCTCCCCGTCGATTAAATAAAGTGTTCAGTTCGAAATTCCCTGAAGATTGCCTAGATCGACGCAACATAAGCATATGTGATAAAAACAACCAAGATGTGGACAATAGTCCGAATACAAACAGAGTACATAAAAAAAAATGTGTATACGAATATGCGAAACACATTTGTATAATTAGATAGATATTGCATTTGCACTATTAATAGTTGCACTATTGACCTCATCGTCATTTTCAAAACGTTTCGGCCGTTGTGATCTCCGACCATAATAAGGTGTATATCGATTATTTTTAGTATTTCTCAGTTATTGTTCTTCCGTTTCGATTGTTTCCAAATACTATACAATCAAGGAATAGAACTCATAATAAATATGGCACCAAATTCTGTGAATTTCGTTTGTAGTACCAATGTAGATTAAACAAAGGGTACAGTTAACCGTTTTTAGGTTTTTAGAATTATCTGGGGGGGTAATAATGATTTAAATATACATTCATGCTACTTAACCCATAACGAGAGGGAAGAAGAGGAAAAATTATGTCTATGATAATAAACAGACTCTGGTAGATAGATAGATAGATAGATAGATAGATAGATAGATAGATAGATAGATAGATAGATAGATAGATGCATACAGACATACATACATAGATAATAAACAGACTATAGTAGATAGATAGATAGATAGATAGATAGATACATACATACATACATACATACATACATGCATACATACATGCATACATACATACATAGAGAATAAACAGAGTATGGTAGATATATATATATATATATATATATATATATATAGATAGATAGATAGATAGATAGATTGAAAGAAAGACATATAGAGACGAGACTGCGATAGATAGATAGATAGATAGATAATCAAACTGTGATAGATAGATAGATAGATAGATAGATAGATAGATAATCAAACTGTGATAGATAGATAGATAGATAGATAGATAGATAGATAGATAGATAGATAGATAGATAGATAAAAAAAACTTTGATAGATTGATATATAAATAGTAACCAGACTGTGTTAGATAGATTGATAGATAATAAACAGAATGTGATAGATAGATAGATAGATAGATAGATAGATAGATAGATAGATTGAAAGAAAGACATATAGAGACGAGACTGCGATAGATAGATAGATAGATAGATAGATAGATAGATAATCAAACTGTGATTGATAGATATATAGATAGATATATCGATAGATAGATAGATAATCAAACTGTGATAGATAGACAGATAGATAGATAGATAGATAGATAGATAGATAGACAGATGATAAAAAACTTTGATAGATTGATAATCAGACTGTGTTAGATAGATTGATAGATAATAAACAGAATGTGATAGATAGATAGATAGATAGATAGATAGATAGATAGATAGATAGATAGATAGATAGATAGATAATAAAAAGACTTTGATAGATTGATAGATAATGAATACGCCGTTCTAAACTAAGGTGTACCTATTGTTAGATAAAAAGGTCGGTCTTGACTGGAGGGATGTAGATTTAAATGTAATAATACAATTAACTGAACTTTTTATAGATGAATTCGCTAAGTTAAAGAAGTTTGGAGACAAAGACATATTGAGTGTGTAGGATGGTACGAGTGATAGAGAGAGAGCGTATAAAAAAAAAAAAGGACAACCTTATACCAACTAACCTGCCTTTACGAAATAAGAACTTGAAAATATTAGAAACTGCTTTGAAACTCTCGACTGAATGACTTTCCAAGAGTTGGACAAAATTAGGTTGATTTAATTTCACCGTATGAAATATGTCAAAGCGCCAAACGATTTCTACCGGCCTCACGCAAATTTCTGCTCAGTCTCGACATTTCAAAGAAAATAAATAAAAACTGGCACACTCACAGACAAGAATATATATATATATATATATATATATATATGTCAGAGTTAACTGTCATCTGACGACTTTTGAACGCGAAAATATACTTTTTTCTAACATATCCATTTAATGTTAAAGAAATAATATATCATTACCGCTTTCAAATTTCATGGTGATATTTTGAATAATGAAATTCTCACGTCAAAATATTTATTTAATTGAAAAAAAAAAAAAAAAAAAATTTCGATCTACTAGGCTGGCATCTCGCTCACACCCTTTCATTGTCGAAACTATATAAATATAGCCGTCTCTTCTACTCCAATAGCTTCAGGTCTTGCACCTCTCGCCTGTGGAACTCCCTTCCCTCTTCCTGTTTCACTGATAGCTATAATCTCCAACTATTCAAATGTAATGTCAATCGACGTCTCATCCTTCTCTTCATCCTCTATCATTCCTCTTTACTCTCACTCAAACTCTCTGTAACCCCTTGCGTGGTAGTGGCTTCCCGCCCTGCTTAGGGTCGAATGCTTAAAAAAAAAACAAAAAAAAAAAAAAACTATTTACCATAATACTATTGTTTAAATATCAATGTCAATAAAAATGACATTAACATCACTATTCAAATGATAAAAATGAATCCATTACGATTTCGCACTTTCCTTTAAAATGAAACAGCTTCTTTGCAGTTCAATGATCAAAACCTTTATCATATGAAACCAACCTTTTGCTATTTTCTTGCAATTAGTGCCAAATAATTATTGTTTTTTTTTACTACTTTACAACAATAGACTGCTAACAAGCACACACATGAACCCTACACAACATAGGAAGCGTATATATATATATATATATATATATATATATATATATATATATATATATATACTAGCAAAACACACACGCACACAAAATGTTCTTAGTTCTTTCTTTTTTTTTTACCCTTTTTTTCTCTTGCGTATTGGTTTGTTCATTTACAAGCTGAAACACCTAAGGTTTTGCCAGACGTGTATAGCTGCTTATATTTATAATATTATTAGTATTATATATATATATATATATATATATATATATATATATATATATATATATATATATATATATGTGTGTGTGTGTGTGTGTGTGTGTGTGTGTGTATGTGCGGGTGTGTGTAAAAATATATAGAAAATAGGAAAGAACTCGTTAGGTAAATAATCAAATGTTCTTTAGTATTTTTGTTATTATTTTTAAAAAATAGTGCTCGATACAAAAGCAGAGCATAAATATAATTATTTCTAATGTCTGAATTTAAAGCGGAAGATGACATCGTCTAGTCTGGTTAAGTGTCTATGGAGATTTTTTTTTTTTTTTATTTTATTTTATTTTTTTCTGAAAGGGTTTTGTGTATATAAAAAACTGTCATAAGTCGCTAACATTTGTTTTTTTGACGACTTCATAAAGGGTTACGCTTTAAATTTAGATACCCCAACCTTACCCTGACTTGACGTCTGTGAATATAACTGAGATATTGATACAAATTATTAACCCTTACGCCCCTTTTCTTTAAACAATTGCTGTAGCCGTTACCATAGTAATTTTACTTTTCAATAATGAATATGCTTATAAAACGAGTAAATTTCAGGAATAAGTTATTCCAGTAAAAATTTCGCTTGAAGATGGAACAGAGCTTAGTACTTTAAGTCAATTTAATTCAAATAATTATATTGAAGTTTTCGGGTCTTGTTTTGAAACATGAGAACTCTTATGTAGCGTTGGAATCATATTTTTAAATAAATAATTATATATATATATATATATATATATATATATATATATATTCTATCATTAATGCTAACATTAATTCTTGACCCCTGACAATCCTTTCTACTTAATTGACTGCCAAACGTCTATGAATGTATTTGAGCTAAATTATTGAAATACATCTTAAAACGCTAATATTACCTCGTTAATCATTCATTCCTTGCTATGCAAACAAATCTTAACTTACAACGAGTAGACACGAAGAAGCCATTCTAAACACTTCTATGAATCGAGATAAACTGTTCGTTTTTCCCCTGGAGGAAAACCTGGCAAATTAATATTCCCCATGTGTTTTCTAACAGAACACAGAAGAATATTAAAAGATCATTTTTGGTTGATTAATATCATAATCGCTATATCACTTTACATATATACCACATAAAATCTAGCAAATGCTTACTTCCTCAGCGTGCTTTTAGTCTTTACTTTGCCATGATATATGTAATTATTTGAGAGAATTAATGTTTTGTTGAATGGTTTACTTATGACATCACGGGTTATATAGACAACTATTTTCAAATATTAATCGATACAATCCATTAGCAATTTGTATGGTTTGTCAGAAAGCCGAGAATATGGAGCGATTGGTAGAATAACGTTGCCAGACATATATTTTTATATATTTTTTTATATTGTACCAAAGATAAGATTGCAAAGGAAAAAAATCTATTGTCAGGTGAAGATAGAATTTGTGACCTTTTTCACGTTTCTAAATTTGGGTAAATGTCGTAAGCTGCAGAAAAAAAGCTACTCAGAAGGAAAATGTCAAAATAAATAAATAGTCTTTGGATGGATGAGTCTGAATTTTTACTTCAATATTATAAGTGATCTCTTGGCTATGGTCCATCAACAATATGGCAACGATTAGCTACTGTTATTCTGCCTTCCCAATATATATATATATATATATATATATATATATATATATATATATATATATATATATATTGCGCGCATACATACAGACATATCCACACAGATAGATAGATAGATAGATAGATAGATATAAACAGATTGAAATGGATAGACATATAGATAGATATAAAGAGACTGAGATAGATAGATACATACATACATACATAGATTTGAACAGATTTAGATAGATAGATAGATAGATAGATAGATAGATATGAACAGACACCGATAGTCAGATAGATATGAACAGATTGAGATAAATATATAAATATATATGAAGAGAAAAAGATACATAAATACATACAAACATAGTTTTGAACAGATTTATATAGATAAATAGATAGATGTAAAGAGAATTAGATAGATAGATAGATAGATAGATAGATAGATAGATAGATAGATAGATAGATATGATACCCAGAGATGATGGAATGCGCAAAATCAGCGAAATAGATGTTATAATCTGGAACCAAACGTAAAGAATAGATCTTCTGGCTTTCACAAGCGGAAATTGCTCAGCTTGATCTAAATGTATTCCAGCTCATCCCTGAGCTTCGGCAACAAACACGGCTTTGTGTTTGAGTGTGTTATCTAAGTATTGTCAGTTTTTTTTTTATTTTATCATTTCACCCCAAGTAAGGCGATAATGTCATTAAGAAGCAGCGGGATACTAATTGTGAAGTAAAATGAGATGACTTTATTGATGAGAAAGGACGATAAAAGGACAATTTACATTGTGATTGAACCTGCATTTATATTTTTGAAGTTTGTATGTTGCAGGGAAGCAAGATATGTGAAGATTTCCAGGGGCAAGGACTCCGAGAAAATAATCTATTAAACAATAGAACATACGGTTATGTTTAGCTAGTTCAACAGTAAAATGATGAGACCTAATTGCCCATCTAGCATTTGATCGAATTACCAAAAAAAAAAAATCATAATAAAATTTTCATTATCGCTTTGTTTGAGATGAAATGATAAAAAGCCCTAATGTTTTATGAGATTTATAAAATTATATAGTAATGAGTAACTGTTTTTACAACTTACAATAGTCATTCATTCTGGGAACACTACGATTGCGAATTGAAATATTAATTTCCTTCCCATTCTATTAGTAAGAGGGAAGTTCTATTTGTAGACTTGTTGCCAAAGAAAAGCTAATTTTTAAAAAATCTCCCGTTAATAATCCTACATATCCTCATAAACGGCATTAATTTTCTCCTCCTCTTACTCTCATAGAGAAAACCACGTTCAGTAACCTTTCAACTGAGTGGCTTTTAATGAATAATAAAAAAATAAAAACTTAATTAACTTTTTCTGACAAGCATTTTTAATTGTTAGCACAAGAAAGTAAAGCTTCTATCATCGCTTATTCATATCTAAGCCGGTACATATCTATCGATCTATCTACCTATTTTTCACAGTATGTTCATATCTATCTATCTATCTATCTATCTATCTATCTATCTATCTATGCCAACTCGAGGCAGTGTAATGGTTAGCAAGCTTGTCTCGCGAGAACACTTACGACTGTTTAGTGACTTCGATCCTCACTGGGTCCCCATGCTTTCGGCCTTGTGCCACATCTAAGTTACGCTTGGAAAGACCTCCCCCATTCCGTTAGAGAGTTAACCTCTTGATTCTGCTTGATGAGAGAATACACCGGCAATTCTTTGTGGGGTGGACGGGTCCTACTAACATCAATTATTTTCTGTTAATTTCTGTTATATATATATATATATATATATATATATATATATATATATGTTGTGAATTCCGAGATGAATTCGGTCTCCAAGGAATGACAAACGCAATAATTAAATATATGAAATAAAATGTATTTACACAATCATACAAAGAGTAATACTGTTAGTAAGTCCAGGAACGTGGTTAGTAGCAAATACAGATAGATATATACACTCTCGAAGTAGGACTTCCTTAGAGTCTACGTGCTTGTAACTGACTTCTACCAGAGGTTACCTCACACTATCTGCTTTAGGATATTCTCAGACTCTCGGACTGCCGACTACTACAGCCGATTGCCATACGACTACTGCCCTCACTGAGTGTAAGTGTGGGTATTTAACGGCAGCAGACGAGGTACACTTGGTAGAGTCCACTTATATGAAAAAGGGGTGGACCCCATAATAATATATAATATAAATATATATATATTGAATTGTAATTTAAAACCCTCCCCATCATTTCACATCATAGTCATATATGAACATTCGTACATCAGAAATTTTTAAATCATGGGGTTAATTTTTAGGTACCCTTTGTGGATGTGGTATTGTGATATATGTCGGAGTTAAAGGTGAAGGGTGAATTCTTTCGGTGAATAGGTTATTTTTATTGAATGAATGAGTCGTGAATCGGGTTAGCTAGGTATAGGATAGATAATGATGACAAACCTCAACCCCACTCCTCAACTTTTAGGCCATGTGCCACAATTATTGTATTTTACAATAATAAATATAATCTATCTTCATATCTAATTCTGTACATATCTATCTATGATAGTATAGAGAACAAATAGGAAACAGATCTAAATCTAATATGTTTTCATTTTATTAAAGCTTCGTCATAGATCAAGATAGAAATGATAAAACTGATCAAAAGCAAAGAAACGCGGATTAATGGTATGTTGCGTTTGTTTAGTTCTTATTGGTTAGATACGCGTCACGTGTAATGAAGTAACAGATAATATTCAAATATGTGTGATAAACATTCTGGACGTTAAAGTGTGTAAAATTTAATGAGACGCAGCAGGATGTTTTGAAAAAAATTTTTTTTTTTTTGTTTGTTTTTTCATTAAAACATATCTCGCTTGTTTTTTGTATATATCTTCATTGATTTTATGTATTTGAAGAAATAACTTAGATTCGTGAATAAAGGGTCAGTAAAATGGCGACGTAATCTAGTTTTTAAACGTGTGCTAATATTTGGTAATATTGCTATAAATATGTGTTCATTATATTTTCTCTTTGAAGAGTTATGTTCTTTTTTAATAAAACTGGCATTGGTGAAATTATAATTATGCCACATGTCTCTGCGGAGAGAGTTTGAATGTTTATCTAATCACATCGCAGGAGTTAGATCGCGTGATGTCTCCCCAATGTAATTGTTATTGCACTGTAGACATTTGATTTGATAAATTCCCACATCTGAATCGGTGTTAGTTTTATTTTTCCTCCTTATTATATCTCCGATAGATTTGGAGGTGGGGATAACGATCCTCGTGTTAGAGATGGCGAATTCATTTGCGAGTTTATTTTAAGAGTTGGAGGGCAGAATTATGAATTTTGTATAATTTTTCTTGGTAGTATTTATTTTATTTTTTTGTTATGGATTTTGTGAGCTCGTTTATTTTTTGTATTTTAGAAGAAATGATATGGGTAGTGTAGAATTTTGAATAATGATTTTCTAAGCCTAGCTTAGATATGGCAGAAGGCCGAAAGTCGCACCCAGCGACTCAGTACTCAGTCGTAATTTATCTATCAAGACAAGCTTGCTAACCATTACACCACGTCCAGGTGACCAAAGTGATTTTCCAAGAGTAGCTTAGATGTGGCACAAGGCCGAAATTAGGAGGTACCCAGTGAGGATCGAACTCACTACTCAGTTGTAATTGTTCTAGAGATCCAAGTTTACTAACCATTACACCGCCTCGAGGTGCCCGGCTTAGATGTGGCACAAAGTCGAAAGTATGGGGCACTCATTGAGGATCGAACTCACTACTCAGTCGTAATTGATCTAGCTAAACAAGCTTTCTAACCATTACACCACGTCGAGGTGCCCATAGCTTAGATTTGGCACAAGGCCGAAAGTATGGGGCACCCAGTGAGGATCGAACTCACTACTCAGTCGTAGTTGATCTAGCAAGACAAGCTTTCTAACCATTACACCACATCGAGGTGCCCATAGCTTAGATGTGGCACAAGGCCGAAAGTCGGGGACACCCAGTGAGAATCGAACTCACTACTCAGTTGTAACGGTTCTAGCAAGATAAGCTTGCGAACCATTACACCACGTCGAGGTGCCCGTGTAGAATTTTTAATCTGTTCTCAAGATAATCCTCTTCTTCACTAATGTATACAGGACTACATATCCTAAGAGCTCTAAGGTAAAATCCTATAATTATTCCATATTTTATTCTCAGGTTGTGGTTGGAATAGAAATTGATAAGGTCATTATGGTTCGAGTGTTTTCAGTGAATTTAAAAATCTAATTCATTATAGTTACGTATTAATATGATATCAAGGAAAGATAGAAAATTATTTGTTTCAAATTCGTGTGTGAATTAGATGGTTCATTCGACCTGATTGAGTTCAGCTATTATGTTTAAAAGGTTAGTATCTGGAGTATAAAATAAGAGGACGTCATCAATGGATTTTAGTTTAGATTCCTATCCATACTTGATCTATTTTTGACCTTCTACTCATATCTATCTATCTATCTATCTATCTATAGCTGTCTGTTCATATCTATGTACATAACTATCGATTTATCTCTCTCGATCTGCTCATATCTATATATTTTTCACAGACTGTTCCTATCTGAGTGTGTACAAACCTATTTATCTAAACATGATCATCTATCTATCTATCTATCTATCTATGTATCGCTGCCTGCTCATATTTAAGCCTGTGCTTAACTATCGATCTACCTATCTCAATCTGCTCATATCTATCTATATATCTATCTATCTGTATATATATATATATATATATGTGTGTGTATGTGTGTGCGTGTTGTGACCAAGTAAGTAGTTAAAGAAATAACAAAACGAGTGTTACAGATATATCATATGTTAAACAGTAAGTACAGCAGAAGAGTATTACACGACGAGTGAGTGCGTGTCAATTGACCCAGCGTTCAATCCATTTGACTGTTCTTACAAGGCCTTCGCTACTACTAATCTTATAGTAGGCGGAAGAGTCCAACATAGACTCGTTAGGGGGAGGAAATCACAACAATATATATATATATATATATATATATATATATATATATATATATATATATATAGACTGTTGTAGTTATGTTTTAATGGATGTCAGTTATCAGTTATCTGCCCTCTCCAAGTTTGCCACCGCCTTAACCAGGTACTGAATTCACACACTTTGGGTCCTGTCATTGGATCTAACTAAGGCCTTTATCCACTGTGCCATGTGTGAGTTCAATATCTGGTTAAGGCGGTGGAGAGGGGAATTAACAGGAGATAACTAGAACAGAACTAGAACACTCTAGCCCAGCGTGCGAAATAAAGGGTTCAGTTCCAACCACCAGAAGAAAGCCGGAGCATACAACAGAAGCTTTGTAATAAATATGGTGATAAAGTTGACGAAAATAGTATAAATAATGTAAATAGTGTACATAATAACTCATCTCAGAAATATAGACATATATATATATATATATATATATATATATATATATATATATATATATATCAAATCAAATATAGAATGTAAAAAAAGCCAGAAGACGTATAAATAGATATTAGACTACGATATATATATATATATATATATACATATATATATATATATATATATATATATATATATATATATATATATATATATATATATATATATATCGTAGTCTAATGTAAAAAAAGCCAGAAGACGTATAAATGTATATTAGACTACGATATATATATATATATATATATATATATATATATATATATATATATATATATATATATATATATATATATATATCGTAGTCTATCTACTTATGCGTCTTCTGGCTTTTTTTACATTCCAGATTTGATTTTCACATATGAATATATTTCTATCTATCTATCTCAGTCCTGTTCACGTCTATCTATCTATCTATCTATCTATCTATCTATCTATCGAAATGGAAGCGATAAATTAAACATTTCTCTTATCAAAGATGACAACTGTCATTATCAATGATTTTCTTCTTTATCTTATTAGGATTTTTTTGTTTGTTATTCATTTGATTCTTCAAATATATTACAATTGTTCCCCACCAGCCACAAAAAAGGAAATTACGATGCTATGGAAATTGGATTGACATCTGTACGCTCGTTTACAATAACAGATAAAAATATTGCTTCCATTTTTTAGTTACAAATGAAGGACAATAATTCAAATTACATCACATTCAGAGAATTCGTCCTTCATTTTGCGATTCAAAATTAAAAAAATTAGTCAAAGAATTGCAATGAAAAGGAATGACTATGATTACAATATGAAGAGAGATTGTTCTTCGAACAACGTATTTTTTTTTATCAGAGCAAAATGTATTTGTTTGCAATTCACCGATTCGATCAAAACACATTCGAACGTTTCCTTTTTTTTTTCTTCTAATCAACTATCAACTGTGTATGTTATAGCAATTAATTTCGCGTAGCCAATTGTTATAAACCGCGATACTGATGTTTGAAATCTTGATGTGCTTTGCGGTTATATAACTTACAAAAAACACAAGTGAATCAGAATGAAATACATACATATCACAGGCACACACACACACACTGACAAAGACACATACACACATATATATGCATGTATGCAATATATATATGTATATATATATATATATATAGTGGATATATATATATATATATATATATATATATATATATTATTGAGTTCGTATAAGTTTCCTTCTGGACATAAATCATATATATATATATATATATATATATATATATATATATATATATATATATATATATATATATATATATTGGTACTCGCTTGGTAT
>OZ010606.1:75671310-75753810 GCA_963932145.1 Acanthosepion lycidas
GACAAATATTTTAAGTGAAGTATATATATATATATATATATATATATATATATATATATATATATATATATATATATAATTTATTTGAGTTGACCTCTCTGGGAAGGTTGTGTGGGTTTCTAAACAGTGACTATTACGCCTAATAATGCAAGATTTTTCGGTAAATTAAATCGAGTTCTCTCAACAAAATATATTTGTGTGCAATTCACCGATTCGATCAAAACACATTCGAAAGTTTCTTTTTTTTTCTTCTAATCGACTATCATCAGCTGTGTATGCTATTGCAATTCATTTCGCGTAGCCAATTGTTATAAAGCGCGATACTGATGTTTGAAATCTTGATGTGCTTTGCGGTTATATAACTTACAAAAAACACAAGTGAATCAGAATAAAATATATACATATCATATATATATATATATATATATATATATATATATATATATATATATATATATATATATATATATATATATATATATATATATATATGCAATATGAGATAGTCGTCGAACTCGGGTCAAGCAGATCAGTTTCCAGGAAACCGACAGCGGCACATGAGATTTGATTATAATGGTGAAGGTTTCGTGCAGAACCATCCACACTTTTTGAAGGGCCGAATACAGAGAACTGGTGCCACAAGGTCCCCAAATGACACTCCGCATGCTTTTGAATTCAGAGCTGTCCTTCTCCTAGACCAGTTGCCATCCAAGGCTAAAGAACCAAATCTGTCCTGCTATTTACCCATAGCTAGAGGGAGAAGAAGAGGATTCACACCTTTCCCAAGGGTATTAGCACGTAAGTGAATGAAATGGATTCGACTGGAATTCGAAATCGGCTCTGCGATTCCTCAATCCAAGCCGCTACCCATTACTCCACCGTGCCATCCAGCCAGCCAGCCAGCCAGCCAGCCAGCCAGCCAGCCAGCCATCCATCCATCCATCTTTCTTTCTTTCTTTCTCTCTCTCTCTCTCTCTCTCTATATATATATATATATATATATATATATATATTTCAGTTGACCTCTCTGGGGAGGAAATTTGGGTTTGTAAACAGTGACTCTTACGGCTAATAATGCAAGATTCTTCGTTTATCGAATCGAGTTCTCCCAGTCACTGTAGTTTATCTAAAAATAAATACGCTTTAAATTCACCTCAATCCCTGCCATCCGTCAACGCATTAGTGGTAGAATCCCCGACTGATGTCAATTCAGCTAGAGGCAACCGGACGTCTAGCCACGATGATGATCTGTGATATAGCGAAACAGTCTGTATGTGTATGTATTACTTCCTGCACATTTTAAAGGGCAAATATTGTTCTCTTCCATGACAATTCATAGCAAAATAAGAAGAACACAAGTGGATCTGTTTTAGTCTGTTCTATTCCATCCACTATATGCACTTCAACTTATACTAATCAATTATTACCTTTTCCGATCACTGCAAAATTCTTTAATAAGAAAAATTTCTTTAATGAAAACCAGATTCGAAACCTATGGAATTTTACTCAAAAGTTATCGAAGAGATGCTTGATGAGCGGCATCAGTTTATTGAAAATTATAGTAAATATATAAATAAGTTATAAATTATATAGTACATAATATATATATATATATATATATATATATATATATATATATATATATATATATATATATATATATATTTATATATATAACATAACATAATATAATATAATATAATATATATATAATATGTAGTACATAATATTTATAATTAACTTATAATATATAATATATATTACATAATATATATATATATAATATATCATAATATATATGATATATTGTACATAATATATATTATAATATATATATATATAATATATATAATTTATAATAATATGTATAATATATATTACATAATATAAATAATTCTTAATATATGATATATATATATATATATATATATATATATATATATATATATATATATATAATATAATATATATATAGAAGTATATATATATTATATTTATTACATTATATAAATAATTAACTTATAATATATAATATGTACTACCTAATATATATAATTATCTTATAATAAATAATATGTATTACATAACATACATAATATATATGATATATAATAATATATATATTATTTAATGCATCATATATATAATTATTGCATATATAATTGAATCCTTGAATTGAAATATATAATTAAATAAAATGTAATTTCACTTTATATTTTAAAGAATAACTTTGCTTTAAAAAAATTTTTTTATTACTGAACCTGATGATCAAGTTCTTTGAATGAAAATATGTCAGTGGTGGTTGATTTCGTTTTCTCCATGATCTCGCATTCTACATTTTTGGTAGAGCATCCACTTTTCAGCACGAGTCACGAAACGGATGATTTTAATTCCGAATTGCAAATGGAAATACTGCTCGTCTTATTTTGATTTCTTTCTACTTTATTTACTTTTTTTGTTGAATATATATATATATATATATTTATATATTTTTTTTTTTTTTTTTGCGGGGGTGTTTTTGTTTTAAGCTTAACTTCCTTGAAATCCGGCATCAAAGCATTATCTCAGCAATGTAAACACGAACGATCGAAGATGAATGCAAGTTGGAGAATATAATTCATTTATATAAGTTATTTGTAGATTTTAAACGCCACACACAGCGAATGACGTTCTGTTGTTCATCCAGGAACAGACTGAATCTAGACTATTGGAGGCAGTCTAAAAGAGCTTACCTGTAACATTATGGGTAGCCAAAGGTACCGTGAAAATGTCCGCCTATCGGGTAGGTTACGGTCATGGAAAAATGCATTAATTTTACACTCTTTAAAATATTACCTGTATATACTACAAATTCCTGCTTTTTGCGTAAATTAGAAATTTGTAGTTTACTCAAGTTTTACAGATTGTCATCTGATGACTTTGGGACAAATTTTATCCCCATTGTATATCATTATTTAGATACAACTTTTTGTCCAATCTTTGCTGAATAGTTAATTCTTTATTTCCACAAATTATGCAAACATTAACTATTCAGTCTTTATTTTACAGCTGTATTTCACAGCTTGTAATTAGAGCCATTTAACGCTACCAATGGAAAGAACGGTTGAGTGCAAGGGCAACGACAAAAGAAATTAATGATGTTGTAGTCCCAAGAAAGATGAAAACAGTCTCGAAGAGAAACCAAGGTCAGCGAGACCTTCTTTTATGGAAGATGTGGCCTTGCTTGAAATGGTTGAACAAAATTCAAGCTCAAGCCTATTGTGACAGAACTTGGCCCTTCCGAAATTACTATCGGTCGCCACCTCCATAAGCTTGGCATTTTGAAAGACTATTAAGAAGTTACTCATGTACTAACCTTTGACTAGGCGCAATGAGGTATGAATATTTGCAAGCAGTTGCTGGCAAATCTACAAGAGCGTCTAATTTTAACTTCGAAGAAAAAAATGGATCTATTTTCGTGATCCTAACAAGAGAAATCTGTGGCTGCTTTTCGTCCAGGTTTCAAAGACTGTTGTCAAACAAGAGTAGTTTGAACTGAAAGTTATGTGCGTTTGGTGATAAGATGAGAGTCCTTTTCTTTTCCATATTTTTAAAACTTCCTAGTTGGTTAAATGTCATGGTATTCGCATCTTCCTTTTGCAGAATTGCATCTGTTGCTTACAGCTGTGAAGATATTGGCCAATATTCACTGGCATATACGAATATTGATGTTATATAACAGTTAAGCACGCTTATTTTATTTTATTCTTGCTTTGTTCGTTACGAAATATTCCGTTTCTTCTTATTTTACTTAGAATGTGGAAGGCATCTTTAATTATTCAATGTGTATTCAGTTATCTGTCTCACATTTTTTTCATCCTTTGTTAAAATAAATGACGGGTAGTTAAATCTCTTTATTCGCTTCATATTGAAGTCTCTTAAATTGTACCTCGCATCACGGAATGTTATTCTTGCTAACGACCATACATTATGTCTTCTTACAAGTTATGGTTAGTTCTTTCTTCCCGTTTTCGTTTACTATCTTCTCTCGGAGTTCCTGTATTTCGTCTAAGCTTGAAAAATAGGCTAAAATATATTTTCGTATAATCACTGACAATGCCAAACTCTGTTAATATGAACGAGCTGACTTACAGGTCGATTACCAACCCGTATCCAGTGTCTAGTGAATTATCTCGCAGATAATACGTCTCTCTCTTAAAATGCTTCTTTTTTTTTTATGTAAACGACTATGGTTCACCACAGCTTTTTAAAACATCTCATTGACATGATTTTTGGTTTGGTTTGGTTTGGTTTGGTTTGGTTTGGTTTACGGCATATCAAGCTCAATGGGTTATTTAATGCCGGCAATTTTTATTGCTTTGGATTTTTTTCTAAAAATATATTTCTGTAATTTTTTTTTTTTTTTTTTCAAAATGTTTGGTTTGTTTTGTTTTTACGGCATATCAACCTCAATGGGTTCTTTAATGCCAACAAGATTTTTATTGCTGGTAATATTTTTTGAAAAATGTATTACTGGTAATATTTTTTTGCTTGATTTTGTTTTGTTTTACGGCATATCACCTCAATGGGTTATTTAATGCCGACAAAATTTTTATTACTGGTAATATTTTATTTTCAAAAAATGTATTGCTGGTAATATTTTTAGTTTGGTTTGTGTTACTGCATATCAACCTCAATATGTTATTAAATTGATGCCAAAAAGATTTTTTATTGTTGGTAATATATTTTTTCCAAAATGTATTGTTGGTAATAATATACTGCTGGTAATAATTGTTATTCAAAAATTTATTGCTGGTAATATATTTTTACAAAAATGTATTGATGGTATAAAAACCTATTTTTGAAATTTCATAGTGCTTTGCCCCCAGTTTGGTGAATAACTATTTACCCATAGCTGGGATCCTTACAGGTGCTACGACCCCGGATCAGGATGAATCTAAGAACACCAGCAATTAAGAGGTGGTTCCATGCACCTCAAAACATTCTGATCAGAGGTCGTCTTCTTCTTCTTCTTGCAGTTGTTGTTGTTGCTGCTGCTTCTTCTCAATCCCTGGGGTAAGGCAATATATTCCTTTAAGCCTTGCTAAGGTGTGACACAAGGCCGAGGATAGTGAATTCGTTTTCCCATTAGCTTCTCTGAGTTTTAGAATATATATTTGCGCTTCTCTTTGTTGCTACTCAAAGCAAAAGCGTTCATTCTGCTATTCTATTTAACTGGTACGAATGTTGTAGCAATTTATAGTTTCACTGGGAGCTCTATATTCAAGGCCGTGTATCACACTAAGCATTAGTTAAGAAGAGGGTGATCTTCATGACTTTAAGAAATTTAAAAAAGTTCAGAAGAAATAAAATTTACGGCAGGTAAATACCATTTTATTCTGGAGTACACTTTTATGTTATGCAGTATGGTGTTGCCATCGTGTCAATGTTGAAATCCTTTCAGACTTGAGACATCGAAAAATTCTGCGCTTTGATATTGGTCTCGTGACATCCGCCACTCGACGCATGCGCGGTTTTTGCACACGCCGACTCGGACATGATTACACGAGTGTGATGTCACTGTAAGTTTGAATAAAATAAAAGCACGAAATCTGATGGCTGCTGTCAGTGGACAAGGCTCTCCCATCAAATGATTGGCACATGTGAGGATGAAAAATCAGAAACAGGACATGGTGTGAACCTCAAACCAATGTTCGCCGTCATAAATGTTTATTTTCTAGAATAAAGCAGAGGTTTGAGTGACGAGCTGATTTCGTCTTTGGATGTTGGTGAGGGCTTCTAGATGATGACAGTTATCCCGTAAGCTTATCATTGGATATTTTCTTTTTCATTTAACTTTATTTGAAATGATTTTCTTTTCTTTGTCCATGTCTTATCTATTTCTTGTAGCTTAGTTTTTTTATTATTTGTCTTCCATTTAGTACGTTCATCAAAACATTTCTTTATACAATCATTCTTTCTATCAGGCAAGATTTTTTTTCCCTTTGCTGTCTTAATCACAAAATTTCGGCCACTGTACCCCACGACATATACCTTGTGTAAATATCTCAGACAAGATAGTGTATATATTAAACATTGAAGCATTTGAACAAGTTTCTCAGCTTTGTTGTACTGACCGCAGCATTTCAGTTACTTTAACTAACAGATTTCTTTTCACATAAACTTTTGAAATGACATTTTATACTGTACATTGATTCTTTTGAATTGGTTTCTTCGTCTCTGTTAGTTTTATCAGGATCTTTGGTAAGAATTATTCCACACATCGTGTCGGATTCTCAAATAATATAACCAATTTACATCTATTTTTCACAGTCTTCATTTTACTTCTACAAGTAAAGTCTACTTCTCATTCTTTCTTTCTTTCTTCTTTCAGCTTCCACTTTCTTTCTTACAGTTTCCTCTTTTGTTTTTCTTTCAGTTTCTTCTTTCTTTCTTTCTTTCAGTTTCCTTTTCCTTACGTTTTTCTTTTTTTTCTTTCTTTCAGTTTCCTCTTTCTTACTTTCTTTCTTTCTTTCATGCAATTTCCTCTTTCTTTCTTTCTTTCTTTCTTTCTTTCAGTTTCCCCTTTCTTTCTCTATTTCATTTAGTTTCTTCTTTTTCTCTTTTCCTATCTTTCTTTCTGTCTTTCAATTGCCTCTTTCTTTCTTTCTTTCTTTCTTTCAGTTTCCTCTTTTTTCTCTCTTTCATTCAGTTCCCTCTTTCTTTCTTTCTTTCTTTCTTTCTTTCAGTTTCCTCTTTTTTCTCTCTTTCATTCAGTTCCCTCTTTCTTTCTTTCTTTCTTTCTTCTTTCAGCTTGCTCTTTCTTTCTTTCAGTTTCCTCTTTTTCTTTTTTCAGTTTCCATTTTCTTTCTTTCTTTCTTTCTTTCTTTCAGTTTCCGTTTTTTCGTTCTTTCTTTCTTTCTTTCTTTCTTTCTGCTTCCTCTTTCCTTCTTTCTTTCTTACAATTTACTCTTTCTTTCTCTCTTTCATTCAGTTTATTCTGTCTTTCTTTCTTTCTTTCAGTTTCCTCTTTCTTATTCTATTTTATTTAGTTTCCTCTTTTTTCTCTCTTCTTTCTTTCTTTCTTTTAGTTTCCTTTTTCTTTCGTTCTTTCTCTCTTCTTTCTTTCTTTCTTTTAGTTTCCTTTTTCTTTCGTTCTTTCTCTCTCTCTTTCTTTCTTTCTTTCTTTATGCTTCATCTTTCCTTCTTTCTTCCTTACAATTTCCTCTTTCTTTCATTCAGTTTCTTCTTTCTTTCTTTCTTACAGTTTCCTCTTTCTTTCTCTATTTTATTTAGTTTCCTTTCTCTCTCTCTCTCTCTCTTTTTTTCTTTCTTTTTTCTTTCCCTCAGTTTCCCCTTTCCTTCTTTCTTTCGTTCAATTTCCTTCTTTCTTTCGTTCAATTTCCTTTCTTTCTTTCTTTCTTTCTTATAAGGCATTTTCCATTGCTTACTCTTGCTTTTACTTTCTAACTTATTTAGTCACTTATCACTCCCCACCTTGTTCTTTCACCGATGTGTTTTGCAACCTTCCTTAATGATTTATTTTATTCACTTGATAATCCCTTTTCCGTTTTCTAATAATATCAGAGCGACAAAAGTTCGTGCAGGCAGATACGAAAATGAAGCAGCAACACGTAAGGTATTTGATTGTATTTGATGGTATTTGTTTTAACTCCAATAAAATTGTTAAAAAAAATACCTTCAGGTTTTAGATGCAAGAATTAACAGATAGACTTCTGTTGTAAATGTCGGCATTATTTTTATTATTGTAAGGCAAAATTGTTTAAGAATTTTTTTGTTCCAAAGTAGCGATATATTTCTCTCTCTCCATCTCTCTCTTTCTATCCCACACTCTCTCTATCTCTTTTTACGCCACACTCTCTCGCCCCTCCACTCTTTCTATACAACCTTCTTCTCTCTTTCTATCTCTTTCTTTCTGCACCACTCTCTTTCCTTCTCTCTTTTTACCATACCATCTCTCTCTTTTTCTATCCCGTTCTCTCTCTTTCCCTCCCACCCTCGCTTTCCCTTTCTATCCCACCCTCATCCCTTTCTATCCCTCCCGTCCATCTCTTTCTGTCCCACCCCTTCTCTCCATCTCTCTCTCTTTCTATCCTACGCTTTGTCTTCCTTTTTTCTCTCCAACTTTCTCTCTTCTCTTTTTCTATACCACCCTTTGTTTCTCTCTCTCACTCTCTCTCCCATCTCTTTCTTTCTATACCCGCCTCTCTCTCCCCATCTCTCTTTCTATTCCACCATCTCTCTCTTTCTATCACATCCCTCTCTCTCTCTCTCTCTAGTTCTCTTTCTATCCCCTTCTCCTTTCCCTATCTATCTATCTATCTATCTATCTATCTCCCTGTCTCTGACTTCTCCTTTGGACTGCTGGTGTAGCACTTGTCGCCGCTGAGCTTAAATTCTGATCGAGTCTGTTTTGTTCATTCACGGTCGTTCCTGTGAAAACTCTTTGGATGGAATAGCAAGCTGTTCTGCCTTGCCTGTCGACCAGTCTAAAAGAAAATATATGAATTCAAACCTCTTTTAAGTAATAAGGCAAACTAACTTCTTTAAATTTTGTAGAGCAAAGAATCTAGAACAAGGAATCTGAATTCAAAATCTGAGTGTATATATTTTCGTTTTTTAGGTTAAATAGTTCATTTTTCCTTCTTTACCCTTTTTTCTTTCTTTCATTTTTTTAAAATCTTCGTTCGTTATTTCTTTATTCTTTCTATCGTTCTATTGTCTTCTTAAATGTTATCATTCAACTTCCTTTTTCTTTCGTTATTTCTTTTGCTTTTGTTTCTTTCCCTTTTTCTTTATTCTTTTACTTTTCTGTTTATTTCTTTTTTTTTTTTTTTTTGCTTTCCGCCATTACGTTTTTCCTTCTTGACTTTTTCTACAATCTCTTGTATTTTTTCTTCCTTATTGTTTTCTTACATTTTTTTTTCCATACTTCATTCCTAGGCCACGATTTCATTCCATTTTCCGCCTCTTTACTTTTTATTTTGTTTTCATTTCTGTCTTTTTTACTTTTATTTCCTTCTTTTCTGTATTTCTTCGAACTTATCTGTTATTTCTTTTAAAAAAGATGTTTTCCTTATTTATTTTGCATTTAATTTTTTTTTCTATTCTTTTTTATTTATTATTTTATTTCGTTTCTTTTAAATGGCTATGAATTTTTTCAATATTTTTTTCATATTTGCTGTTATACATTTTGTGTTGTTCACATTGTTTATCCATTTTACCTAACTTTTAGTTTTTTCGAAAAAAAATACTTCTTCCCAAATGATTTCTTCTTTCTTTCATATTTTGACTTTCTTTATTCTTTCTTTTTTACTTTGTTATTTTTACTTTCTTTCTTTCATTCAGTTGTCCCTTTCTTTCTTTCTTTCTTTCTTTCTTTCATTCTTTCTTTCTTTCTTTCTTACAGTTTCCTCTTTGTTTCTTTCATCTTTTAGCTTCATTTATCTTTCTTTCTTTATTCCTTTCATTTTTCTCTTCTTTCTTTGTTTCTTTGTTTCGTTCTTTCTTTCACTTTCCTCTTTTTTCTTTCATTTTTTCAGTTTCCTCTTCTTTTCTTTCTTCTTTCAGCTTCCTCTTTCTTTCTTTCATTCTTTCTTTCTTCAGTTTCTCTTTTCTTTCTTTCATTCTTTCAGTCCTCTTCCTTTCTTACTTATTTTCTTTCTTTCTTCCTTTCCTTTTACTCCTTTTTCTTTCTTTCTTTCTGTCTTTCCTTCTTTCTTTCTTCCTTTGTTTCAATTTCCCCTTTTTTCTTTCAGTCTTTCAGTTTCTTCTTTCTTTCATTCTTTCAGCTTCCTCTATCTTTCTTTCTTTATTCCTTCTATTGTTCACTTTTTCATTCTTTCTTTCTTTCTTTCTTTCTTTCAGTTTCCACTTTTTTCTTGCATTCTTTCAGTTTCCTCTTCCTTTCTTTCTTTTTTCAGTTTCCTTTTTCTTTCTTTCTTTCTTTCTTTCTTTCTTTCTTTCTTTCAGTTTCCTCTTTTTTCTTTCATTCTTTCAGTTTCCTCTTCCTTTCTTTCTTCTTTCAGTTTCCACTTTCTTTCTTTCTTTCTTTCTTTCTTTCTTTCAATTTTCGACTTTTTCTTTTCTTCAGTTTCCTCTTTTTCTTTCTTCTTTAAGTTTCCTCTCTCTTTCTTTCAATTTCCTCTTTTTTCTTTCATTCTTTCAGTTTTCTCTTCCTTTCTTTCTTTCAGTTTCCTTTTTCTTACTTTCTTTCTTTATAACATTCTTTCATTCTTTCTTTCTTTCAATTTCCTCTTTTCTCTTTCATTCTTTAAGTTTCCTCTCCCTTTGTTTCTTCTTTCAGTTTCCTCTTTCTTTCTTTATTTCTTTCAATTTCTGCTTTTTCTTTCATTCTTTCAGTTTCCTCTTTCTTTCTTTCTTTCTTTCATTCTTTCAGTTTCCTTTTTTCTTTCTTCTTTCAGTTTCCTCTTTCTTTCTTTTTTTCTTTCAATTTCCTCATTTTTCTTTCATTCTTTCAGTTTCCTCTTCCTATCTTTCTTCTTTCAGTTTCCTCTTTCTTTCTTTCTTTCTTTCTTTCAATTTCCTCTTTTTTCTTTCAATCTTTCAGTTTCCTCTTCCTTACTTTCTTCTTTCAGTTTCCTCCTTCTTTCTTTCTTTCTTTCTTTCTTTCTTTAACTTTCCTCTATTTTCTTTCATTCTTTCAGATTCCTCTTCCTTTCTTTCTTCTTTCAGTTTCCTCTTTCTTTCTTTCTTATTTCAGTTTCCTCTTTCTTTCTTTCAATTTCTTCTTTTTTCTTTCATTCTTTCAGTTTCCTCTTCCTTTCTTTCTTTCAGTTTCCTCTTTCTTTCTTTCAATTTCCTCTTTTTTCTTTCATTCTTTCAGTTTTCTCTTCCTTTCCTTCTTCTTTCAGTTTCCTCTTTCTTTCTTTCTTTCTTTCTTTCAATTTCCTCTTTTTTCTTGCATTCTTTCAGTTTCCTCTTCCTTTCTTTCTTTTTTCAGTTTCCTCTTTCTTTCTTTCTTTCTTTCTTTCAATTTCCTCTTTTTTCTTTCAATCTTTCAGTTTCCTCTTCCTTACTTTCTTCTTTCAGTTTCCTCCTTCTTTCTTTCTTTCTTTCTTTCTTTCTTTCTGTCTTTCTGTCTTTCTTTCTTTCTTTAACTTTCCTCTATTTTCTTTCATTCTTTCAGATTCCTCTTCCTTTCTTTCTTCTTTCAGTTTCCTCTTTCTTTCTTTCTTATTTCAGTTTCCTCTTTCTTTCTTTCAATTTCTTCTTTTTTCTTTCATTCTTTCAGTTTCCTCTTTCTTTCTTTCTTATTTCAGTTTCCTCTTTCTTTCTTTCTTATTTCAGTTTCCTCTTTCTTTCTTTCTTATTTCAGTTTCCTCTTTCTTTCTTTCAATTTCTTCTTTTTTCTTTCATTCTTTCAGTTTCCTCTTTCTTTCTTTCTTCTTTAAGTTTCCTCTTTCTTTCTTTCAATTTCCTCTTTTTTCTTTCATTCTTTCAGTTTTCTTTTCTTTTCTTTCTTCTTTCATTTTCCTTTTTCTTTCTTTCTTTCAATTTCCTCTTTTTTCTTTCATTCTTTCAGTTTCCTCTTCCTTTCTTTCTTCTTTAAGTTTCCTCTTTCTTTCTTTCAATTTCCTCTTTTTTCTTTCATTCTTTCAGTTTCCTCTTCCTTTCTTCTTTCAGTTTCTTCTTTCTCTCTTTATTTCTTTCTTTCTTTATTTCTTTCTCTCTTTCAGCTTCCTCAATTTGCTTTATTTCTTGTATTTATATATTTAACGGTTTTCCATTATTGTTATTCTTTTCTATTTTGCTTTGTAGAACTTTTAAAAATCAACACCTTTTGCCCACTTTTCTAACGTATTGAAAACTAGACATGATGTCCTTAATGCTCATCTTTTTTTCATATAAACGTTTGGATAACATTGACTTACACTGCGCGGACCCAGGAACCGAGTAAAACCGAAAGAAACGAACGCAGGTCAAAGGTTATTATAAAAAGAAGGAAAATATTGACACTTGTCGTAACAAGCCACGTCAGCAGGAAAGTCTAATCTTTCTACAGAAAAAAAACATTGCACTAGACAACTTGAAATTACGGAGTCCGTCTATGCGATCAGATCTGTCAAACGAAATATATACAAACGGTAATAGAAACACACATCTTCCTAACATGGATTAGTGTAACTGTTACAATAACTTTTGGATAAAATCAGATTGATATATATTTTAAACATTTTGGTTGGATAACTCGCACACGCCAATCATTTTGTGGGGAACTTCTCCGACTTATAAGTCATCAAAGTCATTTTCGACAAGGCTCTTACACCGAAATCCAATGCAAATGGAAAATTCGCAGCCTCACTAAAAAAGACACAATATATCTGATCATAGCTCAATTAGAACCCATTTAAAAACACACAATTATTTACCAGACTCCACTAGAAACATACTAGTAGAAAACACTAATATATTAACTGCATCCACCTGTAAAAAAAAGACTAAAAATAATGGAAGCTTTGATAATATAAAAGAAAATGCCAACTCTCAACAACATTAACAATGAACAAAGCCACAATGTGCTAACCGTATTCGGAAATTAAAACATCCTTACTACACACTAAGACATATACGTAAGGCACACACTCAATTAAGCTGAAAAATCGAATCATCCTTGATAATGACTAAAGGTATAGCCAAATGCGCTCGGAAATATAAAATATTTGGACAGTTTTTACACACTCTTTGTCCAGAAAAGAAAGCTCTTGTCAGAACACAAGAAAAATTAAATAAAATCTCAACCGTAGTACCTTGTCTGTCGTTTTTAATATATATATATAATAAAACAGTTTTAATATATGCTGTATTTATGGGTGAAAGTGTTCAATACACTATATGGACTATTGTCCTCATCTCTGTCGTAATATTTATCACAGCGTTTCGGTCGTTGTACACCTCGGCCTTCTTCAGTTGGTTGGAATGTCGAATTGAACACTTTATTTCGTTCGCTGGTGTAGACAGTTCCAGTTCCACGTCTAATGGATGTCAGTTATTAGTTATCTCCTGTTAATTCACCTCTCCAAGTTCTCCACTGCCTTAAATCGGTATTGAACTCATACTTTTTGGGTCCTGTCACTGGATCTAACCAACGCCTTTATCCACTGTGACATGTCTCCTTGACGACATCTGTGTATGAATTTCTGGATATTATAAACCTAATGTCTAGAGCACATTTTTCTACCAGTGCCCCATATTGCAATTTTTTGCTGTTATCAAAATATGTTTTTTAACAGAGCTCATATTGCAATTTTCGTTGTTATTATTGCTTTTCCCTGGCACTACTTATTACTGACCTGAAGAAGGCCAGACCGTACAACGGCCGAAACGTTATGATAAATATGACAACAAATATGAGGACAATTGTCCGAATAATGTAAATAGTGTACATAATACATCATCTCAGAAATGTGGAGAGATACTAAAGGGTTCAATAGTGATAGAGCTTACGTAAATATAGAAAGGGACATTGAAGTCAACACCCTGAGGCGACATTCTGTTTCATTCTAAACGCAATCGTTAGGTCATGTACGTTGTTCTTTTTCTCAGTTATCTATCTATCTTTATATATATATATATATATATATATATATATATATATATATATAGGTCAGTGATGCATTGTGGGTAGTCTGTTGTGTTATTCTATCGGTCATTTTGGTGGGGAATAACGGTTGTGTTTCGAATTTTTCTAGGAGATGAGTGGAAATAATTGTTGATCTGAATGCCATTTTTGGGCTGTTTATAATGTTAATTAACCTTTTTATTCATTATTTATTATTTTGTTTATTATTACTACGTTTTCTTGCATTCATTTTTTCGTAGGCTGTTTGTTAATTTGTTTATTATTTACTTAGTTTATTTATTTGTTTGGATTAATCTATTTTACTTGATTCTGTTTATTTATTTTACTTTATTTATTTTCATTTATTCTTGTTTGTTTCCAGTTTTCGATTTTTTAATTAGCGGAGTAAAAATTTATTTTCGTGTCAGCATTTTGAGATTAGTTCTAATCGTATATTTTATAGTTTATTTTGGTCTAGGAAGGTAATTATAGCTATTCCTTCCTCCAAGCATAGTTTAAAGTTTTTGAATTGATTATTTTAGATGTTGTTTTCCTTATTCTAGATGATATTATTGGTGCAATTTGACTTTTTTTAAACTCCCCTACATTTTTAAAACTGTTTATAAAGGCTTGTGCTCTTTGTGTATTTACAATTTGTGAAGGATATATTGTTTGCGTCGTTTCTTTTTTTCCAGGGTCCCTTAGTTACTCATATGTATATTTTTCTTCGTTATCAACTGATTTTACAATGGCTTGGTATATTACATTATTCTGTAAGCAATTGCCGTTTGAGGGACATTCGTTTGTTGTTCCGCAGTTACAGGTGAGTTACATTTGATTAGGTGGGTTGTTGGTTGTTTTACTTTTGTGCTTTTTTATTATATATCATCTTCTCAGTGCAACTGGAACTGATTTTTATTATGTTTTTTTTTTATATATATCTTGTGGAGAGTCCTTGAGGCGTGGAAGTGTTTCTGAATGAGTTTAAAGAATGTTTTTCTTACAATTCTTTCTAAGGTTTTTTTTTTTATTATTCGGTGGGTTGAACCATATGATATTTATCTTCCTGTTGTAATTTTGTTTTGGTTTTCGCTGTGTAGTGTGTATGTGAGTGTTGCCGGGAATCCACTATCGTTTAGGGCTGATACATGGATTTTCTTGGATTAAACAGCAATTGATTACAGAATAATGTAATATACCAAGCCACCGTAAAATCATGTATATATGTATGTAACTATATATCCATTTCTTCAGATCTGTCTATTGCAGATCTATCTATCTATCTATCTATCTATCTATATATATATATATATATATATATATATATATATATATATATATGCAAATAGTGTTTTAGGCATGTCTCAATAAATTAGAAACATTATGTCTTCTAATTTTTTTAAAAATCTGTTCATACTCACGAATAACCTTGCATTGTTATCCATTACGGGAATGTTTTCATTGTGCTTTTAAATACAAAATTCATTAGAAGATGGAAAAATTATCCATTATGATTTTTTCCTATTTTGCATTTAAAAGCATAATAAAAATATACGGTAATGGATAACAACGCACAACTTTGTATAAATATTTATATTAAGGAACAATATATAGTTTTGTATTAAATGCAATCCTGAAGATTATCTTGGAAAAAGATCGAATGTATTTTGGAAATTAAAATAAAAAAAAAATTAAACAGCTATAGCACATTTCTCTCATCCTTAAACATCAAAACAAGGAAGGTTATTCGTATGTTAAAAATTAGTAGACATAATATCTGTAATCAGACATATATATATATATATATATATATATATATATATATATATATATATATATATATATCTGTGTGTGTCCGTGTGTGTTTATATATATAATGTTCACAGTTTTTTATCTATGTTCATATTTAGGCTATCAATCTACCTATTCTTTTCCTAATTAGTCACTTCTCATTCATCTATATTCATATTTAGACTCCTCTCTCTCTCTCTCTCTCTCACTCTCAATCTGTCTGTATCTATCTATCTATCTACTTACCTATCTATTATCTTTAAATTTAATCTTTTTTATCTATCCATAAATCAAACATTTCAAAATATTTACGTATGTCTACATAGCAAGCAAGCTTGCTAACTAGCTATGTCGTTTTCAGTCTATCTATCCTTATCTATTTACCTATGTCTATCTATCTATCTATCTATCTATCTATCTATCTATCCTTATCTATTTACCTATGTCTATCTATCTATCTATCTATCTATCTATCTATCTATCTATCTATCTATCAATCTATATATCTATATATCTATGTTTATATTTAGTCTATTACTATCTCTCTATCCTATTTTATATTTTACTCATGTATCTATTAATCAATGTTTGTAAATTTCCTTTACATCTATCATATTAAATGTGACCAACCTTTGCACCGTATTCTTATTTAATCGGTAACTTTTAAGTCACGTAAATTTTTAAGTGTGTGTTACGAAAATTTAATTGCTTTTTATTTTGTGTTCATTTTTATTTTTCTGCCAGGGACATCTCCGATTCCGTTATATGTATTGAGCCATTTGCATATCATTTCGATCATCATTTCGATCATCAATTCTCTCATTATTTCTATCATCATTTCTATCATCATTTCTCTTATCATTTTATCATCATTTCTTTCATCAGATCTCTTATCATTTCTCTCATCATTTCTATCATCATTTCTATCATCATTTCTCTTATCATTTCTCTCCACATTCTCTCATCATTTCTCTCCTCATTTCTCCCATCATTTCTCTTATCATTTCTATCATCATTTCTCTTATGATTTCTATCATCATTTCTCTCAGCATTTCACTGATCATTTCTCTCATCATTTCTATCATCATTTCTCTCATCATTTCTATTATCATTTCTATCATCATTTCACTTATCATTTCTGTCATCAATTCTCTCAATCATTTCTCTCATCATTTCTCACATCATTTCTCTCCTCATTTCTCTCATCATTTCTCTCGTCATTACTGTTATAATTACTCTCATCATTTCTATCATCATTTCTCTCATCATTTCTCTCATCATTTCACTTATCATTTATCTCATCAATTCTCTCAATCATTTCTTTCATCATTTCTCACATCATTTCTCTCCTCATTTCTCTCATCATTTCTCTCATCATTTCTGTTATAATTTCTCTGATCATTTCTATCATCATTTCTCTTATGATTTCTCTCATCATTTCTATCGTCATTTCTCTTATCATTTCTATCGTCATTTCTCTTATCATTTGTATCATCATTTCTTTTATCATTTCTATCTTCATTTCACTCCTCGTTTCTCTCCTCATTTCTCTCATCATTTCTATCATCATTTCCCTTTTCATTTTTATCATCATTTCGCTAATCATTTCTCTTACGATTTCTATCATCATTTCTCTCATCATTTCTCTCATCATTTCTTTTCCCATTTCTCTCATCATTTCCCTTATTATTTCTCTCATCATTTCTCTCATCATTTCTCTCAACTTTTCTATTATCATTTCTCTTATCATTTCTATTATCATTTCTATTATCATTTCTCTTATCATTTCTCTCATCCTTTCTATCATCATTTCTATCTTCATTTCTATCATCATTTCTCTTATCATTTCTCTCATCATTTCTTTCGTCATTTCTCTCATCATTTCTAATTTCACTTTTCTCATCATTTCTATCATCATTTCTATCATCATTTCTATCATCATTTCTCTCCTGTTTTCTATCATCATTTCTCTTATCATTTCTATCATCATTTCTATCATCATTTCTCTCATCATTTCGCTCATCATTTCTCACATCATTTCTACCATCATTTCTATCCTCATTTCTATTATCATTTCTTACATCATTTCTTATATCATTTCTCTCATCATTTCTCTCATCATTTCTACCATCATTTCTATCTTCATTTCTATCATCATTTCTCTTATCATTTCTCTCATGATTTCTAACTTTATTTTTCTCATCATTTCTATCATCATTTCTATCATCATTTCTCTTATCATTTCTATCATCATTTCTCTTATCATTTCGCTCATTATTTCTCAAATCATTTCTCTTGTCATTTCTATCATCATTTCTCATCATTTCTCTCATCCTTTCTATCATCATTTCTATCGTCATTTCTCTTATCATTTCAGTCATCATTTTTCTTATCATTTCTATCATCATTTCTCTCATCATTTTTATCATCATTTCTTTTATCATTTCGCACATCATTTCTATCATCATTTCTCTCATCATTTCTCTTATCATTTCTATCATCATTTCTATCATCATTTCTCTCATCACTTCTATCATCATTTCTATCATCATTTCTCTTATCATTTCTCTCATCATTTCTCTTATTATTTCTCTCATCATTTATATCATCATTTCTCTCGTCATTTCTATTATCATTTCTATCATCATTTCTATCATCATTTCTATTATCATTTCTATCATCATTTCTATTATCATTTCTATTATCATTTCTCTCATCATTTGTATCATCATTTTTCTCATCCTTTCTATCATCATTTCTCTTATCATTTCTATTATCATTTCTCTTCTGATTTCTATCATCATCTCTATCATCAATTATTTTATCATTTCTATTATCATTTCTATCATCATTTCTATCTTCATTTCTATCATCATTTCTCTTATCATTCCTCTCATCATTTCTTTCGTCATTTCTCTCATCATTTCTAATTTCACTTTTCTCATCATTTCTATCATCATTTCTATCATCATTTCTCTCCTGTTTTTATCATCATTTCTCTTATCATTTCTATCATCATTTCTCTCATCATTTCTCTCATCATTTCTATCATCATTTCTCTTATCATTTCTGTCATCATTTCTCTCATCATTTCTCTCATCATTTCTACCATCATTTCTATCTTCATTTCTATCATCATTTCTCTTATCATTTCTCTCATCATTTCTAACTTCATTTTTCTCATCATTTCTATCATCATTTCTATCATCATTTCTCTTATCATTTCTATCATCATTTCTCTTATCGTTTCGCTCATTATTTCTATTATTATTTCTCTCATCATTTCTCTCGTCATTTATATCATCATTTCTCTCATCATTTCTCACATCATTTCTCTTGTCATTTCTATCATCATTTCTCATCATTTCTCTCATCCTTTCTATCATCATTTTTATCGTCATTTCTCTTATCATTTCAGTCATCATTTCTCTTATCAATTCTATCATCATTTCTGTCATCAATTTTTACCATCATTTCTTTTATCATTTCGCTCATCATTTCTCTTATTATTTCTCTCATCATTTCCCTTATCATTTCTATCGTCATTTCTCTAATCATTTCTATCATCATTTCTATCATCATTTCTATCATCATTTCTATCATCACTTCTATTATCATTTCTATCATCATTTCTATCTTCATTTCTGTCATCATTTCTCTTATCATTTCTTTCATCATTTCTTTCGTCATTTCTCTCATCATTTCTAATTTCACTTTTCTCATCATTTCTATCATCATTTCTCTCCTGTTTTCTATCATCATTTCTCTTATCATTTCTATCAATATTTCTATCATCATTTCTCTTATCATTTCGCTCATCATTTCTCTTATTATTTCTCTCATCATTTCTCTTATCATTTCTATCATCATTTCTCTAATCATTACTCTTATCATTTCTATCATCATTTCTATCATCATTTCTATCATCATTTCTCTTATCATTTCTGTCGTCATTTCTCTTATAATTTGTCTCATCATTTCTACCATCATTTCTATCCTCATTTCTATTATCATTTCTTTCATCATTTCTTTTATCATTTCTCTCATCATGTCTACCATCATTTCTACCATCATTTCTATCTTAATTTCTATCATCATTTCTCTTATCATTTCTCTCATCATTTCTAACTTCATTTTTCTCATCATTTCGATCATCATTTCTCTTATCATTTCTATCATCATTTCTCTTATCATTTCGCTCATTATTTCTGTTATTATTTCTCTCATCATTTCTCTCATCATTTCTATCATCATTTCTCTCATCATTTCTCACATCATTTCTCTTGTCATTTCTATCATCATTTGTCATCATTTCTCTCATCCTTTCTATCATCATTTCTATCGTCATTTCTCTTATCATTTCTGTCATCATTTCTCTTATCATTTCTATCATCATTTCTCTCATCATTTCTATCATCATTTCTCTTATCATTTCGCTCATCATTTCTCTTATTATTTCACTCATCATTTCTCTTATCATTTCTATCATCATTTCTCTAATCATTACTCTTATCATTTCTATCATCATTTCTCTCATCATTTCTCTCATCATTTCTATCATCATTTCTATCATCATTTCTCTCATCATTTCTATCATCATTTCTCTTATCATTTCTCTCATCATTTTTCTTATTATTTCTCCCATCATTTCTATTATCATTTCTTTCATCATGTCTATTATCATTTCTCTTATCATTTCTATCATCATTTCTCATCAATTTTCTCATCCATTCTATCATCATTTCTATCATCATTTCTCTTATCATTTCTTTTATCATTTCTCTTATAATTTCTATCATCATTTTTCATCATTTCTCTCATCCTTTCTATCATCATTTCTATCATCATATCTCTTATCATTTCTGTTATCATCTCTATCATCAATTATTTTATCATTTCTATTATCATTTCTATCATCATTTCTATCTTCATTTCTATCATCATTTCTCTTATCATTTCTCTCATCATTTCTTTCGTCATTTCTCTCATCATTTCTAATTTCACTTTCCTATCATTTCTATCATCATTTCTCTCCTGTTTTCTATCATCATTTCTCTTATCATTTCTATCATCATTTCTCTTATCATTTCTATCATCATTTCTCTCATCATTTCTATCATCATTTCTCTTATCATTTCGCTCATCATTTCTCTTATTATTTCTCTCATCATTTCTCTTATCATTTCCATCATCATTTCTCTAATCATTACTGTTATCATTTCTATCATCATTTCTCTTATCATTTCTATCATCATTTCTCTAATCATTACTCTTTTCATTTCTATCATCATTTCTATCATCATTTCTCTTATCATTTCTGTCATCATTTCTATCATCATTTCTATCATCATTTCTCTTATCATTTCTATCATCATTTCTAACTTCATTTTTCTCATCATTTCTATCATCATTTCTATCATCATTTCTCTTATCATTTCTCTCATCATTTCTATCATCATTTCTCTTATCATTTATATCCTCATTTCTATTTTCATTTCTCTCATCATTTCTTTTATCATTTCTACCATCATTTCTATCATCATTTCTCTTATCATTTCTATCATCATTTCTAACTTCATTTTTCTCATCATTTCTATCATCATTTCTATCATCATTTCTATCATCATTTCGCTCATTATTTCTGTTATTATTTCTCTCATCATTTCTCTCATCATTTCTATCGTCATTTCTCTTATAATTTCTGTCATCATTTCTCTCCTGATTTCTATCATCATTTCTCTTATCATTTGTATCATCATTTCTATCATCATTTCTCTTATCATTTCGCTCATCATTTCTCTCTTCATTTCTCTCATCATTTCTTTCATCATTTCGCTCATCATTTCTCTTATTATTTCTCTCATCATTTCTCTCATCATTTCTATCATCATTTCTCTTATCATTTCTCTCATCATTTCTCATCATTTTTCTCATCATTTCTATCATCATTTCTCTCCTCATTTCTTTCATCATTTCTCTCATCGTTTCTATCATCATTTCTCTCATTTCTCTCAGATAAAATTGTTCATAAGAAACACACTTTGTATGAGATTATGTTTAAAATTTATTCTTGTCCTAAGGGACAGGTGAATGCATATTTGCTGCCTGTAAAGTTCGGAATTGTATAAAATTTGAACTCAAACTCAATAACCTCGACATTATTATGGCGATTTATGAACGTTCTGTCTACAAATGAAAATGAAAGAAACTTTACACTCATCAGTGATGATAAGTTCTTTAATCATCTGATGATAATTGTAATCATAATATTAACCGTTTCCTTATAAGGAAACATTCTGTATGCATTTACCTAGCAGCCAGTGCTACTTGAGCAAGCTTTTTCTTCACTCCCAGATCATCAGAGTGGAGTCAAAGTGTATTACCTGTTCTCGTCATCTCACTTGTCTATCTATCTGATAATATTAGCCATTTCCTTATGAGGAACTATTCAGTATTAATCAACTGAGCAGACAATGCTACTTGAGTAACGCTCTTCCTCACTCCCTGAGCCTTACAGAGTGATGAAAGGGTAGTGTATGTTATCTCTATCTCGAATAGTAATGGTAATATTAGTTGTTTCCTCATAAGAAATAATCCTGAGCATGACGATAAACTATATCCGGCAGCCAGTTTTCTGATTGATAGCTTGGAAGTTATTAATTGATGTTGTTCTCTGGACTACTCTGAACCAGGATGGTAGCATCTGTTATGGTCTCAGATATTGACAAATAGTACCCCCCAAACAGAGTAATATGAAAGTATAAATATACATTTTTATAGTAATATATTTTATATAAATTATTAGCAATACTTAAAACTAATAAATTGTAGCGACTTCAACCAAATCCGTTTAAAATGCTACCAAACAACCAAAATGAAATAACATATTAATGGCATTAATCTATGTAATATCCAACAATTTCTTAAATCAAACTGTATTCCAAAATATAACTTTAACAAAACTACAACATAAAACCCAGATTTCATCGCCTCTACTAATCGTGTCCATACAGACATATAAAAGGCAACATAGTTGAATATCATTGCCATTGTGCTTCGACATGAAATGACCCACAATGGGTTGATATGCCGTAAAACAAATCAAACCAAACCAAACTTATGAGAAAATGTACAGCATCCACTGACAGAACAGCCAGTCTTACAATCGGTTGAATTTTATAAAATCTTGATATTAGAACATTTTTTTTTAAGAAAATAGGTTCCTGAAGCCCAATATTATCGACTTTGATGGCAGTTTCCTTCCTAATCTTTTGCTTGATGTAGTGCGGAATGTCACTATATTGATTGTTTCATTATTTCCCTTTACATGTTAAAAGTCGTCAAGTGATGTGCTTTCTGTTATTTGGAAGAACTGTTAATGATTCCGTGACACCAATCCATAAGTTTCGACAAAGTATAATCCTCTTTTAGAGCAACAGGGTCCATTCGCTCGAAGCCATTTTCAGTTATATGATCTGTGACATCTGTTATATACTACTGAGAGTTTAGATATTTCTGAACGCGTTTGATGCTATGTAAAACATTCACATGAAAGTCTCAATCTGTTGGGATTATTTAAAAACATGACTCAAATAGTCTTGCTATGAGAAATGTGCATCCCATCAAGAATCGTATATTTCTGGAAAATTCTTGCCAGTAAGGACATTTTCTTGTATAAGTGTTTTGATCTATATGCTGTTAGACATTAATTCTATTATCTAAAAAAGGATGTCTATTCAAAAACGTGTACCCATAGACTATTAATGGTAATATTAGCCGTTTCCTTATAAGGAAATATTTGGCATTCTTTAACCGAGCAGTTAGTATAAATGTGGGTTGAAATTTATGATGAGAATTAACGGCAGATTAAAAAGAATCCATACATTGTTTAATTATATAAGTTTTTTCTCGTTAATTTTGTCGCTCTTTCTTTTACTAGTTTCGTTATTTTTTAATATCGAAATGGAATGTTACTCAGATTTACTGTTATCTATTTTCAGTCCGAGTCTTTTTTATTGACTGCTGGGAAAGAGAGCGGTATTTTCTATCCCATGTTTTCGAACTCAAATCTTTTCATCAAGAATGGCATTAAAACGATAGTCCTGACTAACAATAACATTCAAAAGATAACAATTTTGTGACAGTAACAAAATTTCCAAGTAGAAATAATGAAAACCAAAACTCCGCGTGCTGGATAAACTTCTGAGGATGACAAAAGAAAGAGAAAACGATTTCCGCGTAATGTGTGGCGAACTCGATAAGCAGAACCGGAATCTTTGCACGACGCAAAGAAATAAGATAGAAAATCGAGTGATTTATATTTTGGAAAGAAAAGGTAATGAGTTGTGGGCCTTGATCTCAAAACGAAAAATTCAAAGGGGCCATGAACAAGGCGAAGAACAAAAGGAACCATACGAGGTCATGTCTGGGTGGCACCAGATGAGGGAAAGGTTCTTGCGAAGAAGTGGAACATAACTTCATAGGTACTATTCACACACACATAGATATGGGTGTATATATATATATATATATATATATATATATATATATATATATATATATATATATATATATAATCACACTCTAAGAGATATATATGAACGGGTGACGCAGAAAGTGAAATACTATTACTACTACTGGTACTACTACTACTACTACTACTACTAATAATAATAATAATAATAATAACACATACAAACAAGTTGAAATAAATTAAACATTCGGATCGATATAGATAAACATGTAAATCAAAGATAGATTCCATTTTAAGGAAAGGTTCGGTACTAGATCTTTTGCGAAAGCTTTTTTTTTAAATATAGATAGATTCCTATATCGTCCAGTTCTCACTCCTCCCCGTTATTTTGAATAGGACTAGAAATCTATTTCTTGTTTCCTTTTAGGATTCGGTTTACGATTCCTTCTAAAGTATTCCAATTCTCTTTCACTTCCAGCAGCCCCTTTTGTTTGAGTGGCATTATCGCCTTGCTTGGGGTTAATTGATATATATATATATATATATATATATATATATATATATATATATATATATATATATATATATATATATATATATATATATATATATATATTCTAATAAAAACAGACCACACTAAGGTTCCATGGAACCTTAAAGTGGACTATTTTTATTCAAATTTATTTGCTCTGAATTTACATTGAGCTCTCTGGATATCATCGTCCTTGGGTCTACCCATACGGATTACCTAGTTTTGCATAAACTATATATATATATATATATATATATATATATATATATATAGAGAGAGAGAGAGAAAGAGAGAAAGAAAGAAAGAAAGAAAGAAAGAACCTAGGAGTAGGATCTCTTACTGATGTGAAATCGGTCGAGTTTCGATCCCGGCGAGAAGAAATCAGACGTCTAGCTACACTGATATATATATATAAGAACACCGGATTATATATCTTACTGTTCTTTCTTATATATATATATATATATATATATATATATATATATATATATATATATATATATATATATATATATACGCACATACAGATATATATATATATAATTTATTTTAGGATATTAAAACATGTTAAAACCGTCAATGTGTCTCCTCGAGGGATGTTATACTCTATTATATATATATATATATATATATATATATATATATATATATATATTCTTCTTTACTGTCATGCACTGCTTCAATTCTGTAGTAGTACGAAACTTCTTTTTTTTTTTTTACTAGGGGTGCTTTCCCATCTGTCCGTAAAGATGACTTGCCTACCAAATCAGTTCTCTTATTATCGTTTTAAAAGCCGGTGTGAGGCTGACTATGTGGTTAAGACTATTCAACGACTTGATGTGCGGATGGCGCAGCACGTTCCTGGTTTTATACGAAGCTATGCTTCATTAACACCCAGGCACTCACAGACACAAGAGTGTGCTATCAAGAAACGTTCTATACTTGTGGGTCCAATTACTCAACGGATTTCTTCTCTGTACTGCAAAAGACTCGGTAATAGACACCATCTTAAAATCCTGGAGGCGGTTGTTATGGACACGTTTCTTCCGAGTCTGCGTAGGCAGGAGGGAGCTGAAACATAAACTTACATTTTGTCTGGTTTCGCAACAATTTTCCGTCAGACGAAAGGTACCTTAAAATTTCTATGTCTTGTCGAGATGATATTTTGTATCGGATTTTTTGATTAATGAAATATTCACCGTTTTAAGAATACTATTTAGTTACTGCGACACTAAAACTCAGTTTACGCACACAAACACACATATATCCACCGCCACATATATATATATATATATATATATATATATATATATATATATATATATATATATATATATATATATATATATTTCAATAAAGGTGAAAATTAATTTACAAATTCATGAATTATTCATACATAAAACAAATACAAAGTTTAATGATTTAAATGGCGAGAAATCCACCTTCGCGAACAATTCAAATAATACACAAAAACCCCGAACCTGTTTATGAATGATTAGATCCTGTATTATAAATTTCATTTGCATTAGGTCTTTTTATTTTACAAGCTTTCGTCTGTTCCTACAGACATCCTCAGGTATGAAATAGATTGTGTTCTTGTTTTTACTCTCAGTAATAAGTGGACAACGAAAACAGGGTTGTAATCCGAAAAATGCTATGAGAAATGTGTTATTGTTTTGGAACGTGCAGTAGCAACGCTGGGTTTGAATTTAAATTTTAAGGTTCTGCGTTTATGTACAAATGTAATGATAAGAGAATTCTTTTTTACTGGTAGATTTTCCGTCAAAGTGGCATGAACTATATTGTTCAATAATTGCAGTAATGTCGCACTTATTATCCGAAAGATGAACTTGGATCAGTTATTTTAATTTCAATAAAGGTGCAATTAATTTCCAATTCATGAATTTTTCATACATAAAACATTTCATTCAAGAAAGAATTGTTTATGGGTATTCTTATGAATATAGAATAGCGTTTCTAAATGTTTCTCGTTGCTAACGACATTCCCTTTGTTAGTTTGTTTCAATAAATTTCGTTTTTTGCCTTCAAAAAGTCTACATTGGGTGTAACAGGTTGGCTAGCCATTTTCCCTGTATACATATTGTCTATTCCTATAGGTTAATTCTGTGAAATTTTTACATATATATACATAAACACACACACGCACGCACGCAAATGTTTGTATACATTCATAAATAAATATATATATATATATATATATATATATATATATATATATATATTATGAAATGGACAAAGTCCGACAATTATTTAAGACATTTTTTATGTTTATCTATAAAATGAAGGTATAAACATAAAATTCTTAAAAACAATCGTCAGACTTTGTCCATTTCATAATGTATGACGTCATTTGTTTACATCTGGATACGCATTGAGTAGATATAAATGTACAAAAGAAAATCATGAATAATTGTAGTTTAAAAACAGTTAAATCACGGAGAATTGTAGTTTAAAAACAGTAAAATCGACCTTGCTGACCGAAATGCTCCTCTGTGCCCTAATCGGTTAAGGCACGTCAGGCTATATGACTGTTCCGTATAGGATACAGGTTCGATTCCTGTCGGAGGACGCATATTTTCTATAAAAGATTCTCGGACATTTAGGCTGGTAAATGTTATTAACACTGATTATTATAAACAGAGTATTTACTTAAATATTTGTATTAATAAAAAGAATATATTAACATAATAAATGTCTTAAATGCATATATATATATATATATATATATATATATATATATATATATATATATATATATATATATATAAACCAACTCTGATGATGGCTCAAGTGAAGCCAAATCTTAGATCGAGGAACAGCATAATAAAAAATATCCACATGTAGAATTTTGTCTTTATCTTCTCCCGAAATTAAAGCAAATCTACGAAGCTTAGAACGGCTCCTGATCAAACATAATAGGCATTCGATGTCTATGTTTGAATATATATATATATATATATATATATATATATATATATATATATATATTTAAAATTTGTGTATTTAGGCAGGAATCCTTGTTTCATGCATATTTCATTGAACGTAATAGACAAGGTAGTTTTATTTCGTTTTTTATACAATTTCATATGCGGTCTAATTATATATTTTTTTCTTTTCGGATGATAAATTATATAAAAACTGCCCTAATGTTCTCTATATCCGAGCGCTTTCGGCTATACATTTAGCCTTTTTCAAGGATTAAATTTTTTAACTGTTAAATAAGAAATACTTTGTTGTATGTATGTTTTATAAAATGTTGTCATATATATACACACACACATACACACGCACACACACATATATATATATATATACATATATATATATATATATATATAATTAGGCAAATATACATAAACCTCAAGTATCGGTGTGTCCTTGCATAAATACATATGTGTGTGTGCGCGCGCGTGTGTGCACGCGTGTGTGAAATAAGAATCACAACTCTATACAATTGTAATTGGATCAATGAAATCAAACTGGCAACGCCCATGCAATCTATTTTTCATTTTCTGTCGATGTCCTGGAAAAAATATTTTCTTCAATATTCATTGTGACTTCCTCTTTGTACCGACCTAATTCCATATATTTCTTCTTCCGTCGTTACTCTTTTGGTTTTTTTCATTTGTCTCTCCATTCTTCTTCTCATTCAGTCTCTCTTGTGTTTTATATGTTCAATACGATCATATTTACTTTTCGTTTGCCAGCGTTTCCTCCTACTCCTCCTCCTACTCCCACTCCACCTACGTCTCCTCCTCTTCTTCCTGTGTCTGTAATTAAGTTACCTTCTTGCAAAGATTTCTCCTTCCTCTACTCGTACAGACATATATTCTTTTTTCCGTGTTTGTACAAAAAAAAAAAAAAAATGAACATGTCCTGTTCTTGTCTATATCTCTTTCCCGGTCGATATGTAGATGAAATTACGAAGATTTTTAAATGTTTATATTTAAATGACGCTTTATTTTCGGCATTCAAAATGTCCGGAGAAAAAAAAAATATTGCAAAGTTCTAAGGTTGTTAAATTGAATCGACATTTTTGGGGCATTTTTGTTTAATCGAGAATTATAGCAGAATTATAAAAGTTACATTATTCAGAAATTTTTTAGCTCGTGGATCGCAACCCGATCGTATCTCACTTTGGCGTCAGAAGCTAAGTTCTGTCAGGAGATAAAATTTGGTGGTTGCACAATTCATCTTGTCAAAATTTTATTTAATAATTTTTCCTTTGCTTTATAATACTTTTGTTTCGTTCCACTTTTTCACACTAATGTTCGATCAAACAATGCCTAAGAGCCAGTCAAGGTAGAGTGTTTCTGTGTGATTTTGAATGAGCGTAAACAATGACAAGAAGTTCATTTCAGGAAGTTATATAGGAAGGATAACGGATGACCATAGACTTGAAGTCAGTATTTTAGTGATCGAGAAAGCAACCTCTCGGATGTCTTTTCCATTAAACAGCAATTCTTGGGAACTTCCTCCTTACTAATGTAATATGAAAGGAATGTGGAAGATTCTTTCTTGTGTACGTCTCAAAACGTGTCACAACTCTAAAGGTCAGGGCAGGTGGAACCATGATATGTAGCATGTTAGAAACTCTTCCCAAAGAAATAAGGATAATATTGCGACGTTATTGTCAGCGTGGAACTGGTTGTAGGGTGGAAAATAATTCATGACCAATGAGGCGTGTAGACGGTTTTGAATTATCACGACAGGTATTTGAGGACTGGGCAGCAATACTCCATTTTTGTTTGATCTGTCTCTTGTAGACATAGAGTATAGTAGGGGTTCAGACACTTGCTGGAAGTGCTACACTGAACCTACCTTTTTCCCAACACCTTTAGGAATAGATCGTATATATGCGTCCTACTTGTGATATGAGGTGAGTCAATGAATATCCAATGCAAGGAGCCTCCTTTAGAGAATACCCATTCGTCATTAGAGGCGAAAGTTCAAAGTCGTCTCCTGGTCACTGCAGATAACTGAAACTTCCGTTAAACATCCGCGTATAATGGGGCCATACTCAACAATCTTATATATAAAGTACATTGTATGTATACCTCCGCTCCCACTGGTCCGATTTCAATAATTCGTAGCTCATTCAAAAGCCCTAGAAAAGTTGGGCGCACGGAACGATTTTCGTTGAGCTCTGATTCAGGGTTGACAGATTATGCGAAGTTATAAATATATATTAATATATTATACTAGCCATATAAGTTGATTTAATGGTCCAAGGGTCGTCTCCTATTATCGCGCTGTAATTCAACGATAATTCTTCTGGTGTCTCTTAATTTAAAGACGATTTGATTTACATACGAACAATTATTTTTATTTTATGGGTGACAGAACAGGGGACAATTTATATGATTAAAATTAATATAGTGTAAAGATGAGAAAATAGTAATTAGAGTTAGTTATACATTCAACCAGTTACAGAAACATGTTAGCTAAGTAAGTAAAACCATTATTAGCTATATTGGAACTCAATTCTGCCACGAATTCTGAGATTAAAAAGCCCAAGTTTCTGTCTATAGTAATTTACGCATTAAGTGCTCAATATTTGTAATATATATTATCTACTTCTAGGAATTATCACTTTTCAGGTTTATCTAATTTGATTTTTAAAAAAAATATTTTATTAATTACTTTATCAAAAATAGTTCTGTTTAGGAATATTGTCTTATTTAGTACAGAAAAGTGTTTGAAATTTGCATTTTACTTGGACTTCAAAAAGTTGGCATCTATTTGTAAAACTTTCCTTACAAGCCAGTTTATGAATGAAATGTTTATATAAAACTTTTGTTTCAAAAATTTCTAGTAGTGAATATATCTTACTTTGCGAAGCGATAGCGAGCGGCCGAAGCCTGCTCGTTAAATATATTTTACACTTTTGCTGGAATTCATTTGTTGACTTATGATTATAGAAAAAAATTCATAGTTTTTCTTAACATTGTTTTCAGGTGAAGATTTTTATTTTCGGAGATTAGGCCTTAAATATTTTTCAACAAGATTTTGTTTTCACACTTGGTGAATATCTCGATATTTTCTCAACAAAATGCAATCGGGTAGTTTTTATTTTTTTTATTTTTTAATATCCCTAAAATATTCTGGTTTAATCTTTTATCAATACCATTGCACTGATCCACACAGACACATACACAAATATATGTTTTCTTACTATAAACGTTATGTTTAATAGTTAACGAATACAGTTGCTTAAGTATGGATACCTCTGACTGAATTAAATAATGCTCCCTTGATTAAAAATCACTGAAATGCATAGGCCTGTAGACATCAATTACACTGTTTAAAAACAGATATCTCTATTCAAATCAATAGTTTATAGTAATAAAATATATGATCGTATTATAAATAAAATCATCCATATATATATATATATATATATATATATATATATATGTATTCCTCAACGGTAGCACAACTCGGAGTTTCATGCACGACGGAATGTTCAGGTGCTGAGTAAAGAATGATCGTTATATCATTTCAATAATAAATAAGTTGCTAACGGAATGGTGGAGGAGTCATTATATTTATGATGTTTAGTCTTTTTGTCTCTCTCTCTCTCTCTCTCTCTCTCTATCTATCTATCTATCTATCTATATATATATATATATATATATATATATATATATATATATATAAGCGTCTGGTTAGTAAGGTTAAATTAGTTGTAGTTTAAAAACTTTAATTGGTAGGATATAGGTAGGTTCGTGCCAGAGGACACATAATTTCTTGGACATGCAGGCTGGCAAATGTTGTGTAATACTGTTTATTATAAACAGACCATTTCCTTAAAGATTTGTGTCTATAAAAAGATTGTATAGACATAAATGATATCTTTATATATATATATATATATATATATATATATATATATATATATATATATATATATATAAATATGTATGTATGCAATTTATATATATATATATATATATATATGCAATTTATATATATATATATATATATATATATATATATATATATGCAATTTATATATATATATATATATATATATATATATATATATATATATGCAATTTATATATATATATATATATATATATATATATATATATATATATATATATATATATATATATATGTAATTCCCCTCCCGAATCGAACCTGTAGGCCTCAAACGAGGTGATGGAAAGCGTCCGTATGGGATTACTATTTTCCCTTTTAATGGGGGGAAGTCGTTGATTTGGGATGCGACCTGGGCTGATACATTTTCCACCGGTAATTTTATCAGGTCTACAGTTGAGCCAGCGGCCCGTCGCACCTGAAGCAGAGATAAAAAAAAATGTAGTTAAATATGTGGACAATTTTTTTTTTACCCCAGTGGTAGTGTAGACTTCTGGGGTTATTGACCTTCGTTCGACGGCCTTCCTTCGGAGGGTTGGAGCGATTGCGTCTTGATTAACGGACGAGCCTTGCTAAACGGAGTGTCTCTTGTAGCGTGTCTCACTGGTGATAATGCGAGCTAAGGCTTTCTTCGTCATTACGGCTGTCAGAGGATAGAAACAGACGTCTTGTTTTTGTTTATAGATACTTTCATGAAATAAATACTTACATTCAGAGATACTGATAAAATACTGATGTAATGGAATAACCTGGCACCCCCACGAATGACTACACTATACGTAGTAATTTCTAATAAGTATCTGTAAGTCAACGGACTACAAATACGAGCTGGGATCTGTTACTCCGCTCTTGGCTGTTGTCGGATCTCACAGTTATTTCCCTTTAACTCAACTCTCCAATTTTTTGGTTCACCACTGCTGTGGCCTGGTATCGAACTCACAACTCTTTGGGTTTAGTCACTGGATCTAACCAACATCTTTATCCACTGGACCCAGTGGATAAAGACGTTGGCTGGAACAAGTGACTAGACGCAAACATCCGAATGAGGTATGGCACGTGGAACTAGAAACATTTTACCCCGGTGGAGGAAATAATGGGTTCGGTTCAAAGTTCCAAACAACTGAAGAAGGCCTGGGCGTATAACGGCTGAAACGTTATGAATATGGCAGTGAAGATCAGGATAACAGTCCGAATAATGCAAATAATGCAAGTAATCACAATACCTAATATCAGAAATATAGGAAGATATTGAAGAAAAATTCCAATCACCTGAAGAATATCGGAGCGTTCAAAGACTGAAACGTTGTGAATATGGCAATGAAGATCAGGATAACAGTCCGAATATTGTAAATAATGCAAGTAACAAAAACTTCTTGGAAGTTTTTTGCATAACAATGACATCATATCTACTCTGGTAGAGAAATACTAGCTAGTAACGTCTTCGCTCGTGACTGGGAGTCACATATTTGTGTCCTTGTGCCATACTTAATTTTAGTAAATAATAACTGTAATTCATAATCTCAGAAATTCAGGAACATTTTTATTAATTACTGAACCAGAATTAAACAAAATGACCAGAATCTTTATCCTTTAAAATAGGTGTCCGAACAAGCACTACCCTCTTGTATGCCTGACTTGAGAAGTCGGCTCGCGAACCACTGCATCACGGCTACAGCATTAAACGTTATAATCTATCAAATACCGGACGTAATCCCCTGATTCTGACAGGCTCTTTCGGGGATTCAGGCTAGGCAGACTGTTAATCCTGACGTCTGAAACATTATGTGTTGCAATAAAGAAGAGTGTAAAATAGAGAAAGAAATCTATACGAAAGGGCAAAAGAAATAAAAAAGAAATATATAATTCAATCCCTCGCTTTAGATGGCGGACATTCCGGGCCATGACTTTGTATAATTTGAAGATCACAGCTAAAAACACAGCCTGATTTTTCTTTCATTCGTATGGCCTTAAAAGACAAAAGTCATAATTTAATTAAAGAAAGAAAAGCGATCAATAAAAAATGAACAAAAAGCCAATGTGTCTTTGTAATTAGGTGTGGAGCCATCAAAATCTGGGCTCCAGTCGCAGATATAGCGTGAATTAAGCTTCATTTCTTTTCGAAATCTTACGTACACATAACTCTTATACTACCGTAATATAGTTACGTTTTGAACTTGGTCGGCTATTTAACAGATCACGAACGAAGTTCAAATCTCGACTGAGCCAGCGGTAGTTTGGTAAGCAAGGAACTTTATTCTCATTATTTTCTGATATCTTAATCCGGTTCTCATCACTGACATGTCACAATAATTGGAAAAGAGGTCAAAACTATTATCGTTTTCTCCACACATAATGAACGGTTACACTCTCAAGGAAACTCCATGCTTTGAGCGCCCTTCGGTTTTCACTTTCACTCCAGCACTCAAGCTAAAATCTCCTGTTCAACTTACTTGCCTAAGATGATGGGTAAATTTTCGCTTCATTCTATCACTCTAGGAAATACCTAATTCCTTCTGCCATGCTTTTTATATTTACAAAAGCTACCTCAGACCAAACATGGAATATTGCTGCCATATCTGGCCTGGAGCTGCGCAATCATCACCTCCCAGGCTTGTTAGACTTCAAGACCGTTTACATGGTCTCTTGTGAGCATGGCTTCTTTTCCACTTTGCAGTCTCTTTCCTACAGACGCAAAGTTGCAAGCCTCGCGCTAATCTATCATTATTCCTATGACAAATATACAGATGATCCCCTTTCCTTAGTTTCAATGTTATAGTCTTGTACAGAGGGCACTTTTGCGCTAAAACCATTTGGAAAGGTATGAGTCCTCTTCTTCTCCCCAAGCTATGAGTAAATAGCAGGATAGACCAGGTTCTATAGCATTGGATGGCAACTGGTCTATCGCAGAAAGTAATGACCATCTACTGCGGGGAAAATCTTCCTTGTCAGTCATGCATCGAAAGATACATGATCGTCTAAGCGTGTATCACGCATGGCACATAACTGACTGACAGCTAATACACACATCCTACCACTTCCATGAAGTTGAATTATCCCCATTTTCAATTTGTTCAAAATAATTTTCACCCAACGTTTTTTCTTTTTTAAAAAATGTGGAATAGACACCCCCCAGGATTTTGTATTGAATTTTTTGGGAAATATAATGAGAAAAATGGGTTTATAGAATTGAACACTCACAAGTTGTTTTGAGGGCAAGAGAAGTAGATTGGTTTGGTTTGTTTTACGTCGTGCCAGCCTCAATGGGTTATTTAATACCGACAAGATTTTTATTGCTGCTAGTATATCTTTTCCCAAAAATGTATTGCTGATAATAATTTTTTCTTCAAAAATTCATTGCTGGTAATATTCTCTTACAAAAATCTATTGCTGATATTAAAATCTTTTACATTTTCATAGTGTTTTAACCCCAGTTTGAGGGTTAACTATTTGCCCGTAGCTAGGACCCTAACAGGTGCCACCACTCTGGGTCAGGTTGGACTTGGGAATATCAGCAATTAAGACGTGGTTCGACGTTTCTCAAAGCCTCCTGATCAGAGGGTTGCTGTCGGTTGCATCGTCTTACCCAGGACGCGGATGTAGTTTATCCCTTTACCCATGGCAAGCAAGATAAGTAGAATGAAATAGCAAATAACCAGCCTAACGGTTGTATGCAAATTAAGAACAGAGATCGTAAAGGGACAAACGTTTCTAAGGGCTAAAACGAATAGGAAACTGGAAAGCCATGATCGCCTAATCTTGAAAGGTCACGGTTCATAAAACATGAAGATTTATATTTCATTAAATAGTAACATTTCATTTCAAAAGATCACTGCAAGTAAAAAGAAGATATTCCGTAAGATCATTTCTTGTCGTCCTGGGTAAGACGGTAAACTACATCCGGCAGCAAGGTCTCTGATCTGGAGATTGGATACTAAGAGGTACGTGGAACCTCTTCTTAATTGCTGTTGTTCACAGGTCCACCTTGACTCGAGGTGATAGCAACTTTCAGGGTCCCAAAACACTATGAAAGTACAAATATATATTTTGATAGTAAGTATACAATTAAAACATTGTGATAAAAAATTAACAACAATTTTAATAATAAAATTTACTTAAGTTTTTATAGAAAAATGACTAACAATATATTTTAAAGTAGCCAACAAAACATTTTTACATTAAAATGGTCACCTATGTATTATGAAAATGGAAAATGCTATGCTGCCATTTCTAACCTTAGGTCTCTGGGACGGTCCCGGAAAGAAATGTGTACATACCAGAAATCAAAGGAATAATAATAATAATAATAATAATAATAATAATAATAATAATAATAATAATAATAATAATATTTACATTATTCGGACTATTGTCCTCATCTTTGTCGCCATATTTATTACAACGTTTCAGCCGTTGTACACTCCGGCCTTCTTCAAGTGGTTGGAATGTCGAACTGAACCCTTTATTTCGCTCGCTGGGGTAGACTCTTCTAGTTCCACGTGAAATGTTTAATGGATGTCAGTTATCAGTTACCTCCTGTTAATTCCCCTTTGCAACTTCCCCACTGCCTTAACCAGGTATTGAACTCACAACTCTGGTAAAAAATATGCACTGATAACAGCAAAAATTGCATTATGACCACTAGTTTATAAGTCCCAGAAATTCATACCCAGATGTCCTCGAGGATACATGGCACAGTGGATAAAGGCGTTGGTTAGATTCAGTGTCATACAGCTGTATATACACATAACTGATAACTGACATCCATTAGACATGGCACGTGGAACTAGAATAGTCTACCTTAGCGAGAGAAATAAAGGTTTCAGCCCGACATTCCAACCACCTGAAGAAGCATGCAACAAAGATGAAGACAATATTTCGAATAATGTAAATAGTGTACATAATACCTCATCTCAGAAATATAGACAGATACTGAAAGGCCGAAACGTTGTAATAAATATGGTGACAAAGATGAGGACAATAGTCCGAATAATGTATATAGTGTACATAATAACTCATCTCAGAAATATAGACAGATAGAAGACTCGACTGAATACTCCTTATTAGGAAAATTAAGAATTTCATTTATTCCCGCGAATTCGTCTGGAAATAAGGTGTTGGACTGAAGTTGAAAAATTCCAATTCATACAATAATTAGACAATTGAAGACAATTAAGCCCGGATAATCAACTCCTTTAATGAAGAGTATGTTGGTCGCTGACAGCAACCATTTGTCAACAGTTTATTCAGGAAAAATGTCAGTAATCGAATCACTCATTGTGTGAACTCCGATTCTCCGACTGTCTATTTGACTGTAAATATGGTCAGCATTACGATCAATTGGAATTTGATACGGTCACTCCAAGAAATTATTACACACAAACACACACATAGATCTATATAGATATAATATAATTGTCTGTAACGCTTGTCACTTCGGAGAAGAGCAAGAGTTTCATTGCTGTTATTTACTTGATATAAATGATTTCAAAGAACGTAAGAGATTGTGTTTTTTTTGTTCTGTTTTCTACATTCTATTTCCTCAGCAACTATCTGATCAAAGTGATTTCCTCATAAACGAGTGAGCTGAGAACTTTCTCATAATCAACCATGAGCTATTTATCTATACAGATCAGCCTCGCTTCTCGAACATCTCACGTGTCGAAAAAATCGGTTTTCGAATAGAAAATTCGAGATCAAAATGCCTCGGTTATCGAATAAAATTTGGTTCTCGAACAACATTGTCGATCCAAGTTAAACCAAACGGAATCATTTCTGAACACATATAGAACCATATTTAAATAAATTTAAAAACAATATTATGTATAGTATAGTATATATATATATATATATATATATATATATATATATATATATATATATATATATGTGTGTGTGTGTGTGTGTGCATGTGTGTGTGTGTGTATCATAAAATCATCAAACACAAAAAATAGTATTACAAATGTTCAGCAGATGTTCTTATTTCAAATTCATGTCGTTTTCTGCTACAACACCGAGTTTGAATTTAGGCTTGTTTACATCTGTGCTCTGCCGTTGACGATCTTTCAGTTACATTTGATTTCTGATTTAGAATACATTTTTGCCTGTGGCTCTGAAGAGAAGTCCCAGTGCAAGTGCTAGTTCTAAGCTTCAGTCTATATCGTTGGAGGATAAGGTGGAAATTATTTTACTTAGAATACTGTAGGTACATATAAATAGTGTAATACGTAATGGCGTACTTGTTTGTTGTTTATAATATGGTTATTTCGACTTAATTCGTTTTCCGACCTAAGTCGTGACCTCTGGAACCAATTAACGACGTCGAGTGAGGTATACCTGTATAATGAAATCAGAGATAGTATTAGATGCCGTATCATTCCAGTGTCATGTATTATGGAATTGAGCTTTGATGCAACATAATAATAATAATAATAATAATAATAATAATAATAATAATAATAATAATAATAATAATAAAATAATCTGTGACATGCTTAACATAAGGAAGAGGCAGATGGAATTTCTGGGACACATGATGAGAAAGAAAGGTCTGGAGAATCTGATACTCACGGGACGGATAGAGGAAAAGAGACAGGGGAAAGCAGCACATGACATACGTGGCAGGTTTGAGCAGGTGGATGGTGGATGGTGGAGCATAGTCTAAGGGAGTTGGCAGAAACACAAAACCTGTTGAGAGCTAAATGGGATAAGGGGAAGTGGAGGGCCATGATCGCCTACGTCCTGAAAAGACACGGTACATAAAAAGAAAGAAAGAGCGCACATCGAACAATCAGATATAATTGCTAAAGATCACCAAAATAGAATTATATGTTGATCTACATGAATATACCACGTGACAGAATTATTTCATTGATAGAATTTAAAAAGTTGATTAAATAAAAACATCTGCAAACGGAAATTGAGAAAAAAAAATCTTATTTCTGTAATAATTGTTCCACTTGGAATGATTGTGAAAAGAACTCAGAATTTTCTGAACATGGCATCTTCGGAATCTTCTTTGCAAGAATTCCACAAAATAGTATTGATTTTGAAATATGAAGAGTTCTATCAACATAGACAAAGGCAAGATATGGCTGATTTTTTTTTACATTTTTTTAAAGACATTTTTTAATTTGTTGTGTACATATCATTTGATTTTAAATAATTATTTTATCTTAAGTTCAAAATAAAACTCCACACGCAAATATGTAATTTGTTTTCTAAAAAAAAAATTGATTATTCATCAGTTTTTACATATCTAACTCTATATATCTTTTCTTATGAGCTGTATTTATCTATAAATATTTTGAATATGTAAATAGATTTTAAACCGGTTTTAATTTTATATTTAGCCTGAAGTTCAATTTTTGTGATACCCCTACCAAAATGCGCGCAGTCATATAATTTTAGTGTCACGGGTTTGCTGAATATTTGACTGACGACCAAAGCCTTTGCCTATTTCTTGCCCCAGGTGTCAAGTTAGCGCTCGTAAGTAAAGGAATTTTAAAGGAACTTTTTTCCCCAATGATAATAATTTCCAAATGTGTCTTGTTTCTGAGTGAATTTTATCAGAGGCATTATAATGGATAGGGTTTGTCTTGGTGAATTAAGGGGGGGGGCTACACTAAATAGTTCAGTGCCATAAATTTAGTTATCTGTTGTATGAACAAAGATCGAACAATCAAAGCAAATAGACAAGATATAATTGTTAAAGATCACTAAAACAGAGTTTGTCTGCTGATCAACATGGGAGTACCATATTATCATAATATTTCTTTCAAAGAATTTGAAGAATTGAGTCAATTCAAACACCTGCAAATAGAAATTTAAAAATATGTGGGAGGAGTGGAACAGTATCATAGGAAATCTGCAAATGGAACTGATAATAATAATAATAATAATAGTAATAATAATAATAATAATAATGATAATAATAATAATAATGATAATAATAATGATAATGATAATAATAATAATGATAATAATAATAATGATAATAATAATGATAATAATAATAATAATAATAATAATAATAATAATAATAATAATAATAATAATAATAATAATGATAATAATAATGATAATAATTACAGAATTATAATTACAGAAACACCCTCAATAGATTTAGATTTTGTCACAAAGATTAGGGAATTGGAGCATGAAGAAGCTTATAAGTACCTAGGAATTAGCGAAGGAGATGGCATACAACACCCCCAAATGAAAGAAAAAATAAGAAAAGAGTACTACAGGCGTGTACGTCTGATACTAAATACTGAACTAAACTCAAAAAATAGAATATCAGCTATAAACACATTGGCTGTCCCAGTGGTGCATTACAGCTTTAATGTCCTTAACTGGACCATAGCTGAAATTAAGCGAATGGACGCCAAAACGAGAAAGCTTCTCACTTGCTATCGCATGCATCATCCCAAAGCTGATGTTGATCGTCTGTATGTGCCCAGATCCGAAGGAGGCAGAGGATTAGTTCAACTAGAAATGTCCTACAAAACTACAACAATTGGCCTCCAAAGATACTTGGAAACTACAGAAGACTGGATGATGGTATGCGTCAAGGAACATGAAAGTAGTAAGCGTCTTTACTCCGTAATGAAAGAAGCCAACAAATTCAAACTGGAGCTTCAAATGGGCGTAGAGATGCAACTACAGCACAATACACCGGCTGAAACTGCAAAATACTTGAAAAAGACAGCAAAGACGAATGCAACCGACCAGATACAGAAGCGATGACAAGATAAACCGCTTCATGGCCAATACTCTGCCCGTATCAAACAAGCTGATGTAGACAAAACCCGTACCCATCAGTGGCTACGCAGTGCAGGGTTGAAAGCGGAAACTGAAGGTTTTATCCTTGCTGCGCAGGACCAATGCTTGCTAACTAGGAATTATCAAGCACATATACTAAAATATTGTGTGAGCCTAAAATGCAGATTCTGTGATAAATATCCAGAAACGATTGATCATCTTGTATCAGGTTGCACGATGTTGGCACCCACTGAATATAAAACCCGACATGACAGAGTGGGCCAATATCTGCACTGGAAAATCTGCAACTTCTACGGGAAGGAAACTGAAAGAAACTGGTACCAACACCACCCAGACCCGGTTACGGAGATAGGACCTGTTACAATTCTATGGGACTACACAATTCACACTGACAGAACAATCAAGGCCAACCGCCCAGATATTGTTATTAAAGACCACAAACAAAAACGGTGCCCTCTTATTGATATGGCAGTCCCTGCTGATTGCAATGTATCTTTGAAGATATTCAAAAAGCTGTCAAAATACAAGGACCTTGAAATAGAAGTCTCGAAAATGTGGCATATGGGAACATCAACAATCCCTGCTGTAGTTGGAGCCCTGGGACTGGTTGGAAAAGATTGCAGTAGACTAATTGCAGGGATTCCTGGAAGTCCATGCCTCAAGGAGATACAAAAAATTGTTCTGACAAGTACAGCCCACACTTTACGAAGGGCTCTATCTATGTAATTATTTTTTTTTTTTTTTTCGTCAGTGAAAACTGTCATGATGCCATTTCTAACCTTAGGTCCCTGGGTGGGACCGGGAAAGAAATGTGTAAACGCCAGAAAGCAAAGAAAATAAAAATGATAATAATAATAATAATGATAATAATAATAATGATAATAATAATAGTAATAATAATAATAATAATAATGATAATAATAATGATAATAATAATGATAATAATAATAATAATGATAATAATAATGATAATAATAATAATAGTAATAATAATAATAATGATAATAATGATAATAATAATAATGATAATAATAATAATAATGATAATAATGATAATAATAATGATAATAATAATAATGATAATAATAATAATAATGATAATAATGATAATAATAATAATGATAATAATAATAATGATAATAATAATAATAATGATAATAATAATAATAATAATGATAATAATGATAATGATAATAATAATGATAATGATAATAATAATGATAATAATAATAATAATGATAATAATAATAATAATGATAATAATGATAATAATAATGATAATAATAATAATGATAATAATAACAATAATAATAATGATAATAATAATAATGATAATAATAATAATGATAATAATAATAATAATGATAATAATAATAATAATAATGATAATGATAATAATAATAATAATAATGATAATAATAATAATAATGATAATAATAATAATATTAATAATAATAATAATAATAATAATAATAATAATAATAATAATAATAATAGTATAAATACAAGACTTCAAATATTATTATTGTTGTTATTATTGACCACGAAGAGAATTTTCTTGACATCGTTTCTGCATTTAGTACCTTTCATTCTCTTTTCTTTTCTTTTTTAGGTACTTTGCAGCTATAGTACGCGTATTAGGATGTATTTGCTTCTTCGCACACTTGAAATTCCTTTTTGAATTTGTTGGCTTCGCTTATTGCTGTTTAAAATTTCTTATATCTTTCATCAACATATATATTGATAGCAGTAGTGCCAGTTGTTATTGGGGGCACTGAGGACACTTCTGAAGAGCCTAAGAAAAAAAACTTGGAGCAACAAGGAATCAGAGGAAGAATTAAAAAAAAATTCTGGGGTATCGAGAAAAGATGCTGTCCTATAATGTTCAGTGTAAGATAGATGTTAATTTTCTTATGAATAATAAATTGGTCAATACTCCTGCTACTACTTCTATTACTACTACTATTATTACTACTACTACTAATAATAATAATAATAATGAAAATAATAATAATAATGAGCTTATGGCTATATCACGTTGAAATACTTATTCTCATTAGATCACCGAAGTTAAGCAACATCATTACTAAGATGGGTGATGGCTGGGGAATGCTACTTATACCAACCGAAGATTTCTAGGTGTGGTCTGATGTTGCTTCTGGACTGACCATTTACAAGACCTACCTGGAATTGGGTGAAAGACAGGAATAAAAAAGGACTGAAGATAACCAATAGACATTTGTTCTAAACTTGCAATTTGCATACAATGGGTGAGAAAAGAGATAAGTAGATCAGTATTGCCAGGAAGCTGAGGATGCGGTGGAATATTTTGATGGCAGTAGTGGCAGTTGTTATTGGAGCACTGGGAACACTTTTGAAGAGTCTAAGAAAAAAAACCTGGAGCAACAAGGAACCAGAGGAAGATTTTTAAAAAATGCTGGAGTTTTGAGGAAAGATGTCATTTAATATTCAGTGTAAGATAGATGTTAATTTTCTTGGGAATAATAAATTGGTCAATACTGCTACTACTACTATTATTACCATTACTGCTACTGCTAATGCTACTACTACTACTACTAATAATAATAATAATAATGAAAATAGTATTAGGTTGGTGCAAAAATAAATGACGTTTTCTAACATATGTTACTATGTCAGAAAACGTCATTATTTTTGCACCAACCTAATAACAATAATAATAGTATAAGTACAAGTCTTCAAATATTATTATTGTTATTATTATTGACCTTGAAGAGAATTATCCTGACATCGTTTCTGCATTTGGTACATTGCATTCTCTTTTCTTTCTTTTTTTCTTTTTTTAGGTTTTTTGCCGCTGCAGTACGCGGGTCAGGATGTATTTTCACTTATTCACACACTTCCCCTTTTGAATTTGATGGCTTCATTTATTGTTGATTAAACTTTCTTATCTCTTTCCTATACCGTTCTCCAGGACAGACGTGATCAATTAATATGTGGTAGACAGACGTGTTATTAGCCTATATTTTAGGGATCATTTGCTTCACCCGTTTTAGGCAGGTGATATGTAATACTTTCAGTGATCCATCCCGGAATTTCATAGACGTTATTAATTAGCATTGATCAAGTTGGTGCAAAATGATGGCTGATAAAACCAAAAATTGTATATCTTGTTATGTTGCGGGGGATTTTCATTCTGTTAGAGATTACCTAACTGTATTCCTGGCTATGTTTTCCATTCTTAATCCAGGTTTATCCGTCTATTTTTTCTTGTTATCGTTTGATCCTCTCAGCATTAGGATTACATTTCTTTGGATTGTTCCAAATATTCTCCCTAGATTTTTTCACTTCTTCAATTGAAGACTTCTATAACCGATTTTCTAATTTCTAATGTAAAATATCTTGAAGTCCGTTTGGAATATATTATTAGGTTGGTGCAAAATTAATATAGCTTTTTTGACGTTCAACTTCAAAAGAAAAACGACATTTTTGCACCAACCTAATATTTTGTCTATAGAAACTTCAAAGCTTTTTATATTGTTTTCTTCTCTGTGCCTTTCACTGCAATTTCTGTTTAACTATTAGGTTGTTGCAAAAATAATGTCGTTTTTTGACGTTCAACTTCAAAAGAAAGACGACATTTTTGCACCAACCTAATATTTTGTCTATAGAAACTTCAAAGCTTTTTATATTGTTTTCTTCTCTGTGCCTTTCACTGCAATTCCTGTTTAACTATTAGGTTGTTGCAAAAATAATGTCGTTTTTTGACGTTCAACTTCAAAAGAAAAACGACATTTTTGCACCAACCTAATATTTTGTCTATAGAAACTTCAAAGCTTTTTATATTGTTTTCTTCTCTGTGCCTTTCACTGCAATTCCTGTTTAACTATTAGGTTGTTGCAAAAATTATCTCGTTTTTTGACGTTCAACTTCAAAAGAAAAACGACATTTTTGCACCAACCTAATATTTTGTCTATAGAAACTTCAAAGCTTTTTATATTGTTTTCTTCTCTGTGCCTTTCACTGCAATTCCTGTTTAACTATTAGGTTGTTGCAAAAATAATGTCGTTTTCTCACATATGTTACTATGGGAGAAACGACATTATTTTTGCACCAACCTAATATTTGCTTGATTTATGTAATTTCATATTTCTGCTTCAATTTACTTTTCTGTATTTAAACCTTTGAATTTTATGACGTATCATTTAGTTTTCGATAATTCACTTCTGACTTCCGGAATTTCTCACTTTAATTTTGCCTTCCAAGTTGACCCTTTTTGTCTGTTGTTTAATCTCTTGTCATGCTGTTAAGTTTATCAGTAGCTGCTAAAGCTGTTACATATATGACATTTGTTTTCCCTTTGTCTCTTCGTTGACGATGTTTGCAATGTAGCTTTATATATTTTCACAATATGTTTATTGGACTTTGCCATATGAATTTTTGGAAGCCAGCCTCTTTCTGGCATTTGCGTGCGGGTTACTTTGATGACAATTTGAATGATGCGTTTTTTTAGCTTCAGTGATTTCAACTCCACTGTTTTCTTAGAATTCTGCTCTAAATTCGTTTGATTCATCATCAGTGAGAAAATCGGAATCAGTGAAATTGTTTATGTCTTTTATGATGTAAACGAACACCGGTTGTCACTTTTGTAATGTCAACAAATAACTTGTTGTCACTTTTGTAATGTTCGTCGTAGTAGGGACTTTGTAATCGCAGATATAACTATAGTAACGCCGAGGAACAATGCTGGTGTCAGACGCCTTTGAATATCACTCGCACTAATAGTACTTGCTCGATAATACTCGCTCGAAACGTAACCACTGAATAGTGATCTGAATAGAGAAATAGTATAGTGAACACAGTATATAATAGCAGTCCGTATACTAATAGAGGATAGAGCAGAAATAGTGATCCGTATAGTAATAGAGGATAGAATAGAAATAACGATCTAAATAGTAATAAAGGATAGACTAGAAATGGAGGTGAATTTGACGCCAAGCTACTTTCTGCATATGGGTTTCCTTTATGATTACGTGGTCTACTTAATTTAATAATGTGATCGCCTGTGTTTGCTCAGTGGCGATCTATGTTCAAACTCAAGTGTCGGCAGCGACACTGTATTCCTATAAAACACTGTCACAGCTAGATACTTCCCTTTTACTTCCTGAGAGATCATTATTTCGTATCTAATTTATTTTCGTTATATCGTCTGTCATATTTGCTCTTTCCACGCTTGCCTCATTTTTGCTTAGGTTATGTCTCATTGTACTTTCTCTTATATTTAGTTTTCATCGCATGATGTCCTTGCAGACATTGGAAAACATTTTGGGGTCTAGATAGGGCCTTATTTTAATTCTTACAATATCTTTCCATATTTTGTATGTTGGACCCGTCTTTTGTGGATTTCCGAATGCAGTGAAAAAAGTTGTCATGACTTATTTAAATTCATCACGATACCATTTCGTCAATTAACTTACCAGGTGTTTCATTGCGGGTGGAAGAGCTTGTTTCAGTGACAGGTTTTTTGGCCCGAGACTTGTTCGTCTCTGCGGGACGCGACAATTGTTTACCAGCTTGAAGATCGATCCGGTATAAGTTTTTGTTTGTAAACACTGAGATTTGTAATTTTCGGCATTTTTTCCGACAAGGGTTAATTTTATTATTATTATTATTATTATTATTATTATTATTATTATTATTATTAACCCCAAGCAAGGCGTCACAGCCATTAGAACGTAAACGGCTACTGAGAGAGAAAGAGGATGAAAATACAAATGAGGGGGAAAGGACAATAAAAGAACAGGTGTTAAGGAAGACAGAAGATGCCGATTGATGTTGCACTTAATTTTTTCAAGATTGTAGTTGACAGGGAAGCAAGAACCCAGAAGTGAGTTCTAAACCCGAGAAGTACGAGAAAAGAAATTATAGGGTTTGGTTTGGCTTGATTTGGATTATTTAATGCTGACAACATCATTAGGATAGATTCGTATAAATAGAATATGTATTCTTTGGTTTAGATTGGTTTGGTTTATTTTGTTTTACGGCATATCAACTTCAATGGGTTATTTAATGCCGACAACATTGATCGAAATAAAGGGTTCATTTCGATATTCCAACCACCTGAAGAAGGCCGAAGTGTACAACGGCCGAAACGTCGTAATAAATATTTCGACAAAGATGAGGACAATAGTCGGAATAATGTAAATATTATTATTATTATTATTATTATTATTATTATTATTATTATTATTATTCCTTTGATTTCTGGTATATACACATTTCTTTCCGAGACCCGCCCAGAGACCTAAGGTTAGAAATGGCATCATAGCATTTTCCATTGACCAATTGAAAAAACACACATATTTTACATAGACAATGCCCTTCGTCAGGTGTGGGCTGTACTCGTGACAACATTTTTTTTGTATTTCTTTATGGCATGGGCTTCCATGAATCCCTTCAATGATTCTATTAGAATAATTTCCAACCAATCCGTGGGCTCCAACTACAACAGGGATTATTGATGTTCCCATGTGTCACATTTATTATTATTATTATTATTATTATTATTATTATTATTATACATATTCTGCTTCCTTTTTTTTTTGTCATCCATTGTTAAGAATTTATAAGTTTGTTTTTGTTGATTACATTAATAGCTGAAGACCTTCAGTCGTAATCATAAAACAGAAAATAATAAAAATGGAAAATGCATAAAACGAAAAAAAAAACAGACAAATCAAAAGCTGAACTCACTAAAATCCAAGCATGATTCATAGCATCATTTTTTTTTTAATACAAAATAGGCCATTTTCGTTAATCCGTCTTCAAGTCCCGACAGCGCTATGAACGTGACCTAACGACCGTGGTCCGAGGCCCCTTCTCACAAACCAATCGAACGAACGGATTTATATAAGGGCTTTGCCCTCCTTACTTCCACAGAACATTAAAACAGACGGGCGCACACCACACATGCACATAGAAAATCCAAAGTAAATAGACATTCTTGTGCAGAAATATACGTACGTAGATACATATATTCACGCATCTGCCAGTCTAATGGTGCAAAGAAATATTCATTATATATATATATACATATATATATATATATATATATATATATATATATATATATATATATATATATATATATATAGAGAGAGAGAGAGAGATATGAACAGAATAAGATAGATACGAATAGACTGAGATAGAGATAAAATGAACAAAATCATAAAAACAAGCATTTCTCTCCACAAATCTCTCTATAAACACACATGCACGCAGACACACACACACACACACACACACACATATATATATATATATATATATATATATATATATATATATATATATATATGTTGTTTAAATATGTCGTATATTTGTTGACATCGGAAATAGAGTATTTATACTTGTATACTCTATTTCTCTATATTTCTCTATGTATCTATTTATTTATATCTACCTATATATATCTACACACACACACACAAACACACTCTCACACACACATATATATATATATATATATATATATATATATGCTCGCGTATCATGCGACTTTTGAAGACGTCATATTGAAGCTTTGACTACAGTAAATTGATATATAATTTGATCAACGGCGTCGCCAGGCTCAGCAGTTCATACGCTAATTTTAAATCTCGTTTATGATGCGACCTTCTTAAAATTAGCTTCAAAATTACGTCTTCAAATGCTGCATGATATGCGAGTATATAGAGTCTTTATAAGGAATCAATGGATTTTTATCCGACATTATTTATCCGACGTTATGTTATGAATACTCATATTTGTGTTGATGCCGTTTTATTTTAGAAAGTGTGAATTATATATATATATATATATATATATATATATATATATATATATATATATATATATATATATAAAGTGTTAGTCGTTTTGAAAAAATCTTAGGTATTTCGGCTTGTAATTGAACAAAACAATGCCAAGAAAAAATGAGGAATAAAAAAAGAATGAAGTAAGAACATGAAATTAGGACAAAAAACAATCCTCTAGAATTCAAGCTCAGTGTCCAAAGAAAAAAAAAACAACTCCAAAACGAGTAAAAGTAACTACGTAAAGGGCTCAATACACTAAGTAGAGCAAGCCTAATATAATATATAGCTATATATTCTGCTCTATTTTTTACCCTTTGGCCAGTTTACCCTGATGATCCGTGTAGGTGAAACATAGGTACGTTTACCTGGCTCTTTAAGTTTATATTATATATATATATATATATATATATATATATATATATATATATATATATATATATATATATATATATATATATATATATATATATTACGAAATGGACAAAGTCCGACAATTTATTTATTAAAGATATTTTTATGTTTAACGTTATAGATACAAGTATTTAAGTAAATGCTCTGTTTATAATAAACAGTATTAAATAACATTTACCGGCCTGAATGTCCGAGAAATTTTCATAGAAAATATTCGTTCTTTGACAGGATTCGAACCTGCATCCTATACGGAACCGTCATTTACGCTGACGTGCCTTACCGTTAGGCTACAAAGAAGCGTTCGGCAGTAAATTCGACCTTGTCTACCGAACGCTTCTTTGTAGCCTAACGGTAAGGCACGTCAACGTAAATGACGGTTCCGTATAGGATGCAGGTTCGAATCCTGTCAAAGAACGAATATTTTCTATGAAAATTTCTCGGACATTCAGGCCGGTAAATGTTATTTAATACTGTTTATTATAAACAGAGCATTTACTTAAATACTTGTATCTATAACGTTAAACATAAAAATATCTTTAATATATATATATATATATATATATATATAAAATAACAAGTGATAGATTTTTTTATTTTTTAGTCCAATACATCATATTCCTTAAACGTTATTTTTTTTTAACATTTTAGAAATTGCTTTGTTAGGATACTAACATGAACAGATATGTATATTTTGAGAGCCATTGAAATATTTGTTTCGAAAGCCACTTTTTATCTTTGCTTGATCATCGAAGCGTTTCTAGGCCGGTATATGTAAATAAATAACCATAGCATTTAATAAATAAACACAGCCTACGTCTACTCAAACATGGGTATCCACTAAAACTAATGTTTAAGTAATAATATATAGATAAAGAGAGAGAGAGACAGAGAGAGAGACGGAGAAAGTGAGGGGGAAGGGAGAGCGTAAATATCTACACCCTTGTGCAAAATAATTTAAACAAAACGTATAATTTTGTTATTATTTACTTTATTTTCGTATTTTTCCAATGAAGCCTTACCCAATGCACATGTTAATACTTCGTATGTACATTCCACAAATTCGTTCTTTGCAGACTGACCACAGATTCTCGATTGAATTTAAATCAGGAGAGTTTTATGGCCAACCTTTAGTACTTTGATTTGCTCACTGGTAAGGCTTGCCATTGTGTTCGTCCAGCGTTACAATTTTCGTACGCTTCCTTGGAGTAGGGTCCATCGCAGAAAAAGACCGTAGGACAACTAATCGACAGTCGAGACAATATAGTTTGGGCGTGTTAAGAATCTGATGCAGTGACAGATGAGGCAATATTTTGCAATGCAAAACAAATTTCATCTTGCACCCTGAAAATAAATTCAAATTACTGCGCACCACTCGTAAATGACCTAATCTGAGGAAAAATAGAAATCGATTACACCCTGTCACTCCAGTGGGTCTAAAACTGACCGTACGGTAAATGAAAGGAAATTAAAGCGTTTGTTTTAATTAATTTGCACAAGGGTGTATATAACAGAGAGCGTGAAAGAATGAAATGAATGTAGAATTATTTACAAAATCTCGCTCAGTTTGGGGAGAAAGTACACATATGGAATACTCAATGAATAATGAACTCTAAAAGTATAATGATTCATTAGAGTAGCCTTTACGCTGTTATGAAATTCCTAGATAGACAGACAGACTGATAGAAATGTTGGGTCGGTGATGCTCCGGTAGTAATACTTTGTTGGAGACTATAATGATTGCGATTGGCATTACATTTAAATTTTAAACATTGTAGGTAACAGGAAAGCAGGTGAGTTCCAGAGGCGAGAAGTTCGAAAAAAGAAACTATTAGAATAGAACCTATGGTTAAGCAACAAATGACTATAAAAAGGCAGTGTTGATTCTTTACGTCTAATTAGTTCAAATAATGCACTGAGTATTATTTACGTCAAGTGGCAATAATTATAAGTAATATGATGCACTAAAATAAGTAACCAAGTAATCGTTCTCTAAATATCGGTGCATTTTTAAATTCATTTGGTGATAGTGTCGAACAGTCAGATATTAGATGATTAATAGTCTCCTCTGAGCGTGTACAAAAATTATTTTTTTACAGTATATAGCAACAACAATAGCCACGGCAGTGAAGGTGTTTTATTTTTTTTTTATTGTTATTTTTTATCGCAGATCGTGCAATTATATCCTCACGTTGATTGATCACTGTTTACGTTTCCAGATTATGCTGATAGACGTATGAAAAGATCATTTTCTCCCTTTCCTTTTCTTTCCCCGTCTCGAGTAAGCAGATTCGTTTCTCACCATTTTAAATTTTCTGTCTTCCACTGATACTTTATCCCCCCATGTAAATAAAATAAAAATAAAAACGAAAAAGAAATTGAAAAGATGCTTTCAAAATAAAAAATAAAGCAATAAAAAAATAAGAATAAGTTAATAAGGAAAATTAAATTGCGTATAAAATCGAGTTGATCTGCAGGGTCATCGGTTGAAAAGATGCGGACGCACACAATTAGGGATTTCTTTGTGTGGACTAAAGTTGGCGGGAAAGGATTTAAAGAAACAGACGAACATGTCAAGAGAAAGAGAAAATGAAGAATTAAAAAAAAAAAAAGAAAAGAATAAAAACAATGTGAAAGGTCCAATCGTTACTGCTTTTCTTCGGTCCCTGATCCGGTTCGCTTTCAGAGGATGGACCTTGTCCGGCCTGGTGAATAATTATGAAAATATTTAAAAGACTATAAAATTTGGTTATTTATTATTGGCTAGATGGATGAGATGTGGACAGCGTCATAAAAGACAGAAGACATTGGTGGGGTTGCGTAAAGATGGTGGGGTTGGATAAAGCCATGGAATAAATGGGAATTTACTTTGGAATTGGGACGGTGAAAATGACAGAGAATAACGTAGGGAACTTGGAAAAAAATGAAAAATGAGAACGATCTTGATGGCGGGAGAGAATATGGCAAAGTGGGGATCGGAAGAAGAAGAAGAAGAAGAAGAAGAAGAAGAAGAAGAAGAAGAAGAAGAAGAAGAAGAAGAAGAAGAAGAAGAAGAATTAAGGAGGGGTGCGGGAGGAGGAGGTGGATGGGGATAAAAGAGAAGAAGAAGGAGGTGGATGGGGATAAAAGGGGAGAAGAAAAAGAAGAAGGAGGAGGAGGATGGGGAGAAAAGAAGGAGGAGGCGGCGGAGAAGAAGAACAAAAAGAAACATAATAATAATAATAATAATAATAATAATAATAATAATAATATTAATAATAATAATGATGATTGAGAAAAGAAAGAAAGGAAAAAGAAGGACAGCAACAACAACAACAAGAAAAAAGAAGGATGATGATGATGAGGAGGGGGAGGAGGATGATAATAATAATAATAATAATAATAATAATAATTGTGAGAAGATTAGAATCTAACAAAGAGAAGAAAGAAGAATTAAAGGAAACGAAAAAAAGAATCGAGAGAATAAGTTCTGGGGAGCTGAAAATTTCTCAGTTCGACGTTTAATCTAGGACTTTTCAGCCCCTCCTTATATATTCTCGTTTTTTCGGAGTTCTCATAGAAGAAGAAGAAGAAGAAGAAGAAGAAGAAGAAGAAGAAGAAGAAGAAGAAGACTTGATTAGATATAAAAGAAAAAGAAGAAAAAACAATGTTTGATTTAAAGTAGAAGTTCGCAAGAATTACATTGAAGGAAAGAGAATATTGAGAAAGGAGTGTAGATAGAACGTTAATAAAAGGAAGAGCAACATATTTGGTTAAAAATGAAGAAAATCAAAATAGCCGTGGAAAAAAAAAAGAAGGAAAAATAAGAAATATAGCAAATTGGCGACGATGACAATGATGACAGAATCCTTAATGACGTTGGTGAAAAATGAACTAAAAAAATAGGAAGAAGAATAAAATAAAAGGAATGCAAGAACCATTTTAATGGACGAAAACTAGAGAAAAGATGAAAGGAAACACAAAAGAATGAATGAAAGAAGAAAAAAAGAAATAAACACAAAAAATTACTAAAGAAGGGAAGAAAAAAAACGCAAGAAATACAAAATCGTAAAGAGGAAAAAAAGTAAATTAAAAAGATATGGACGAACAGAAATAAACTATTTTTAAGCAGCACCTTGTTTGCAGATAAATTTTCCAGCCGCTAAAAAGGGGGCAAAGGTCAACCGATTGGGTCTTTCCTCAGATTGGCGCGAATTATGGTTGAGATCTGCTTTATTTGCAGCTCTTTAGGATTGTATTTGAAAAAAGAAATACACAACACCAATAGACAGCGCGTTTCTGCGTTATGTACTTAGAAAAATTTGACTTAACCACGAATCTATGGCTCCGAATCTGAACATAACACATTACGACTGTTGTAGCCAACCTACTCTTTTCTCTGTACGTGTGAACAGAACGTACACATTATTGTGTGGGAAAAGTGTATAAACGTCTCCTTGTGTAGGTATATATCTCTAAGGTTTGATCCCACTGCTTATGTGCGCTTGTCTTCAAGATAAAGGCATTATTCTAATTAAATGTGCTTGTCTATCTGAAGCTTTATAGAATTTGATGCGCAAAGTCACGAAAAAAGTAAATACAAGATACAGCGATATTTTGAAGCAAGAATCTTTCCTATGTAGGTCTTTAAACACACGCCCACATCAAGCAAAATCAAGAGTTTAATGTGGGCAAGGCCAGGTAAGTATGAGTAGATTTTGTGATGGCAAGGAACACCCGTTGCCACTTTTGCATGGTCAACGAATACTCGTTGTCACTTTCGTAATGTTCGTTGTAGTAGAGACTTTGTAATCGCAGATACAATTATAGTAACGCCGATGAACAATGCCGGTGTCAGACGCCTTCGAATGTCACTAGCACTAATAGTACTTGCTCGATTATATCTCATTCGAATAGTAACCACTGAATAGTGATCTAAATAGAGAAATAGTATAGTGAATAGAGTAGAGAAACGCTTTCTTTCTTTCGTTTTTTTTTCTTTCTTTCTTTCTCTTCTTCGTTTTCTTTCTTTCTTTCTGTCTTTCTTTCGTTCCCATTTCTCTTTTGCTTTCTTTCTTTCTTTCTTTCGCTTTTTCGCCTTCGCTTTTTTCTTTCTTTCTTTCTTTCTTTCTTTCTTTCTTTCTTTCTTCTCCTTCGCTTTCTTTCTTTCTTTCTTTCTTTCTTTCTTCTCCTTCGCTTTCTTTCTTTCTTTCTTTCTTTCTTTCTCCTTCGCTTTTTCCTTTCTTTCTTTCTCTTCTTCCGTCTTTTTTCGCTTCTTCTCCTTCGCTTTTTCCTTTCTTTTTTCTCTTCTTCCGTCTTTTTTCGCTTCTTCTCCTTCGCTTTCTTTCTTTCTTTCTTTCTTTCGTTATTTTATTAAAATAAAAAAAGTGATTTTGCTATATATTTTACCGTCTATCGTCGCAATCAAACACCAATGTCCCTTTGTTTATCTGATATAATGGCAGGAGGTAACGTTCATGATGAATAAGTAGCAAATAATAATTTTTGTGATGTCAACGAACACTCGTTGCCACTTTTGCAATGTCAACAAATAGTCGTTGTTACTTTCGTATGCTCGTTGTAGTAGAGACTTTGTAATCGCAGATACAACTATAGTAACGCCGTTGAACAATACCGGTGTCAGACGCCTTTGAATATCACTCGCACTAATAGTACTTGCACGATATCTCGCTCGAGAAGTAACCACTGAATAGTGATCCAAATAGTAATTCGGATAGTGGGATATTCACTACTCGCCTTACGCGGTGTGAAGTGGTTTAAGGCCGAGTTTATTGTGGGAAATTCTAGCACGTAGGATCGGCCAAAAATTTCCCGTAGACCCCGTATAAAACGGGGTCGGGTAGCTATCTCCCGAGACGAAACTCTGCCCTTTGACATAACCTCATCTGCCCGGAGGAAAAGAAAGTGACCAGTACTCTTTCAGAGTAATCCGGAGACTGATGATATTCACTAACCGCCTCACGCGGCCGGATGTGGCCCAAGGACGAGTTTATTGTGGGGTATCCGAGCCCGTAGCCCCGGGCAAAAATTCCCCGTAGACCTCATAAAAAGCGGGGTCGTGTAGCTGTCTACCACCCCAGACGAGACTCTGCCGTTTGGCATAGCCTCGTCTAGGTTTCTCTCTACACAGAGGCAGAGAGTTCGACATGCACACCTCCGAAGTAATCCTGAAACTGATCACTTAGACGCCACGCTCATTCCCATATATACCTTTCTTTTACCTTCACGTGGTCAACAAATTCAAAATGGGATCGCCTGTGTTTGTTCTCTGCTGATCTGTGTTCAAACTCCAGTGTCGGCAACGACATTTTATTCCTATATAACAGTAGATTTCAAAGCTTTTTACTCTCGCATCGAATTTATCAGATGTGTTATCTTTTCTTCTAGAATAGCTGACCAAAGTCGGTTTGAGAACCCGAAGCAAATCTTTTTTCAAAGTGTTTTTTTTTTCTATGATATTTTTTTTTTCGTTAATGGATTAACATTCATACAAAGAAATAAATGTCCCCATGATAACATTTTTATAACTTGTTAAACCTGCAGTTCTTTTCTTTATTGTAAGGCGTTGAGCTTAATCGAAAAAGAAAAATTGTCATATGTCTAAAGAGGCACTGTTCACACATTTCATACAATCCAAGAAATTTGAATGCCAATGTTACAAATTATTGAAAATAAAAGTTCGACATATTCGTGGCAATTACGTCGAAATTCAAACTAAGGAAATGAATATTCATAAAAAGAAATGACAGTATATCATGTTTATAAATGCTGATTCATTTACATTACATTTTTCTGGTTGCTCTGTGATAACAAAGACGTGTCATACTTCTGGATGCTCTGAGATTAAAAGAAGTGTTTTTTTCTTCTGGCTGCTCTGCGATTAAAATAGGTGTCTTTTTCTGGACGTTCTGACATTGAAACAGGTGTCTTTATTCTGGATGCTCTGAGATCAAAACAGGTATCATTCTTTTGGATGCTGTGATTAAAAGAGTCGTCTTTCTTCTGCCTGATTCAGTATTAAAAGAGGTGTCTTTTTTTCTGGCTATCCTGAGATAATAAGAGGTGTCTTTCTTATGGCTGCTCTAAGATTAAAAGCGTTGTCTTTCTTCTGGCTCCTCTGACATTAAAAGAGTTGTCTTTCTCCTAACTCCCCTGAGAGTAAAAGATGTCTTTCATCTGGCTGCCCTGAGATTTAAAAAGGTGTTTTCCTTCTGGATGCCCTGAAATTAAAAAAGGTATCTTTCTTCTGGCTGATATTAGATTAAAACACGTGACTTTTTTCTGGCTGCTCTAATATAAAAAGAATTATTTTTTCTACCATAAGATATGTCTTCTTCATGCTGCCCTTAAATAAAAAGAGATTCCTTTAGTTTAGCTTCTCTGCAATAATGTGGTGTCTTTCTCTATTATCTTGGTTCCTCTTCACACATTTTACTCTCGTCTCTAAAGTCGTCTAATTATGTTCTTTTAAACAAAAAAAAGTTATTTTTTTAAAAAAAACTTCTTACAATCTAAAAATATTTTCTAGCGTTAAATAACCTGCAAAGTGTTGATAAACCTTAAAAAAGAAATAACTGCTAATAAATTTTCCCTTTTTATACTATTCCTATTACACTTTGCAGTATTAGCTTAAAGTATTTGAATATTTTGCAGGAAGCATTGTCATGTATTAATAATTTTTGATTGGCGTTTCTTTCATATTCTTTCTCTTGCTTTTACACTAAACACTTCTCAAAGGGTTAAAAAATATCATTCTATCTTCCCTGATTAAGAAAATTAATGTTAAGAATGAATAGTAACTGAAAGAGATTAACTCTTTGGGACCTGCGTTCCTGAACAATTGTAACCCTTCTGCCTGAAATCCTGAATCAAAATTCGTAAATAATTGGTATACAACTATAGTACGCCGTTGAGCAATACTGGTTTCAAACGTCCTCGAATAGCAATCGCACTAATAGTACCTTCACGCTAATACTCGCTCGAATAGGAATCCGTATAGTGATCCGAATAAAGAAATGGTATTGGAAATAGAGTAGAAAAGTAGTATAGAGTAGAAATGGTGATCCGAATAGTAATAGAGGATAGACTAGAAATAAGGATCAATCGTCAGGCGACTTCCTATATACGCGTTTCCTCTATGGCTACGTGATCTACTTAATTCAATAATGGGATCGCCTGTGTTTGCTCACTGGCGATCGATGTTCAAACTCAAGCGTCGGCAGCCACGCTTTATTCCCATATAACACCTTCCTTGAGCTGAATTGATTAAAAAAAAAAAGTATCTTAATATCCTCATGTCAAGACCTAATTACTTTCTATTAACTTTATCATCATCATGATCTTTACTTCCTACCACTCCCACTTCGACCCATATACACAACTCAATCATCCTTACTATTTTAACAATAACCATTTACCTTGAGTAGCTCACTAATTTGTTATAGGAAAATGCAAAAACTGAATGTATATTCGAAGAGAATAGAAATAATATGAAAGCAATACAAATCAAAAATTTTGATTTGTATTGCTTTCATATTATTTTATTAATTCAGACTACGACAGGCTTGGAATCCTTTATCCGAAGTTCTTGGGAGCGGAAGTGCTTCGGTTTTAAAATTCTTTTCGGACTTTGGACTACAGACTATTTAATTATCATATAGCATTTATAAAATTAGACAGCTTGGGAATTGAACCCAAGCATAAAAAAGATATACATTTACATTTCATAACTCGGCTTATACAAATATGGTGAAGATAGTTTTATATAAATAACATATACCCAGAAAAAATTTTGTATAAAATTTAATAAATTTTGTGTACATACAGATACAAGTAATGACGCTAGTCATGTAATACTTACGTGGATTTTTAAGTGATGAAATTAAGATTTTACACAAAAATTGTTTTTTACTTTCTGTACGTTTACACAAACATGGTCACTACTTACAAAAATATATAAATGCAGGATTTTTTGACGTTTTGAATAATATGCTTACTGAGCACGAAACACCTGGATAATGATCCACGAATGAAGGTGTTGTAGTAACGAAGACTAACAAAAAAACAGCGCCAACGTAGGATACGTAGCTGGTTTTTCTGAAAGATCTCATTTGTAGCAAGTTATAACAGCACGTGAAAAACCTTGATATTTTACAGATTTTCGGATTTTTTAATTTCGTATAAAGGATACTCAACCAGTATTACTGTTAAGTGTAAAATGCAAGAGAAATATGAAGAAAGTAATATGAAAAAAAGAAATTAAAAAAGACATATAATAAATATATATATATATTAAAAAGACATAATAAATAAGTATATATTAAAAAGGCATATAATAAATAAATATATATTAAATATATATAGTTTCAAAACATAATAGAGAAGTGAAAGGCAGAAATATAAAATATTTCAATGAAAGTTTATTCTGTAATCTACTTTGATCAGTTTAATCATGAAATAATAATGCAAAATGAAATTTGAGCTCATCACGAAATAATTGTTAGTGAGATCCTTGTACGTCATATTTGATGCAGATAGATTTTATATTAGGCACCAATTCAGTCAGCTCAAGTCTCAAGTCTCCTCGTTTGGTGATATCCAGTCGATTTGTTGTCTTCAATAACAAATAATTGACAACATTAAAACTAAACTAATTCATTGGTAATAAATCATTCACGAATTTCCCCCTTATTTTTATAGTATTGTAAGTTGAAGTGTGCACATCCTACGCATGATCAACAAAAATATGACCATGCCCTACCGGTGGGGTATGTGCCCCATGTTGGGAATCAACGATTTAGATAGACGGTTTCTGACTATATTTTTACCTTGTTGAGTGAAGATTTTGAACTGGAAAACAAAGTTTTAAGTAAAGTGAACGCCTAAGAAAAAAGTCAAAGATATACTGAGAAATAAAGAACTAGATGTAAAAATTATATGAAGGAAAAGACAAAATAGAACAACGAGGGGATAGAAAGCTTTTTCTTCTAACGTTTCGTTAGAAGAAAAAAAGCAAGAAAGAAAAGCACTGGAAAATGAAGAGAAATAAAAAAAAAATCGGTGAAGGAGAGACAGAAGCGAAAAAGAGTAGGGAGAAAAGAGAAGGAAAAAGAGAATAAACGATCGTGATAGACGCTGTCTCAAAGAGTGAGAGGAAACTAAATGAAACCAGGAGAGATTGCGACGCGTAATCAAGCAAACACGGATGTAATATGGCCGACATCAGACGGTAATGTGTCGACATGCGCAGATTGATTGGCTGAACCCCTAAAAACACGAAGTGTCGTTGACATTGCAAACAAAACGTGAGATTCGCTCCCGTCGAATACAATGGAAACTAAACGAAACATCTTTGCTTTCCATAACATCGTTTTGAGTCGCCATTTTCTCTTATATTCCACACGTTATATACCCTCTATGTTTTAGGGGCCGAAGATTTTAATAGATTCTTATTGATTTCATTCGTTTATTCATTGTCATTTTTAACGTTCCCTTTTTCTTTTATTTATTTATTTTGGCTCGTGCCTTTTCATCTAACTTTTGGCGTGTTTTCTTCTTCTTTTTCGCTTTTTCATTCTCCCTTCTTAATCTTATCAGTTTTCCTTTCTCACACTTCTTTTTTCAATCTTCTTTTTTCTGATTATTGTTTTTTTTTTTTTTTCAATATTCTCGATTTTTTCTTCTTCTTCATCTCCTTCTTGAACTTATTTTCTTTCATTTTCTTTTTCTTCCTTCCTTTCTCTTTTTATTCCTTGCCTTTTTTTCCTCATCCTCCTCCTTTTTCGTTTTCCTGGCATTCTCCTCCTTTCTTCTTTTTAACTTTTATCTTCCTCCCTTTATTCTTTGCATTTAGCTCCTCCTCATTTCTTTTTCTTCTTCACTATATTGCCATTCTTCTTCTTCTTCTTCTTCTTCCTCCTCCTCCTCCGCCTCCTCCTCCTCCTCCTTCTTCTTCTTCTTCTTCCTTCTCGGCACTTCTCTTTTTTATGAAAAGTGTAACATAGTATTGATTCCATTTTACCATTCAATTACCCAGCATTATGATATGCAGACTATATATCATATTCTATAATATACAAGGGGGCACCTCGATGCGGTGTAATGGTTAGCAAGCTCGGCTCGCTAGAACAATTACGACTGAGTAATGAGTTCGATCCTCACTGGGTACCCCCTTATTCCGGCCTTGTGCCACATCTAATCTACGCTTGGAAAATCCCTATACAAGGTGTCCATAAAGTTCGTGTGGACTCTAAAAAAATTTACAACTTTATTTATATTTGCGATAGATATAATCTGTAAAAAATTTTATAAATTTTAATGTACCTAATTTTTGAATATAGCTAAAATAACTGACGTGATTCCAGGCATTACTGTAAATCAGTTGACAAATGTTTTCCGTGAACTGCAAAATCATATTACTCTTTTTATTGCTAATGATGGGGGACATGTGGAAACTTAAAGAAAATTGCAATAAAACCTTAAAAAATATAGATTTACTTCTTTCTAATCCTTTTTACAAATTATTTCCATCGCAAATACAAATAACGTCATAATTTTTTTAATGTGCACACAAACTTTATGGACACCCTGTATATACATGTGTGTGCGTGTGTGTGTGTGTGTGTTTGTGTATTTAGGCAGCAATCCTTCTTTCATGCATCATTCATCGAATATGAGAGATAAGGTGCTTTGATTTAGCCCGTATGTAGTATGTATTCATATAATGTTTTATTTTCAAAACACGGTCAAGATATTATGCCCATGTTCATCATATAAATTCATACTTACAACAATCTATTTCTTGTTAACAGTTTTTCAACCTTGAAAATGGCTAAATGTATAGCAGAAAGTGCTCGGAAAAAAAGAATAATTGGACAGTTTTTATACAATTTCTTATGCAATCTTATAATTGTTTTCTATTCGGAGGATAAATTATTTTATACAATTTATTCTCCGAATAGATAAATTATAAGATTACATGAGTAATTGTATAAAAAACTAAATGAAAGCATCTTGTCTGTCATAATTAATGAAACCTGCATATATATATATATATATATATATATATATATATATATATATATATATATATATATATATATATATATATATACATATATATATATATATATATATATATATATATATGTATGTATATATATTATGAAATGTACAAAGTCTGACAATTATTTAAGACATTTTAATGTTTATACGTTCTTTTTACAGATACAAATATCTAGGTAAATGCTGTTTTTAATAAACAGTATTAACAACATTTATCGGCCTGAATGTCCTAGAAACTTTCATAGAAACTTTTTTTTTAAATAAATGTTCTGTTTATAATATTATAATAATTTACTTAAACATTTATATCTATAAAAAGAACGCATAAACATAAAAAAATGTCTTAAATAATTGTCGGACTTTGTCCATTTCATAATGTATGGCGTCATTTGTTTGCATTTGGATACACATTGAGCACATATCAATGAATGAGAGAAAATCATGGAGAATTGTGTTTAAAAATCGTTTAAGGCACGTCAGTCTATATGACAGTTCCGTATAGGATACAGGTTCGATGCCTGTCGGAGAAGGAATATTTTCTATGAAAATTTCTCGGACATTCAGGCCGGTAAATGTTGTTTAATACTCTTTATTATAAACAGAGCATTTACTTAAATATTTGTATCTATAAAAAGAACGTATAAACATAAAAAAATGTCTTACATATATATCTATATATATATATATATATATATATATATGTGTGTGTGTGTGCATATATATATATATATATATATATATATATATATATATATATATATATATAGTTTTACGATTATGTTTCAAATTATTATATAAACTATTAAGAAGAAATAATAGTTGATCCGAATATAATTATTTTTAAGCATTTTATATGGCTGTTTGTTAACAGTCTAATCATTATTTATTTTGTGACGTACGGTGAACGATAATGATTAAGTATAACTCAAGACTTCAATGTTAGGATAAAACAGTATTTAATTACAACTGCAAATAAATACTTAACAAGAACGAAGAAGTAAAAGTCAACCAAAGATAATTAACCATTTCAGTGAATAACTAGTTATTAGCGCCGCTCGGCTTAACGTCCGGTACATCCTAAATCAAAATCCCAATCATTTTTGCAAATTAATTCACACTAATTCGACTGGATAGTTCTGCTCAGTAGTCACTCAATAATCACCGCAGTCAGTAGCCTGAGACAATGAAGTTTTCTGTAATTCTATTAAAATTTTATGTTACCAAATAATATACAGAGAAAAGAAAATGGTTTCTCATTTACATAATCACTTCATGCCAAAAACTTTATTTAACTAGGACGCAATTATAAACATTTTAAAAGAAATAGGATTTTTTTATCTTTTGAATCATTGCATCGTATTGTATTAATTGGCTCCATGATGCGAAATTTGTTATGCCTTCTCCAGAATGAAGATGGTTATATTGATCTACAGCTTCCATTGTTGCTTTCGGCAATATTTGCTCCTTTTGGGACATACGGTGGCCGTTAATAATTAAGTATAACTCAAGATTCCAATGTTAAAATAAAACAGTATTTATCACATATGCAAATAAATACTTAAGAATAAAAAAGAAGTAAAAGTCAACAAAAGATTATTAACCATTTCAGTTAATACCTTGTTTGCAGTGTGGCTCGGTTTAAGATCCGGTAAATCCTAAATCAAAACCCAACTCATCGACGTACAATAATTCACACTAATTCGACTGGATAGTTCCACTCAGTAGTCAGTATTTTTGTGTTTCCTTATATATTATGATGTTAGATATATTCCTTGTTGAAACTGGTGAATGCTGCCATAATCCTTGCCTTCAGTTCATTTTTGGTTTTACAAAGTGTTTTCTAAATTAATGAATTTTCGATCATAAAGTTTAATATTTTGTGACGTACGGTGGCCGTTAATAATTTAGTATAATTCAAGACTTCAGTACAAAGACTAAACAATACTCAATTATGACCCCAAATAAATACTTAACAAGAAAAAAGAAGTAAAATCCTACCAAAGATAATTAAGCCTTTCAGTGCATACCTTGTTAGAAGTACAGCTCGGTAAATCAAAACCCCAAAACAGTCCGGAAAATCAAATCCCAGAACATCGACGCAAAATAATTCACACTAATTCCACTGGACAGTTCCAATCAATAGTCAGTATTTCTGTGTTTTTTATATATTACGATGTTAAATATATTCCTTGTTGAAGTTGGTGAATGCTGCCATAATCCTTTCCTTGAGTTCATCTTTGATTTTATAAAGAGTTGATCTGTCGTTCAACTGCGATCCATATATAATAAACAAGGGGTAGCAATCTGGGGAGTTAGGTGGTCATATATAAGGGATGAATTGTGTGAGAGCCTTGACTGCGATTTCCATAATTTACGCATTTATGTTTATCGTTAGGTTTACTCTATGTTTGATATTTATCTAGAAAATTTACTTCTTTTAGGTTTATTTTTAAATCTATGTCGAATCATATATTTTTATTATATTTCTGGTTTTGCTTGTTACAATTTCTGAGGATCCCTACGTTGTCTCTGTAGATTCCTATATCATGTTATTAGTTAATGTGGTGAATATATACTTATAAGCTCACAGGTTAGGTGCCATCGAAACACCCAATTGTAACGTCAAAGTTCCTTTTTCCTTCAGCCACGTGTCTTCGTCGTCGAATAATAATCGTTTTCGGCAGTGGTTAACGATTTGTACTTTGTACTTATTTCTGTGTTCTTGAGCTAAGAAGATGGCCTTATCTAGTATCTAGCATATATTTAGTTACAAAAAGTTAGAAATATTTTATATCTATTTGTATGAATTCACGGTTATATTTGGTTTTAAGTTGCTGAAACAGTATGTAGTAGTTTTTCTTTGTTTTTCCAGGGGTCTACTTCTAATTTCGTTTTTACTTTTATGTTCATTCTTTCTGGTATTATTTTACTTATTTTACCTAGTTCACTATTATTTGGGTTCATGTGTCTTCAAAGACAGTTTCTTTAAAGTTTCTTTGTGGTCATTTAGTGCAATGAATGCGTGGGATTTAGGGATGCAATTTGTACGAACATCCAGATCGATTGTTTTCAGCGATTCTTTTAGTTTCCAATTAATATAGTATTCTGCACTTTTTTGTGCTTTTCTCTGTTTTAGTTATACATATAGCTTGCATGTTATATATATATATATATATATATATATATATATATATATATATATATATATATATATATATGTATATATATACACGCACCCGAAAAAGCTTGTGTCCTCTTGGAAGATAAGTGCGAAATTGTAAACAATGACTATTCCTACTAACATTACCAGGCTCTTCCTCTTCCCTGAATTGAGCTAACTTAGTTATTGGCGTGTTTATTCACAGAATAAGCACGTAAAAATTATTTCCATCTTTCGCCGATGGCTTAGAGGGAAAATCTCCGACTGTTACCGAGTCATTCGGGTTTCGATACCAGTTTGAATCAAACGGATGTCTAACCACAATGATGGACTGTGAAACAGTCTGTCTGCGGATGACAATATAGGTACCCGAAAAAACTTAAATTCGGTTGTGCACTCTTGGAAGATAATTGCGAATTTGTATACAGTTTCTATTATCACGAACATTACATGGCTTTCATGTTAATATCGTATTCTCTAGTTTTGGTGTTTACTTTATACAGGTTAGTAGTTTTCTGTATACTTTATAAATGTTAGTAGCTTATTCTGTAGTTTCTGGTGCTTTTCTCTATGTTTTAGTCATCTATATATAATTGTAGTTACACCCGTATAATATATTTTTCATTGAATGGTGGTATATGTTCTGTAAATTCTATAACCTTCCTCTGTCAAAGAATACTTAGATATTTCTAGAGTTTTCAATTATATCAACCTTATTTTGTTCTTACTCCACGTCTTTCTTTCTTTCTTTCTTTCTTTCTTTCTTTCTTTCTTTCTTTCTTCTTCTTCTTCTTCTTCTTCTTCTTCTTCTTCCAAATTACCTCTCCTTCATTTCTACTCTTTCCTTTTATTTTTCAAGACCTCTTTTCCTTTTTTCACTTTTCCTTCTCTTTCATCCTTTTTATTTCTCACTTCTTATTTATTGACTCCTTTTCCTTCTTTTCTGATCTGTCTTCCAATCCAATCCATTTTAGTCCCGAGAAAAAAATTTCCAAAATGCCTTTATCATTTTTTCCTATTTTTCACAAATCCAATCACTCGAAAATGTCATGGCTGATCGATCACCAATTTCATCGCATAACTCAAGAAAGGTCCTTTTTCATTTAGACTTTTCAAAGTCCTAACGCATTCGGGAAAACAAAAAGGCTCACACATATCCACTTTCCAGATTTCTCTTCATTACCAATAATTCATGGTGCCAAATGTTTACGACTTATTTTATCTGAATTAGAAAGCCTTATTCAATATCTGAGAATCACCAAAATTATTCTTAGGTATTCTTGCTTTATTAATAGCCTTGTTATATCCCGCCAACAAAAAAAACAAAGAAAGAAATATGATTATCATATTGTTTCCGGCGTTGAAATTTTCTATCAAAGGTATTAGCACGTAATTGAATGTAACAGACATGCGATTTATTGATATATTAACATCTATTTTCATAGCTCTGTTATTTTCTTTAACGGCATATCAACCACGATAGGTTATTTAATGCCAAAATCTAAATAATTTGAACACAATTCTATCGCTTCAACTAAATATATTTTGAATGAAAATGTATACCTCCAACTACAGATAAAATATATTGCTGGTCATTTTGCGTTAAAAACGTGTACTGTTGGTAATTTTTTTTATATAAAATGAATTTCTGGAATTTTACTATAAAAATGTTTTTATATACTTTCCGATGTCGTGTCTTCCCTCGAATGAGTCTATTATAGATTCTTCCACTTACTATAAAGTATTATGTTGGTGCAAAAATAATGTCGTTTTCTCACATATGTTAATACGTCAAAAAACGACATTATTTTTGCACCAACCTAATAGTAGGAAAAGTAAGCCTCAGGGGGTGGAACGGTGATATAGACTGTTCGGACAAGACTGCGCCGAAGGGCAGATTTTCGTCCGGGGAGGTAGACAGACCCGAACCTGTTTATGCGGGTTCTACAGGGATATTTTGGCCGAGCCTACGTGCTCGGATGACCCACGTTAAACTCGGCTTTGTGCTACATATATCCTTCGTCGATAGCGCGGCGGTTGTTAAATATTAACCGTGATATAGACTGTTCTACTGAGGCTGTTCGCAGCTCCTGTCGAACTCTCTGCTTTTGGCAGAGAGGAAGCCGGACGAGGCTGTCCCGAAGGGCAGAGTTTCGTCCGGCAAGCTAGACAGACACGAACCCTTTCATGCGTGTTCTACGGGGATTTTTTGCCTAGCCTACGGGCTCGAATAACCCATGTTAAACTCGGCCTTGTGCGCATATATCCCACGGGGGCGGGGGCTGTTAAATATTAACAGTGATATAGATTGTTCTACCGAGGCTGTGACTGTTCGCAGCTCAAGTCGAACTCTCTGCTTTTGGCAGAGAGTAACCCGGACAAGGCTGTGACGAAGGGCAGAGTTTCGTCCGGGGAGTTGGACAGACACGAACCTTTTCATTCGGGTTCTACAGGGATTTTTTGCCCTAGCCTACGGGCTCGGATGACCCACGCAAAACTCTACCTCTATATCCCTGGTGGGGAGGGACTGTTAAATATTGACAGTTCTATAGACTGAACGCTGGTCAACCGACACATACTTCCAAGTCGTGTAACTCTCTTCTGTTGTATTTACTGTCCAATAAGCTATTTATCTGCAACCTCTTGTTTTATTTCTTAACCAATTACTTGGTCAAAACACTTTCATAGCATTTTTTGTTTGTCTGAGGGTTCACTATTTGTCCATAGCTGGGGCCCTAACAGGCGCTAAAACCCCGAGAGTGGGTAGACCTGGGAAAAAAGCACTTAAGAGGTGGTTCCAGTTTCCTCAGATACTCCAATTTCGCGATCTGTTTATCGTCATCCCCAGGACTAGTTTTGTTTAGAGGACCGGAACGAGAAATTGAATTCCATTCGTTTCTTTACATTCAATTTAGCACAAATACCCATATGCATCCGTTTCTCCTCTCTTATCCCAGCCATGTGTTAAATAATAGAGCAGACTGAAATCTTCGCACTTGCTTGGCAACGGGTCTAGAAGAAGGAAAACTCTGAACTGTCAAACGCGGGTAGATGTAAATCTTGTCAGTGATGGTTCTACTCGTTTAACGAGTCGACAGCTGTCATGTAAGTCTGTGGCGTCGATTAAATGTTTTTGAAAGGAATATAGAAAAGGTGGAATAGAACAAACAATAAACGATTAATTTTTCATTCCTATAATGTCCTCCGAGAGGGGGGGGCAAGGTGAAGTAATGGATCGGGGCTTGGATTGCGGAATCGGAAGGGCGAGTTCGAATTCCAGTTGAATCCATAACATTTAATTACGTGCTAATACCCTTGGGTATGTATACCCTTCTTCTCCGTCCACCCAGCTATGGGTAAATAGCCTTGGGCGAAGGATAACCCTCAATTCAAAAGCAGAACCCCAAGATTGGGCGTTATGTAGTAGGCTAACAACCTACTCACTTAAAAACTGGCCTGTTATCGATATTATACGGACCTATGTTCTTCAACGAATTTAAAGACATAATATATAAAATGTCCTCAATGTAATCCGTAACTGATTTTAAATGTATGTTCCAGTGTATATTCATTGTTCTAACTTTGTATATGACATATATATATATATATATATATATATATATATATATAGCTGCACACAGGATTCTATAGCTATATCTATAATAGTTCATGCTATTAAATTTTTTATGCATATATATTTGTTTATGGCATTGAACATGCATTTTCGTGTATCTGATTGTGCCATATCATAACTGTTACTTCATGTGACATTGTATATACATGTTCGTATCTTTGCTGGGCATATTCATACGTTTGCGATGTGCTATAAGTGTTACTTTATATGGCATTGCATATGCACATTTGTAACAATGTTTGCGACATGTCATAATTGTTTTTCATTGTGCATTTTATATCTTTTTGTATCATATCATGTGTTTAACTGCCTGTGACATATTTGTATCTTTGATCGGGACCTGACATCTATGTACCTGCATATGATATCGTATACGTGTATTCCTATCTTTATTCAGAACATATCATTAATATAAGTTGTAAATATGATTTGTGTGATTGATGCGCTGAAGTTTAATTGGTTTTATAATTATTTGTAAAAATACTCTCTATAGATGTGTGACATAAGGTGTTCTATGTGCATGTTTGTATATTCCTTCGTTAAGTTCTTTATTATCTCCGCCCAATTTTTTGGTGCGCCTATACACATCCAGTTAATGATATGGCTTGTGCCTGTATGGTTGTCAGTCAAGCAGTCGAACGTTGGCGTAGGGAAAAACTCCGCGCCAGCGATGTGCATTTTCCTTTAATTAATTGGGAAACCGATTTCCCGCCGATTCCCAGGGGCCTATTTAAACGACCGCTTCGGTCCACCACCCCAGCGCATTGCCCCTGGGGTCAAGGAACAAATCTCGATACATTGGGGAAAATGGCAAATATTTATCATCATCTTGAATATATCTCTCGAAAATCTTGCAGAGAGCGACAAAGAGGATGACTGAAATCGCTGTCTCTCGTCAAATCATTCTTCTTCCATTTCCCTTAAGCACATGAAAGTAAATGAGAATTTGCGTTCATTTCTTGATCGTAGTGTAATGGTTAACAAGCAGGCTTAGAGACGTTTACCTTGCGAGTTCGATCATAGACAAAGTATTTTAAGCAGGAATTTATAAACAATGATAATAAATATTATTAGTTTGTTCGGAAAATAATGTCCGAATTTCGAATAAACCTTTTGTGTTTTATTGGGTTGGTGCATAATTATCAGGTGTTTTTGTAGGCGAGTTTTTTGTTAATAGAAATTGCTGGTTTGTTTACATTTTTATAAAAAAAATATTATTTTATTTTCATGTTATAAAAATGCCTGTCGATAATCGTACTCATTTAAAAATGTTATTGTTTGTGTTTCTTTTCTTCATATTAAATATTGATTAAAATCGCCTGATAATTATGCACCAACCCAATAATATATTATTATAATAATTGCCCAAAAACACGTTTTTTTTTCTTTTTATGTGCCGTGTCTTTTCAGGACGTAGGCGATCATGGCTCTCCACTTCCTCCTACGCCTTGTAGCTCTCAATAAGTTTCGTCACTCTGACCCCCCGCCACCAAGACGACGTTCTGTCATCCACTGGCTTAACCCCGCCAGGTATGTCATCTGTTTATTTCCCTTGTCTCTCTTTCCCTCCATTCGACCTGTGAGTATGAGATTTTCGAAGCCCTCTTTCCTCATTGCGTGTCCCAGAAACTTCAGCTGCCTCTTCCTGGTGTTAGGTCTAAGCTTTCTCCTTGTTTGCAACCTCTCCAAAACCTCATCGTTGCTCACACGAACGGTCCGTGATATCCTTAGCATTCTTCTGTAGAACCATACCTCCGTTGGCTCGAGTCTCTCCTTCATCTTTAAGGAAACCGTTCAATATTCGCTGCCGTAAACGATAACAGATTATTACTCACTCCTAATGCTTAAAGTGTCCTGTGAGTTAATTTTATACCAATATGGTCCTGACCTATAATCACGGTTTAAGTCACCTTTGTACCGTTTTTCCTTCGACATTTCTATAAATATTTTCATGGTAATTTTTAGATGACCTTTTCTCTTTAGTACGCAGTACTAGATTGGCAGCTAGGTCTCATCATTTTATATTTGAAATAGCTAGATGTAACCATAAATTGTATGCTAACAGTTTCATTATCTTTTATCTTCTTAGCCATGCTCTTTTTAATGTTCTCTTGTTTTAATATTTTTTGCCATATTATTTCCCATTCAGCTTCGTGGCTTTATTGCCTTGTTTAAGACAAAAGGATTACAAAATATATAAGGTTTTCCAGTTTTGGAGGCAAAGTGGTTGGTTGATTTACGAGATGTTAATTCTTGATGGGTTATTTAATATTAATTTTATATAGAGCAGCCAGGGAGTATTGAACTCACTCCTCGGTAGAGAATTTGTAGCGAGTGATGAAGACAGTGAAAGGAATGGATATCTTGAAGAGGTTGTCGAAAACCAGCTGTCAAATTTCTTTTCTGACGCTGGCCGAAAATCGAATAATGATTCAAAACTTTTCACAGAGAAGAATCTGAAACTGACCAGTAGCGGTGGACGAGATATCTCGCTCCTATGACATCATACTAAAGTATCGGGATTTCGACACGATGAATTTTTCAATAACTTGTTTGAAAAACAAACGGCACACTGTGCGTTGCATCGAGCGAACCAATTAATAGTGGGAAGTTTGCAAGTGTTTAAACAGCGGTTTCAGCACTAATATGTCCCGGAAAGGAATATATTTGTTCGAAGTAGCAAAGTGGTTTTTGACTACTGTAACCGAGTAGGACAATCTAACAGGTAACCCGTAAAAAATCAAATCAATCAATAAGTCCCAAATAAGAATAAATTAAGATCGCACAAGGGTTCAAAATGTTTGTATTTGTGTTATTCATGCTTATCGCAAACATTTAATTATTTGCATGAATTTGATTCATTGATTTGTTTTTTACGGTTTATCAACCTTTTCAGGTTATTTAAAGCCAGAATATAGATTTTAGATTTTAAGAATTTTGGGGAGACAATTTTTAGATTGTAAGAATTTTTGGGAGATAATTATTTACTGATACACGTCCTACTATTTAACCCAGAGATGGGGGGAACAAGAGGTGGATTTCTACCATTTTAAATATAAACGAGCCATCTAGAATCGAAACCCGGTTATTCGATTTCCCATTCCGAGAAGTCATCCTACAGCAACCGTACATCCGAGCTTACAACACTTGTTATTGCCAAGCGGTCGCCCATCTAAGTACTGACTAGGTCCGATGTTACTTAATTTCAGTGATCGTACGAGAACATGAGATGAACGTAAGCCCTATTTGCATGAAGTTTACTGTTTATCAAGCCTTAACTAAATCCGAAGTTGTTCATCTTCCCCGTGGGATTGCTCGAAAGACGAGAAATGTGTCGAACTACGCGCTTTAGCGCGTACATGTCTTAATAAACAGAACGTTTCAAACCGTGCGGAAAGATTTCTTTGTCGACAAGTCTGCGGTCAAATGAGTAGCGGATAAATTTGTGTAAGATTTTAAGAATTTGACCACTGTGAAAAGAAATAAGGCTTTCTCTTTCAATTTCGATTTTGATAATAAGTGAGGCAATGACACATTTCTAGATAATTGCATATCGGCCAGTGTTCGAGGACAGTTAAAAACTAGGATATCGGTGGCTAATTTTTACGGCATACAGGTCCTTTAGAACAAGATTGGCACCAGACAACCGCCCTACTTTTCTCGCGTAAGTATCGTATGAAAAAAAAAGACAAAAAGGATATAGGAGAATTCAAAAGAAAGAAAAATATTTGATAAAATACACAGTGAGAAAGCGAAAGGAAGCAGAGCAAAAAAAGAGCTGATAAACACTCCGCATTAATATGAAGTAAAATAAGTGAATGAAAGGATTAAAGAAAAATAGAAACATAATTACTGAAGTTTAACAAAGAAAAAGTCAAGTGGAAAAATGAAATCAATAAGAAAAAATTAAAGATAGCCTTGAAGGGAATTATTTGTTAGTTAAAGTAATTAAATAATTTTCATAAGGTTTAATGAAGAAAATAAAAAAATAGCATAGAAAAAATAATCGAAGACAAAATATAGAAGGAAAGACGAAATAAAAAAAAAGAAAAAGAAGTAAAAAGCAATGACTTAGGAAAAAGAGAAAGATAAACCAATAAAAAAAGGAAAATTGTGAGAAAAAAATTGAAAAGAAAAAGAAAACAGAAAATGTAAGAATAAAGAATCAAATTACGAGAATGATTTTAGAAAGAAATTTTGTAAGACATCCTTGTAGAGGAATAATTTAATGTCCATAGAAAGTGAAAGTGAAAGTGAAAGTGAAAGTAAGAAATCGGTCTATGATGTGTCTGTTCTTCGTTTAATTGAAGCGGACAAAAACGATAAGCTATGAAATTTGCATTTGAGTAAAGTAAAATAAGTAAAGAATTGGAGAATAACTTGAAAAGAAAGGGAAGATAATACTCAAGGATAAATTATTCTAATGCCAGAAATTTAAAAGGCAGAATATTAGGAAGCTGAAAGATTTGGTTTGGATTGTAACATTGTTTTCCAATAATCGTCAGAAAAATTCCCATTTTCAATTGAACTTTTATTTGTTCTCAACCGACTGTTTGAAACAGGTGGAATCCACGTATCTGTCTGTTAGAAAAATAAATATTATTTGTTTGTCAGTATCTATCTAGCTGGTTCTATCTATCCCACTCTGCATCTATCTATCTATCTATCTATCTATCTATCTATCTATCTATCTGACTCTGCACGTATCTATGTATCTATCTAACAATTTCCTTTCTCTCTCTCTCTCTCGATATATATATATATATATATATATATATATATATATATATATATATATATATATATATATATATATAACTCTGTTCTTTTCTATCTTTCTATCTAAACATGTTCCTATCTATCTATCTATATATCTATCTATCTATCTATCTATATATATATATATATATATATATATATATATATATATATCTTTTAAAAAGATAAGAACGCTGACAGGGTCACTGCCGGAAACCGGGGTAATGTTCTGCTCAGCGTTCTTATCTTTTTAAAATATTAAATCGTTCTGAAGGTTTGGTTTTTCCTACTTGAAAGTGAGCACATTTTAACGTGTACGATTTTAACTAATATTCCACTACTGGTTTACTCAGCCGTGTATATATATATATATATATATATATATATATATATATATATATATATATATATATATATATAATTATCTACCTGTCAATACATATATGTATATGTGTGTGTGAAAGAGAGAGTGGGAGAATTTTTGTGACAATCTCTACAAATCTATCTCAGGCCGTACTTTGATATGATAAAAGAATAATTCAGTGTGGATTCGAGCCTCTGGTATTTTTAAAGGAAAAAAAGCAGAACTCTAATAACTCGAGTGTTCTAAGGATCAGGCGTTTTAATTATTAAAATTAGCTCCTAAAGATGATGATTTCCAATAATCTGGAAAGCGAGAAGTAACAATGCATCTATTGTAAAACTTACAGAGAACGGGAGCCACTTCATTTTCACATTACTTAAGGACTATTGCTGGGTGACTGTAGAATCCCCATTCTTCGCGGGAATCAAGTTTGGAGATGATAACTGAATCTATGGACGGATTTATATGAATTCCAAGCAGTAGAATTCATGTAAAATTACTTCTGATGAGTCAAGGGTAGAATTGGAAGAGAATTTGCAGAAAAAAGCATTCTGCTTTATCGGGAGACTATGATGACACTTTAAATTGGTTGAAGCGAGGAGTAATTGAGGACTTACCTTTATTTAACGAACTCATAGAGCTGCTAGTATGTAGGAGAACTATACATGTAAAAAGCTATACTGTGCTTCAGTCTATCAGCAAACAACGACTTATCCTCTCTTTGCACTTATTACGTTTTGGATACAAAGAGGTGTCTATTATGATCAGAGCTATCAAGTAGGTATAGCCGGGAAAAAGGGATTCCTATAGGCAATAGCAGCTGAACAGGCAGGTGTGAATGAAGAGCATTATATTTTTATGTGATATTTACGAGGAGGCATAAAAGAACAAAAGCCATGACTAGAATTCTTAATACTCTTAGTCTAAGCTTGTATACATGTTAAACTGCCATTGTTTTCAAATTACCATAGTAATGGTATGTCAGATTGGTTTTGCCAGAATTTCTGGAATGAGGAGTTATCATTATTTACACTAATATATTCAGATTATTGTCCTCATTTTTGTTGTTGTTAACAAAACATTTCAGCCGTTGTGCCCCCCGGTCTTCCCCAGATATATATATCGATCTGGGTAACTTACAAGGAACTCTGAAATTGACCCTTTATTTAATCTACGCGGCCAGGATGTTCTTGTTCCCCTAGTTCTTATGTTTATTTAGTATTGTTCAGTTATTTCTTGCGCGTTTCCATTGAGTGCAAGCACAAATTGCCCGAACCAGATTTTGAACTCACGACCACTTTGTTATCAAATTCACCAACAAAAGCTTTTATCCTCTAGTGAAATGAGAACAAGTAATTATCTTTACCTTGTATCTGTCCCCTCATACTTGAGAAATATAAAAAACATAGATGTTCAAGTATTAAGAAAGCTCCTTGTATGACATTTTAATCTCGGTTTCTATTCCGTTTTCATCCTGTCTTTAAGCATAGGCGAATGATAGAATTGTCAGAGTTAACTCCTCCTTAATTGTCCAAATATTTCACTAGGGCACCCTCTCCCTACACTATAAATACAGGGCAATTTCTCGCCTCGTTCTCTTTTTAATTGCATTTCAGCGGACACATTTAAAAATGTGATCTCTCACAGAAATCCACGTTTTCACCCACTTATGGGAAAACGCCATAAAACACACACAACCGTACGTAAGAACATTCACCAAAATACACTCTTTACGTTCACATACAAACACAAATGTTAATGTCTTTGTCACTTGTAAATTTGTTGTTTAATACATATATTCGTTGACATATGTATATCGGTTTTGTTTGTTTTCTTTCCATCTTCAGTTGGACTCAACTTGAGTCCGCCATGTTCTTGTAGTTGAACCTTTTTCTAGCAGGAATAAACAGCACGTGTTCCTAATTCAACAACACGTAAACACACCGTCTTCTACAGACTTAAAGAAAGCCACTGTTGGTAACCGCCAGAAAATATTTAACTATCTTAACCACTTAACTATGCCTAATTTTATCTTCAATCTGACGTTATTTTTTGTATTCCTAATGTGCCGTCTCCACCACAAAACGGCCATCTTATCTCAGCTTCCATTCATTTTTTCTTTCAATTTAGTTTTCATCGGGAAACTACAAATCTTCGTTTCGTCGTTTTTCACTTTTGTTTATCGTTATTAGTTATTTATGTGTAAAATTTGATCAATATGTTCAAATATTTCCAGTGGTATATGCATTACAGTTCAAAAGTTTGAAGCAACCCCTGAATTTTTTTTAAATTGGCGCCAGAAGTATATATGTTGTACTTTAGATAAGAGAAAATTATTATACATTGTTAAAAAAAAATTGAATGATAATTTTTTAATAGAAATATTATTATGACAAAAGGAAAAAAAAAATTGATGATTAAATTTTCCTCCCGTCAAAATATCCTTCTTTACCTTGATTATTGCAGCACAAATTGTTGTCATTCCTTGCAAAAGTTTTTAAAAGTATAACTTTGATAAGTGATTCAATTTTTTTCGATGGCTCTAAGAACTCTTTTTCTTTTTTTTTTCCTATTCTTCTGTTATGTTCATCCATTAACTCATCAACTGCAAAAATTTTTAATGCGCATTTTTGGCTCAGACAGGTTTCTTAGGAGTTTATTTATTCTTTATGTTTAATTTCAGTAGTTACCATTGTCATTTTTATAGAAACTAGAACATCGAATAAAATAACAAAAATAATATTGATTAGAAATAATAAAAAAAATATTTTTCAAAATAGTCATTATTTTTCTACTCGTGAAAAGAAAGTGTCTTCTTACGGCTAATATTAAAAAATCTTTAAAGGCTAAGTGTTGTAAAATATACCTCTGCAAATGCAATGTATGTAAGCAATTCAATGTAAATACAAGGAATAACATGTAGTGAGTTTAATTTTAACAGATCCCAAAATGGGGCTCATGGCAGGTAATGGATTTAAAAAGCCCCTTGTATGATATTTTTGTTGCTTGAATGTATTGTGCATTCATCCTGTCTTTTAGTTTCCCCCATTAAAATGGCAGTCTGGTAAAATATTAGGTTGGTGCAAAAATAATGTCGGTTTTTGACGTTAAAAAATACGTCAAAAACCGACATTATTTTTGCACCAACTTAATACTTCGCTTGCAAGCGGCTGATTTTCCTAAAAAGACAAAACATTAAAAGATCATGTTTTTAATAAAACAAATTTTTAATTTCTCTTGTTCTTTTTAGTTTCTCCTTAGTTTTTCCTTCGATTCTAAAATGGTAACATTGTACTAATCTTTTTTTTCTTTTTTTGTTCCTTCCGAACAAGGCTCTCCACTACAACTTATCCCTTGTCACTCCCAATAAGTTTCGTCCTTCTGTCACCTCCCTTAGACCACATTCTGCGATTCACTTGGTTAAGCACGCCAGGTATCATGCGTTGCTTTAACTTGTCTTTCTTTCCCTCTATTCGACCCGAGAGTATCAAATTTTCCAGGCCCTCCTTCCTCATTATGTGTCCTATATTATGCTGCCTCTTCCTGATGTTACGAAAGCGTATTTGAACACTGTAAGTTAAACTCCAGCTGTCAACAACTTCATATGTCAAACAGTAGCAGATACTATCGCGACATTCGCTTTAAAAAAAAATATCTGCCTAACATTTTATTCAATATGGGAGATCAAAAGTAATGAAGTAAATTAACTGGTTTTGTTTCCGTTAAAAAAAAAAAAAACCTTAAATAACCAATAAGCTTAGAATATACAATAGAGAATATATAATTGTACTTCTATTCGACATGTGAGTATCAGATTTTCCAAGCCCTCCTTTCTCATTACGTGTCCCAGAAACTTCAGCTCCCTCTTCCTGGTGTTAAGTATAAGCTTCCTTCTTGTTTGCATCCTCTCCAAAACCACATCGTTGCTCACACGCTCGGTCTATATCTTTAGCATCCTTCTGTAGACCAATACCTCCGTTGGCTCGAGTCTCTTCTCCATCTTTGAGGAGACCGTCCAACATTCGCTGCCGTAAAGGAGGACCAAGGTCACGTGGCAGCTGAGTATTGTTTTCTTTGTTACTAAAGAAATCATCCTGTATCGTCTGCTTACTTTGAAAATCAGAGTACGATATATATATATATATATATATATATATATATGGATTTCTTTTAAACTGAAACAGCGACTCTTGGTGTTTTCTCATTTACTGTATAAGTTCTGATTCTTTTGTGTTAACATTTTGACGTGATGCAATGTTTAGCAAGCTTGCCTCGCTAGATTAATTTCGACTGTTTAGTGAGTCCGATCCTCATTGGTAACACCATATTTTCGCCTTTGTGCAACGTCTTAGTCACGCTTAGTAAATCAGTTTAGTTTTTAGTTTAATTCATCTACTTATAACTGTTATTTCTTTTGTTTTTTCTCGTTCAATACTAAAAATATTTTAACGTTTCATTCCTTGACTTTACCTTTATGGTCTTCTCTCTGTTTTTATTCCTTATTCAAATACTTATTTATTCTCCGCTAACATCTTTCTTTCTTTCATTCTTTCTTTCTTTCTTTGACTTTGCAGTGTTTTCTTTCTATTCATCCACTTTTCTTTCCTTCTTTTTTTTTTGTCCATCCATTCATTTTTCCTTTCTTTACGTACTTTTCTCTTACATACTCTTTCCTTTCTACTTACACAGCGTTCAATTCCCGCCTTTTTTCTTTACTTGGTGGCCATTTTCATAAGATTCGCATCCATTACCGGTCGCCTGACGTTTCATTAATGTCAGCAATTTTGCCAGTCTCCCTGAGTGAATTCAAAATATTATTTATCATATGTAGCTCGGACAGGTGCCCTCTCGAGAATAGACCAATCGAAAAGCCCGCCGATTGCACCAGCACACATGCGCATACGTGTTGACGGTGGGAGTAGAGAAGAATGAAATTTTTCCTGGGAAGATAGGGAGAAGGGTTGACGGTGGACCCTGAAGGGGTAATGAATATCAAAGTACGGCGAGAGGTCTCCTTTGCCAATGCGAACGGCGATCGACCCCCGAGAGCTCCTCCATGGCCCCTTCCGTCCATACCTCTCCTCCGTCCGCTCATCTCGCCTTTGTTTTCCCCGAATTCAATACCCCGAGCCCAGCCAAAGCCAGACATTAGCTCGCTCGTTGCCACACCCTTGACATCCACCATCTTCTTTAAACAAACGCCTTGTGCAATCTAATTTGATTTTCTCTGATGCTCCGTTCTTATTTGAGACTCTTTCAAATTTTAGATTCTTCTGGTTTCACTTCTGCTCTTCTGTTTTAATTACTTCTCTCTCTACTTCCTTCTCTCCTTTCCATCCTTCCTTCCTTCCTTCCATTTAATCAATATGTACAACATTTAGCTTAATAAGAGAGAACCAGATGGTAGCGAAAGAAAAGTAAAAAGTGAGGAGGTCCTGCTAGCCTGGAAAATCTGCATTCGAAAATATGATTTTTTAAATCGGTTTCACCACATTCGTTGCAGTAAAGCCACAAAGACACAAGGGGTTACTGGGTCTGGCAGAATTAGGAACAGAGACATTACTAATGAACAGGAAGCGTAAAAGATTCATCAGGAGAACGGCAGATAGCTATTGACATTGCATGAATACTTTTTTAAAGATTAAAATTGGTTGACTATCATAAATCTAGAAGGGAGTTCCACAAGCGCGAAGTGCGAGAAAAGAAACTTTTAGCATAGAATTTACGGCTATATCTAGCCATTTCAACTGTCAATTGATGAGATCTCGACGCCAATGAAAAAAGTCTAGGTACCATAGTGAAAAGCGATATTTATTTCCGTTTCAATACAGAAGATGTGGCGCAAGGCGAAAAATGTGGAATGGGGAAAAGGACAGTCTTCTTCTGCCTTAATATTAAACTTAGCTAACCACAAACACTGACCCAAACATACAACAGTATTCCTAACACCAAAACAATTCATTCTTACCTTTCTTACTACATCCACCATAATACCACATTATCTCTATGAAAGTCCTAACTTGTCCCCATATGTACATTTCCTTCTCTTTGGTGGGAGACGAGTAAAACAACAATTAAAAACTAGCCCCATAGTGAAGAGCAATATTTTTTTTATCTGATATATACACAGAAATGTAGCAGAAGACCAAAAATGGGGAGTGAGAAAGGACGGTTTTGTTCTGTCTTAACGACAACTTAGCTAGCCAGAAACACTGACCCAATCATACAAACACTATTCCTTACACCAAAACAACACATTCTTACATATCTTTCTTACTACATCCACCCCATATTGAAGAGCTCATCCGAACAATTACAATCAAAATATTTATAGAAAAAAACACAGAAAAGAAACCTTACGGCGGTGGGAAAGTGACTTAAGCCGACCTGCCAGATAAGGACTGATAATATTGCTGATTCATCTTTCGGCTTTATCAGGCAGCTCAAGGTATTTAGCAGGTCTACCGGACCATTTGAGGCATCAATATTCTAAGCATGGACGAATGATAGACTTATGGATATGTAGGATAGATTCTATTAGGTTGGTGGAAAAATAATGACGTAATAATGTCGTTTTTTCACGTTAAAAAATACGTCAAAAAACGACATTATTACGTCATTATTTTTGCACTAACCTAATACCTGAGTGGAAACCACTGTTAGTATCCTTGGGAAATTCTCTTCAACCTGATGTTATTTTTTTTATTGCTAATGTGCCGTCCCCACTACAAAACGACTATCTTATCTCCGCTTTCATTCATTTCATATTTTTCCTTCATTTTAGTCTTCATCATAAGTATGACATCTTTTCGTTTTGTCAGTTTTCACTTTAGTTTATCGTTTTTAGTTATTTGTTCGTAAAATTTTATTAGTATGTGCAAATGTTTCCGGCGATATATACATACACTACAGTTTAAAAGTTTGAAGCAACCCCTGATATATATTTTTTACATTGTCCCCAAAAGTAGTTGTTTTGTTCTTTAAATAAGACAAAATTATAATGCATGTTTAAAAAAAGTGGGACGTGATTTTTTATTAAATATTTTATTATGATAAAAAGAAAAAAAAAAAGCATTTCATGACTGAATTTTGCTCTCGTCAAAATATCCTCCTTTAGCCTTGATTACTGCAGCACAAATTTTTGCCGTTCGTTGCAAAGGTTTCTCAAAGCAATTTTTTTTTTTTCGATGAGTCTAAAAGCACTTTTTTTCTTTTTTTTTCCTATTCTTCTGTTACATTCATCCCGGTCTATTTCTGGGGGTGGCCTCAAATTTTTTAACTATATATATATATATATATATATATATATATATATATAATGTATTCTACTGTGTATGAATTTTCTAATTTTCATAAGATATGGTCCGGCAAAATTTTGAACATATGTAATATCATTTTTTTCTTTTTGCTGTCATTATATCTTTTTGTTTTTCTTTTTTGCTTATTGCATCCGTTCTTCTTGTTTTATTTTCTTTTTATTTTCCCAAAAATTTCACTTCTTTCTTTCTTCCCTACATCTATTTTTTTATTTAATTATTTTTCTTTCGATCTTTTTCCTTCTCTTGTTTTCTTTCTTTCATTTTGCTTTCTTTCCTTTCTCAATTAAATCACCCGTCTTTATCAACTTCTTTGGCTACCCGCCATGTTGGATTGCTCCCCCACCAAACACATCTTTTACCAGCTTCCACACCCCCTCTACCATTTGATCCAGTAAAATCTCTTTCTCCTCTATTCCACCCACTTATTTGCTTCCTGTTCCTGCCTCTCCTTTAATCTCCACTCTCTCTTGCTATGCAAACCAGCCCCACTGGTCACGTTTCTCTCCCGGGAGAAAACTAATTTTATACGGGAAAAATGAGAAAATCCGAGATTTTCAGTCTACCCGTCAAGCAGAATTTGCCGCCGCGCATTGAAATAAAGAAAAAGAAAGACACGCTACTTACTTAGTTCTTAATTAAAGCGCCCGAACCGGTCAACAGGAGCAACAATGAAAGACAACGACATAACAATGAGAACAGCAACAGATTGGTTATCTCCCCTTATTTATTACTGACTTCCTCGCCAATAACCTCGTTAGATATTTTGGGAAATTTTACAACCGCCCTTATCAGATTTTATTCTTTAATCAAATTTATCATTACCTAGAAAGTTATTTTCTTTCGTTTTCGTTTCCACGAGCTGTTTCTATTGGTTTAATTTTTTATTGTTTGCTTTTAATTTCTCTGTCGAAGCGCGCCCGTCTGTTTTCAGATGTGTTTTTCTATTTTTATTATTTTTCTTGCTTTTCATCCCCATTTCTCTAAATTTCCTTTTGCACTTTATGAACATAATGATGAAAAATGATACAGGTATATTCTAAATGCAGTCTAGTCTAGCAGATAGGTTACAGGAAGATTGAGTTGCGGCAAACATTCCAATGATGAAAATGGTTATTCGAAATCAAAGCTTTTACCTGGGGTCAAGCAACGACCATTGAAATCTGTAGGACGTATTAAAATACTTCACTCATAAGACACGCTATGTCTCTTTGGTAACAAAGAAAAGTGTACTGAGCTGTTACGTGTCATCTGTCCTCATTTACGTCAGCGAATGTTGAAGAATCGACTCGAGGGGAAGAAGATGTGGATTTACAGAATGATGCTAAGGATATCATGGACAGAGCGTGTGAGCAACGATGAGGTTTTGGAGAGGATGCAAACAAGAAGTTTGCTTATACTTAACACCAGGACGAGGGAGCTGAAGTTTCTGGGACACATAATGAGAAAGGAGGGCTTATGGAATAGAGGGAAAGTGAGACAAGGGAAAGCAATGCATACCATACCTGGTGGGCTTGAGCAAGTGGATGATAGAACATGGCTTGGAGGAGATGACAGAACTTATTGAGAGCTACTAGGGATAAGGGGCAGTGGAGAGCCATGATCGCCTACATCCTGAAAGGACATGGCACATAAAAAGAAAAAGATGTATTTTTCTTATTTTCCAATTTTTATTTCCTTTAATTATCTTTCTGTTTCCTTCTGTCGTTTTTTTTTATGTCGTCATCTTTATTTCTTTTCTCTATTTTCCATTATTTTCTTTTTCGCTTTCCGCCATCTTTCACCAGTCATCCAAAAATTCTTCATTTCTTTCTTCTCCCAATTCTCTCTTTTTTTTAAAAATCATTTCACCCGAAACAAGGCAATAAAGTCACTAAGACATAAGTGGCGACTGAATATTAAAGAATAAGAAACAGAAAAAAAAACATTATTAAGGAACGAGAACAATAAAAGAAGAGGAATCAAGAAGGTAGTAGTAAGCGATTGACATTGCATTTAATTTTCGAAAGATCAAAATTGAGTGGAAAGGAAAAAGCCGTAAGAGATTTCTACAGACGAGAAGTAAGAGAAAAGAAACTGTTAGCATAGGACTTATGGTTACATGTAGCCAATTCAATTGCAAACGAGGAGACCTTGTTTTCCAATCAAATACTGCGCTTACATTCATAAAATCTATGTATCATAGAGCAAAGTTCATCTGAACATTTCTTTCTATTTTATTTCCTGTAGTGTTTTTTGCTTTTTATTTTCTTTCCGCTTCTTTTTTTCAAACTCAATCGCCCACCATTACTATTCTTTCTTTTTCTTTCATTCGTTTGTTTGGTTTTTCCTTCTTGCTGTTACCATTTCTCTCGATTTTTCCTTTTGAATTCTTTCATAACTTTTTTCTTTTCATTTCTCCCGCCTGTTTTTTTTTTCTTTTTTTCGTTTATATAACTCCTCTGAAGTCTCCTTCCTTCCTTCCTTCTTTCCTTTTTTTCCATCCTTTCTTTCTTTCTTTTTTTCCCTTCCTTCCTTCCCTCCATCCTTTTTTGCTTTTTACAATTCTCTTTCCCTCTATTTTTCTTTCTGGAGGCGTCTTGCGTTTTATTTTCTTTCCTCCCCCCCACCTCTTTTTCCAGTTCAATTACCCACCTTTAGTATTCTTTGTTTCTTTCTTGTTTGCTTACTTGCTTACTTGCTTTCCTTCTTTTTTCTTTCTTTCGTTCGTTTCTTTCTTTCTTTCATCTACCGATTCTCTTTCTTTTTTCTTCTGAGTTTTTATCAATTTTTTATTTTTCTGTCACCCACCTTGTTTCCTTCTTTCCTTCCTTCCTTCCTTCCTTTCTTTTTCAAATTCTCTTTCTCTCTATTTTTCTTTCTGGAGTCATCTTGCATTTTATTTCCTTTCTCTTTCC
>OZ010606.1:75758810-75836310 GCA_963932145.1 Acanthosepion lycidas
GTGTGTGTGTGTGTGTGTGTGTCTAGCAGACATTATGTTTGTGGTTTTTCACATGCTGATTTGGGAAAGTTTTTTTTTTATGTACGTACCGTTTGTATTACCTTCGATTCTTTAAGAAGGGATTCAATAAAGTTTGGTGATGTAATATTTGATGTTTCTGGCGTATGTCTATAGTCGGTAATATATTTATTAGTAATCTCTCGAAAGACTTTCTACCTAAAGAATTGTGTTATTTTATAATTAAGGTGACATTTGCAAAAACAATGTTACAGGCAGTTTTTACAAGCGAGATGAAATGGTTGGCCAAAGGTAAATCCCTTTCATGTTCGTCGATACGGATTTTACATTTATATTGTAATCGATTTATTTGTACTGATATCTGAATTGGTGTTGGATTTATTTTTGTAATTTCCAAATACACATCCATATATATATATATATATATATATATATATATATATATATATATATATATATATATTATGAAAATTAATGACAAACTGTGAAATGAACTTTTATATATGAGTAGGAAGGTTAAAGGAATATGAAACCGCAAACACCTATTATAATTGTGCAAGAAATTTTCAAGTATTCGGTCAAATCTACTATTGTTTTTCTACATAAAATATTATGATATATATATATATATATAAGGACATTATCCAACATTCACTTTTTTATGTTTCTTTGGTTTAATGTTATTTTTTTTCTGCCATTAGATACATTTTTGACACACTTGAATCTGTTTTTTTTTCTTCTGTTTGTTTTTCACAAATATCAGTGACTTTTCAGCACTTACATTCTCGCCCAGTGACACACACACACACACGTGCACACACACACACACACACACAAACATACATATATATATATATATATATATATATATATATATATATATATATATATATATTGTGCATATTTAGGCAACAATTTTTCATTGATGCATGTTTCATTCAATAATATAGACAAGTTTTGTCTGTTTTAAGTAAGTTCCTTTCATATTGCCTGATAAGCTTATTAACATAATCATTGAAAGACGAAAGGAAATCACCATATTGATACATGTTTAAATCCAATCTAAGCTTTCGTCTTACATAAGCCATTATCAAAGATGAGAATTACTTTTCAATATATGAACATGACTCGTTGAAAATGCAACTATACTTAAACATGAAAACAATAAAAAAAACTAAAAATTCATGAAGCTATATACATAAAGAAGTTGAAACCTAACCTGAACAAATTAAACTACGAAATCTCCACAAATATTCTTAAATGCATATAATTGATAACAGAAGCTGTTTGTTTACACCAACGGCTTCCCATACTTAAAATTTCACGTTTTCACTCTTGTGTGGTCATGTGTGACGCCACGAGCTGCGACGCGATTTTCGCTTCTGCGTCTGGTATACACTAGTTAGTCGTTACTTGGAAATTTTTCGTGCAACAAAAACAGACTATCATTATTGTTTCGTCCGTGTATTGGTTGATATATTGAAATGTAATTGTCATCTTTGATAATGGCTTATGTAAGCCGAAAGATTAGATTGTATTTAAACATGTATCAATATGGTGATTTCCTTTCGTCTTTCAATGATAATGTTATTAAGCTTATCAGACAATATGAAAGGAACTTATTTGAAATAAATAGACCAAACTTGTCGATATTATTTAATAAAACATGCATGAATATATATATTGGTTTGGGGAGGAAGTGTGAGTTGTAAACAGTAAATATTACTGCTAACAATTCAAGACTCTTCCGTAAAGTGAATCGTGTTCTCTCATTTACTGTGTGCTTATATAAAAATAAATACGCTTAAAATTTACCTTGGTTCCTGCCGTGCGGCAACGGCTTAAGGGTAGATTCTACGACAGACGCCAATTCTGCCGGGTTTCAATCCTAGCAAGAGGGAACCGGACGTCTATCTACAATGATGAGCTGTGATACAGCGAAACAGTCGGTCTCTCGATGACTATATATATATATATATATATATATATATATATATATGATGCGATGAATAAATTGTCGTATAAATTAGGCAGAAATGAAAATAACACTGACATCTTATTTTAACTGATATATTTACCAAAGTTACACAAAAATATCTTGAAACACTAAAGAGTAAATTTATTCAATAAAATCGCTATTGACTTCAACCACAGCCTCCAGACAAATTCGGAATCTTCCACATCTCTTCTGGACGGTCTCCCTGTTTAAGTTCGTGAAGTGTGCCATAATACTTGGCTTCCGTTCATCTTCGGTATTACAAGAAGTTTTGTTGGTTTCTCACTCAACTGCGCCCCACACATAATAATCTAGGGGGTTGCATCCTGGGGAGTTAGGTGGCCAGATGTAAGCGGTGATGTGACCGCAGAAATTGTCTGACAGTAATGACTGGAGTCTCCTAATTGTGTGACATGGTGCAGAGTTCTGTTACCAATCATAGGGACTTCGAGCAGCCACTCTCTTTACCCAGGGCAGCTTTACCTCCTGAAGGCACTTGATGTAGGCCTCCGTGTTGAGTCAGTGGCCCTTATCAACAAGCATAAATAACGCGCATGCGCGAAATTAAAGATATAATATAGCAAATTTTACCAATCGCACCTTGTAGATATATAGATAGATGTACAGAGATATCTATGAATAGGCTGTGATAGATAGATAGATAGATAGATAGATAGATAGAGATGAATAGGTTGTGATAGATAGATATTAGGTTGGTGCAAAAATAATGACGATTTTTAATGTTAAAAAATACGTCAAAACCGTCATTATTTTTCCACCAACCTAATAGGTAGATAGATAATTCTTAATATTGATAGCTAATTAATATATCTTTCAAGGCTAATAGTTAAATTCACTGATGGAGGTGGATAAACAGGTCGAAATTCATTGGACGTATATCTACTCAATTATGACTATCTGTGTCCGATTAATAATGGAAAATCCATTATCCATATCTATCTATCTATCTATCTATCTATCTATCTATCTATCTGTGTGTGTGTGCGCGCGCTTTTGTGTATGTGTGCGAGTGGGCTTGTGGAGATATATATGAGTAGGCACGTATATACATGTATACAAAACAGTCTAATATATGTATATACCTGAGTGGGCGTGTATTTACACACACACACACACACACACACACACACACATGATAAATAGATAGATCGAAAAAATTCATAATATTAGGTTGGTGCAAAAATAATGACGTAATAATGTCGTTTTTTGACGTTAAAAAATACGTCAAAAACGACATTATTACGTCATTATTTTTGCACCAACCTAATATATATGTGTGTGTGTATTGAGATAGATAGATAGATAGATAGATAGATAGATAGATAGATAGATAGATGTGAACATACAAAAATAGATATGAACAGAGATAGATAGATAGATAGATGTGAACAGACAGAAATAGATATGGACATGAATAAAGAGATAGATATGAATAGACAGACATAGATACATAGATGCCAGAAGTATCCCTTTAAAAACAGACCTTAATGAAATGAACCACAATCTGCAAGGTCAATTTACATTCATGAATTTCGGAGACATCTGGATCAAAATTCCGATGGAATTGCCTTAGTTTCGTTTGTCATGCATCTTTTTCCTCTTCACTCCAGCGTCACCCCCACATTTCCCCCGTCTTCATCGTCTCTTGATTAGATTTCACCTGGGAAGATACTGCGTGGGTCAGGTGGAATCGCCCTTTTCTCATACTAGCCTCCCAAAAGCAATTCTTTTGGGACGACAAGTTTCTCTTTTTGTTTTTAGCCCCTCCCCAGCATCCACGTTCTTTTTCGTTGGGTGTTCATTATTATTTCAACTGACAAAGAAAATTTGTTAGCCAGATCGTAGTGATGACGACGGTGGATATGTGGGCGTCGGTTTCTTCCTGGGACTGAGAAATCGATTCTTAACGAGAAAAATAAAGATTTCACAGGTAAGGGGAACAGGCGGTGCGTCAGCTTTGAATTTATTGATAGCTAATGCATAAATAATGAATCTCTGTTGTTTTGTGTTTGAAATTATTTGCTTTTCTCATATCTTCGCATACACAAGTCGATGTCTTATAGATACTCCTGACAGATCGATTTTTCAAACATAATTTAAATTAAATCATTCCATTGAAAGTCCGGATGAAACGTATTGTCCGCTGACAGGCAATTGTGATGATATTTTTAATATTATCCGTTTCCTTATAAGGAAACATTCATTGAGCCAGAAATGAGTGATAATTTCCGTTGTTAATTACAACGGAAATTAGCACTAAATATTTAGTAATAAGCACTAAATATTTAGAAATAAGCACTAAATATTTCTCTAGAAACGATTTCGTCAGGAAAATAGATTTCTGGACTTCTAACACAGGTATCGTACTTCCCCGTACTGATGGGAGTTTCCTTCCAAACTTTTTATTTTTGCTGTAATTATTTAAATTCAGTTAGCTGTATTTACTTATTGTTGTTATTATTAGTTTTGGCGTTTCTAATACTTTTAACGGCCGACGTAAACTCGAGTGAAACGACGTAAGTTTTGGATGGCTTGGCAAACGGACAGACATTGTTACGAGCTACGAGAGGAAGGACGTTGTGGAAAGTCACGATCTCCCACCCCTTGAAGAGGCACAGCAAATAGAATATATGTACACTGTACCTCGGCTCAAATTTCACTCTATAGTTCTCTGCCAGAGATCATAATTTGTGCGTGAAAAAAGTTACACAGGCAAAAAGTTTGACGATAGTGGAAGACCTTCTAAAAAATTAATGAAAACGGTGCTACAATTAATTTCACTTACAGGTATATCTCATCCTACGTCATTAATTTGTTCCAGACTTAGGTCGAAAAACGACTTAAGTCAAAATAACCACACTATAAACCTTAAATAAGTACCCCATTGCCTATTACAGTATTTATGATAAGTACGTACAGTATTCTGAATAAAATGATTAATTTCCACCTTATCTTCCAGCGATATAACCTTAAGCTTAGAATTAGCACTTGCACTGGGACTTTTCTTCGGAGCCATGGGCAAAAATGTATTCTAAATCACAAATCAAATGTGATTGGAAGAACGGCAACGCCAGAGCACAGATTTAAACGAGTCTGAATTCAAAATCGGTGTTGGAGCGGAAAACAACAGGAATTTGAAATAAGAACGTCTGCTAAACATAATTTATTATGCTATTTTTGGGTTTTTGATATATATATATATATATATATATATATATATATATATATATATATATATATATATATAGTATACATAATATTATTTTTAAATTTGTTTAAATATGATTCTATTATTAGTGTTTATTGTCATTTTAGTGTTTTGACGTTTCTAATACTTTTAACGGAAAAACGAATAAAAAGACCAAAGGCAGGTTTTAGTTTTCCGTACATTATTTAAGAAAAACTAACGTATCTTTGAAAATGACTTAAATCGAAACGACTTAAGCCGAGGTATCACTGTATTAAAAAAAAAAACAATAACATTTCATTAGAAACAAAGAAAAGCATACTGAACTGTGACGTAATATCATTCCTCCATATGCTATTGAATCCTGGACAATCTCTTTCCTCAAAGACGATGAAGAAAATTGAAGCAACAGAAATGTGGTTCTACAGAATGATGCTGGGAATAGCATGGCTCGAACACTTGTGCGACGCCGAAGTTTTAGATAAAATAAAACAAAAAAAGACACTAAGCATCAAGAAAAGCTTGTTGAAATTTCTACGGTACATAATGAAGAAGATTAAATTGAAGGTAAGAGCGATAGAGGAAAACAAATCTTAACCTACCTGGCCTGCTTGAGTAAATAGACAGCGAAGCCGTTTTTTTTTTATCTACTGGAAGAGAGATACTGGAAGTTTTAGTTTAAATTTTAGTTCTCATATTGTTCCCACGAGTGACACACACGTCCAAAAGTCCACCCACCGGCACATTTGGTAACAGTAGGGGATCGTTCGCGAACTCATAACGCAGCAGTCATTCAATTCACGACATTTTAATATCTTAAGTTGCGAGTTGTTCATCTGAGTTTTTCTTCACTTTAAAAATAAATTGGGCATATTGAGTTTTAAATTAGTATAAGCAGCAATGGCTACTACCAGATGAAAGATATTCAACTTTCTGATGCCAATGAAAGCGATGGTAATCAAGATTTGTAGGGTATATCACACACTACAAATTAGCGGAAGGGTCACTAAGAAATTCATTAAACAGAGAAAAAGAAACAAAGAAAAATTAAAATAGAGTTTAGATTTGGGGTCATTTGTCAAACTCTTAATAATACGGACCCCTACAATAATTCTCTCTCAAAGGAAAACATATCACCAAAATATAAGAAGATGCCAGTATTAGTAATACTGTAAAATAAAATAGAATCAACGCCAAAATTGGATAAATATCTTTAATTATGTTCCTAAACCAAAATAAAATTATTAAATAAGCGACATAAACAAACTTTTACTACATTCATAAAAACACCGATTGAAATAAAATTGTTTATCTATTTAGGTCAAATTATATTGCTTGTTTTTTTGTTTTTTGTTTCTTATTTTATTTATTTATTTATTTATTTATTTATTTATTAACGTCGTAAAAATTTGTTTATATCACTTATTTAACAGTTTTGTTTTGGTTTGGGAATTTAATTAAAGCTATTTGTTCAGTTTTGGTGTTGATTGTTGTAGTTCATTCTAAGTATTATTTTGGCGGGAACAGTTTTTAATTGATTATCTTTATTTGGGATTGGTTTGTTTTTTATTTACTTGGATGAATTTAGGTCAATTTATATTACTTGTATATTTTCTCTTTTCGGTTTTCGATTTTTAAGTAACATAGTATTTATTTATGTTTTATTTCTATTCAAGCAATATAATTTGACCTAAATAGATAAACAAACGACTCCCGGTGGAATAACCGCCATAACAGAATACCCACAATGCACCACTAACCCGTATATATATAAATAGCCGAGAAAAATAACAGTATATGTGGCCTGACGATTGCATATAGCATGAAACAGACTGTCGCCTATATATATATATATATATATATATATATATATATATATATATATATATATATATATATATGTATGTATGTATATATGTATGTATATGTATATACACACATCGACAATGATATATTATGCCGAGTTAAAAAGCACGGAAAATGAAAGTGCAGAAAAAATAAAAATATAGAAAGATAATGGAAAGTGTAGTAAAAAAATGAATATATATATATATATATATATATATATATATATATATATATATATATATATAATAGTGTGGAAAAAGGATATAAAAATATAGATTAAAATATAAAAAGGAAAAATATAGATTAAAACTATAAAAATATAGATAAAATAGTGTGGGAAAATGAACAATATAGATAAAATAGTAGAAAATGTGAAAAAAATATATATATATATATATATATATATATATATATATATATATATATATATATATATATATATATATATATATATAATAGAAAGTGTGGAAAATATTATATATATAGATAAAATAATTTGGATAAAAGTATGAAAAATATAGATAAAACTTATAAAAATATATAGCTTAAATGTATAATAATATTGATAAAATAGTGTGGAATAATATAGAAAAATGAGGAAAAATTAAAGATATAGATAAAATAATAGAATATATGAAAAAAATGAAAACAGTAGATAAAAATAATGGGGAAAATGTATAAATATCGATAAAAAGTATAAAAAATGTAGATTAAAAGTATAAAAAATGTAGATAATATGGTGTGGAAAAAATAAAAAAATATATACAAAATAATAGAAAGTATAGAAAATAAATGAAAAATACAGATAATATAATGTAGAAAAAGTATAAAAAATAGATTAAAGTGTAAAAATTATAGATAAAAAGTGTGGAAAAATGAAAAATATAAATAAAATAATAGAAAAAGCAGAAAAAATAAAAAAATACAGATAAAATAGCGTGGGAAAAGTATAAAATATATAATAAAAATATTAAAAATATAGATTAAAGGTATAAAAATCTAGATAAAAAATGTGGAAGAATGAAAAACATAAAATATTAGAAAATTTAAAAAAAAGGAAAAGTATAGATAAATAATAGAAAACGAAGAAAAAATGTAAAATTTAGTCAAAATAATAGAAAATGTTGGGAAATGTAAAATATAGATGAAGTAATAAAAGTAAAATGAGAATAAAAATAAAAGGAAAGGGAAAAAAAGTTAAATAAAATCAAAGAGACTTTACATCATATGAAAGAAAATAAAAATGTTGTTTCAAATTGTATAATATTTCGTATAGTTACATGTTGAAAGGCGGACACATAATGGCAATGGAATTCATTATTGACCCTTTCATTCGCGTCAGAAAGTTAAAGAATGTTCAAATTTCTGACGCCAATGAAAGTGATAGTATTCAAGTTTTATAGGGGAGATAACCCATCCACCACTTAGCGGAAGGGTCAATAAAGAATTCATTAAACAAAGAAAAAGAAACAAAGAAAAAGAAACAAAGACAAATTAAAATACTTTTTTAAATTTGGGGTCATTTCTCAACCTACTAATAATACTAGGCCGTAAATTGTAAAATTCTCACACAAATAAAAAATTATTATTATTATTATTATTATTATTATTATTATTATTATTATTATTATTATTATTATTATATTTCCTTTGATTTCTGCGGTGTACTCATTTATTTTCGGGTCCCGCCTGGAGACCTAAGGTTAGAAATGGCATCATAACATTTTTCACTGAACTATTAAACACACACACACATTTTACATAGATAAAGCCCTTTGTAAGGTGTGGGCTGTACTCGTGAGAACACTTTTTTCTTTTTCTTTAAGGCATGGGCTTCCAGGAATCCATTCAATGTGTCTACTGTAATCTTTTGCAACCAATCCGTGGTCTTCAAGTCCATCATGGATTGTTGATGTTCCCATGTGCCGTATTTTTTAGATTTCGATTTCAATGTACTTGTATTTTGTTAGCTTTTTGAAGACATTCAAAGATACACTGAAGTCTACAAGGACTGCCATATAAATAAAGAGGCTACTGTTTTTGTTTGAAGTCTCTAATAACAATGTCTGGGCGGTTATCATTATTATTATTATTATTATTATTATTATTATTATTATTATTTATTTATTTATTTATTTATTTCGAGGTCTCATCAATTTACAGTTGAGTCCGCTAGATGTAACAATATAAATATGACTTACAGATTTAATTTGAAAACAAATTATATTAAAACCCATTAATACTTTCCAACATCATGTATAAATCTGGCCAATGTTTCCTATAAATTCGAATACTATGTATTTATAGGTTCTTGATAAAATCCAAAGAAGAATTGCCAATTTTATCTGCTTTGACCTTGTATATCGTCTTCAGTTAGTTTCCCACAAACATGATGTATCTTCCCGATACGTTTTCATTAAATATTAACATGCTAATTGTTCAGACGAAATTTCCACTATGATACCTAGACTTTATAAATTTAAGCGTAGTGCAAAATTGGTGGCAAAATCTCATCATTTTACAGGTCATTTGTCTAGATGTAACCGTAAGTTCTATGTTAACAGTTTTTTTTTTTTTTTTGGAATCCCTTGCTTGTGGAACTCACTTCCCCTACATACTTTCCAGTCAATTTTAATCTTCAAAAATTTAAATGTAACTGTCTTTCTCATTACTCTTTTTTTTTTTTGTTATCGCTCCTTAATAATGTTTCTGTTTTCTAATTCTTGCACATCCATTACCGTTTGTGTCTTAGTGGCTTCAGTGCTTTGCTTGTGTTGAACTCGATTAAAAAAAATCGTTTTTGTCTGATTATTAATCAGTAACTAGCAAACTGTTCATATTGTTATTAAAATCAATAACGCTGCAAAAACTGCCATACTCGAAAGAAGACAACGAGTGCGATAAATAAAACGAGAAAGAAGCAAAAGATATTAAATATCAACAAGAAATGTTGAGCAGAAAAAAAGGTGTAAAATTCTGTAATTTCCAAAAGTTCATTGCCATTTTATCTTCTCTTTAGGGCGACAAATGGTTAGCTGTCCCAACTCATGTGTTTCAATTATACAGTCGAATGCTGGTGACAAACTTGTGTATCAATTAGACGTAGCTATTTATCTCCCTTTAAGATTTATTTATTATTATTAGACTACGCCGATCGGAATCATTGTAAACATAATTCATTACTGAGACATGCCTGAAGGGTGACAGAACATTTTAAAGACGTCATCTCCATTTCTGTCTTTCCTCTATTAATGTTCTTTTTATTTTATTGGATTTTCTTTTCCTATCTTTTTTGTTAGTTTGGAGTTTGGCCCCTTTTCCTGTTGTTTCTCCCGTTTTTTTTTCTTTTTTCTCTTACTTACTTTATTTCTTTTTTCAATTTCATAATCATCATGATGCATTTCATTCTTTCTTTCTTTCTTTCTTTCTTTCTTCCTTCCTTTCCTTCTTTCTTTTTTCTTTCTTTCTTTATTTATTTTTCTTCCTTTCTTTCTTTCTTTCTTTCTTTCTTTATTTATTTATTTATTTTTCTTCCTTTCCTTCTTTCTTTCAACTTCAAATGATCAACCCGTTTAGACTCAAAAGGAGTGCAACCATCAAAAACTTTCTCCGACCAGGCCTATTTTCTGTCCCTTTTCCTAGGCTATGACACTAATAAGTAATCTTTTGCCAACTCCAATCAGCTTTAAAAAAAAGTACTCGTAACTGGAAAAACCGAATGTAAAAAAGAATGTTAACAACAAATACTTTTTCACTCCCTGCCCATTTCTGCGGAATCAGAATCAACGTTGAGTTTAAGCAAGCGAATGAGCCAACTGGAGTAAAGTGCCATGCAGATTTATATTTTCCCACTTGTGACGAATGCAGCTATCGATTTTTTTTTTGCATGCTAGCAAGCTAGTTAACATTCGTTTCAGTCAGCTGTTGGCTCTCACGCTGGCCAGTACAAAATGGCCGCTAACTACATGAAAACTATATATTTCCTGGTAAAATGGAGTTAGCCATAATTACCTTTCTAGATCAAAACAAACTAGTAAGCAGACGATCGGAATCCATCTTAAAATGCAGTCACTAAACCAAATTTTTCCAATGTTACTTAAAAATTGAAGAATAACGAAAAAGAATAAATTAAATTAAACAAAAACAAGTAAAAAAACAAATAAATTAGTTGATAAACTAAGTAAATAATAATCAAATTATCAAACCACGACCACCAAAATAGCCGTTATAATAATATAACTGAATACCCAGGATGCAACAGACTACCCACAATGCATCATTGACCTGTATATATAAATCGTCGGGAAAAAACACAACGCACATGGCCTGACGATTGCGTTTAACAAGAAACAGACTGTGGCCTCTAGGTGTTGACTACAATTTACATTTTTACATATATATATATATATATATATATATATATATATATATATATATATATATATATATATATATATATATATGCGCAAGCATGCAGATAAATAGGAAGGAACATGTCAGGTAAATAATCCGGAGTTTCTTCGTATTTTTATTTTTAAGAAGACAGTATTCCATACATAAGTAGAGCTTATATTATAATATTTTTTAAAATATGATTCCTTCGCTACATAAGAGTTCTCATGTTTAAAAAACGAAAGCCGAAACCATCAATATAATTATTAAAATTAAGTTGACCAAACTAGGGCATAAGTTCCTAGCTTTAATTGAAAAACACTTTCCCACTAATACCAAACTGGGCCTTAATCTAGATAACTAGGAAGGAGTAAATGTGATAAGCAATAATAAACTACAGAAGAACTCAAAATTGATCGCTGCATTAAGTATTCCATTAATATTTAAGCTTACTTTCTAACTGTTCAACGATATTTCTTCTGCCACCACTTAATTTAAAGTCATTTTGATGGACATATGTCCTTACTTTCCGTAAAAACAATTATTTTTATTTCATGGGCGACTTTTGCTGGATTTCGAAATTAATTTCGATTAATCACAAATTTATTTACAAGTTATAAAAATTGTTATCGTACAAAAAATTCGACGAAAACAATCGCAGTAATGAACCACTTGATTTTGGGAAAAGTAATTTTTTTCATTTGAATATGAGCGATTGAAAGTTAGAGTTGTGTCCCTTTCATTGTTTTTATCAGCAGAATCCTAAATTTAAGGATTGCGCGTTGGAATCCGGCCTGGAATGTTTTTAATCTGCTCACAGGAATCGGCCTGTTTCCCAAATGGTATATGTAAGGCTACTCCTTCTTGAAGTAACGTTGAAAACACAGCGAATATTATTTTGAAACTATGTAATTTGAGAACAGTATTTTTTTTTCATTTAAACATGAGCTATTGAATCTAACAGAGTTGTGCCCCTTTAATTGTTTTTATCAGTAGAAGCCAAAATGGCGGAATCTGAAAACAATCGCAGTAATGAAAACTTGGGAATTCGAAATGCTAGAATTGCGGCCCCGTGTCCAGTCCGGAATGTTTTTAATTTGCTGGCTTAAATTCGTTAAAATTTCTATCATTTGAGAAAAAAAGTCACAATATATTTTACTTCTTGTAAGTGTTTCACTTCAGTCGAGTAAATAAGTTCTTCGACCTTATCAAACGGCATTTTGCCCTCAATAGCGATGAAAGACAGCTCACCAACTCTTGGACCAAACAATATTTTGCGAAATTATCAACTTATATCATCATAAATGTGTAGCGAGTACAATTTTCAGCGCATGTGTATTTTGGTGTAAGTAATAAGTTTTCGCGAGCATTTCAATGTTTCTCGCCTAAAGAAAGCATAAAATTAAAAGAGTAAAATCGCAAAATTGAAAAACGCAAAAAACAGTGTAAAAAAGAAAGAGACAAACAAAGAAACAAAGAAGGTTTTAGAAAAAAGAGTTTGTCTAGAAAGAAAGAAACAAACGAACAAAGAGAGAAAGAAAGAATTGTTTGCAAAAAGACAGGGCTTGTATAGAAAGAAAGAAAGAAAGAAAGAAAGAAAGAATAAAAAAGCGCTTCGCTAGAAACAAAGAAACAGAGAGAAAGAAAAAATCTTTTGGGAAAAAACAAAGCTTATAAAGAAAGAAAGAAAGAAAGAAAGAAAGAAAGAAAGAAAGATGGGTTTAGATAAAAACAGCGTTTGTCTAGAAAAAATTAAATAAACAAAGGGAAAAAGAAGAAATTATTTGGATAAAAAGACAGCTTGCATAGAAAGAAAGAAAGAAAGAAAGAAAGAAAGAAAGTTTTTAAAAAACACATCGTTTGTCTAGAAAGAAACAAAGAGAGAAAGAAAGAATTTTTGGATAAAAATCAGATCTTGTAAAGAAAGAAAGAAAGAAAGAACCGTCCGGAAAAAGAAAGAGAGATCTTGTGTAGAAAGAAGGAAACTAGAAACTTCGAAGCAAAAGAGCAGGAAACTAAACATAGAATGAAGTAAAAAAAAAAAAAAATGAAAGTACAGAAAAAAATACGGAAGAACAATGTAATGTCAACCCAGAAAAAGAAACAAAGAAATATAGGAAAGAAAAAAGAAAATCATTTTGAATTGAATGAGAAAGAAAGAAAGAAAAAAAGAAAGAAAGAAAGAAAGAAGATGGTTACCGGAAATTAAAAAAAGAACTACATATTACTAGCATAGAACAAAGAATGAAATTAAAAAAAAGAAAACGAATAAAAAAAGGAAAAAGAAGAAACTAATGATGAAAAAAAAGACAAAGAATTGAAAGAAAAGATTCCCAGCAAAAGAAGGAAAAACAAAACAAAACAAAATTACTTTATGCAAATAAATGCAATTAAAACATGAAAAATGAATAAATAAATGAATGAAACAAATATAGTCACAACGAACGAGCAAAAATGGCTCCGATAAAATCAGATATCAAGTTTCGACTCGTTCATAATATTTATGTGCTTGAAAGACCAGGGTCATCGGCTTGTTAATCAAGAGAAAAACAATTTATGAACGTCACCGATCGTCAAGGATCGGTGAAATGCCATGCACCATATTGAATCGACTCTAATAAAGCTAATCACGCCAAAAAAAAAAAAAAAAAATCCGCACATGCGCAGAATGCTCGTGTTCGCGCTCGTAAAACATCTTCATTGACGATCTTCAAGCACACGTAGTCGTAAGTTGCAATGGCTAATCTCTAAATGCACTTCCAAAAGCGTAATCATACTCCCGTGAAGTATGTACGATTTTGCTATAAATGCACGCTTTTATTCACACATTTCCATGCGTAGATATTCTACTATTCATTTTGTCTTAGTCTGGCACAAGGCAACACTAACAAGAGTAAAATGAAGGTTCTATATTAACGAATGGTTCTGTTAGACAAGTTCGTTAAATATCCCTGCTTAGACTAACACACACATTTATAAGTACATGCACACCGACACTGAGACATATACATGAAATTTAAATTCACTTGCAAAGCTCTTTAAACTGTTCTTCATTTGCTGACTATTGTTGCTTTCTTTTTGTTACTGAGAACATTAAAAAATCTTGCTTATTTTACGTCTAACAAAACACGTAAAAAAAGCAAGATTTTTAATGCCCTTATAAGCCTTATAGATTTGTTATCTCGTTCGCCGATTCAGTCCTATGGAGAAAGGGAATATATAGAGCATCGTTCTTCTCTTACGAATTGAGCGCTCTGGTTGCTGATTTGATGTTTATATACATCACGTATATAACACGTTAAAGACATAGGGGTAGTTTCTCTGACGGATGCTAAATCGGTTGAGTTTCGATCCAGACTTGAAATCATCGCATGTCTAATCAGACTGATGACAGTGATACAACGATACAGTCTTGTATATATATATATATATATATATATATATATATATATATATATATATATATATGTCCATTTTTAGTGATAATTCAGTTTCTTAACCTCCATTTAGATCTGTTGAGCGAGGTTTGAAGCCGGTTAGCTAGCCCGTTTATATATATATATATATATATATATGAAGAAAAATATACGGAAAAAACAAACAAAAATCCTTATATGCAATTATGCTGTTTTAATGTTAATATAATGTCAACGTCGGACGTTTCGGTCTAATAAACCATCTTCAGGACATTAAAACAGCATAATTGCATATAAGGATTTTTGTTTGTTTTTTCCGTATATTTTTCTTCATACTGTCGGATCTATATTCATATATTTGCTTATATATATATATATATATATATATATATATATATATATATATATATATATATATATATATATATATATTGCTTTAAAAACGGTAAGCTGAATATTATTTGGGATAATTAAAAAAACTGGTGGTTGATATAAATGAAAGATTATAAAAACTGATTTCGCTCTCACTCTTGAAAGTTTTTAATCGGGAGAAAAAGAGTAAAAAATACAATAAATTAAATTAGCGAATGATTGATGAGAGCATAGAAAAGGGAAGAAAAATAGTTGGCCGAACTACTAGAGACTAATGATAGCAAGCCCCAGCAAACAATATAATAGAGGACGAAGGACACACACACACCCACACACATACATATATATATATATATATATGCACACACACACACACAAACATACATATATATATATATATATATATATATATATATATATATATATATATATATATATATATAATTGCCACTCCAGAGTCCAAAGGGGAACCCATGTAAACACCATCAAGCACCTTTGAAAGAACAGCAAGCATACGACTGAAGTCAGCGTTGACTTGTTTACTGTTTTGTCCCAGTCACACTCTTTATTTCATCTTAAAGTATCAGAGTCACTGTATCTCAAGTCTCTCTGTAAACCGTCTCTCTGTAAACAGCGTGATTGTTTGCTGGGGCTTGCTATTATTAGTCTCTAACACTCCCCTTCCTCCATTTTTTCTTCTTCCCTTCTATTAGGTTGGTGCAAAAATAATGACGTAATAATGTCGTTTTTTGGCGTTAAAAATTCGTCAAAAAACGACATTATTACGGCATCATTTTTGCACCAACCTAATATATTCTCTTATCAATCATTCGTTAATTAGATTTATTGTATTTTACTTGTTTTCTCCCGATTATAAACTTTGAAGTACGGGGGTGAAACCGGTTGTATTCTTTTTTCATTTGTTTATTTTTTTATCATCAGCTTTTTAATTATGCCAAATAATATTCAGCTTAACATTTTTACAGTAAAACTCAAGTTCTGTACAGCTAAGAATGTTTTTAAATATATATATATATATATATATATATATATATATATATATATATATAAAGAAATATAGTCTTAAGGTGTGCTATATTTATGGAATAAAGTGCTCAATATCAGAGATAGAGCGTGTGTAAATATAAAAGTGAACATAGAAGTCAACACTTAGAGGCGACAGTCTGTTTCATGCTATATGCAATCGTCAGGCCTGACGATTGCATATAGCATGAAACAGACTGTCGCCGCTAAGTGTTGACTTCTATGTTCATTTTATATATATATATATATATATATATATATATATATATATATATATATATATATATTGGGGTTGCGATGGATAAAATGTCGTTTAAATTACTCAAAAAATGAAAATAATACTGACGCCTGATTTTAGCACATATATTTAGCAAAATTACACAAAAATATATTGAAATAGCAAAGAGTTAATTTTTTCAATAAAATCGTCAATTGCTTCAACCACGGCCTCCAGGCGACTTTGGAATCTCCTGCAACTCTTCTGGGTGGTCTGCTTGCTTAAGTTGGGTAATGCTTCCATAAGCTTTGCCTTCACTTCATCTTTGGTACTACAAGCAGTTTTGTTGGTCTCTCGCTCAACTCCAGCCCACACTTAGTAACCAAGGGGATTGCAGTCTGGGGAGTTAGGTGGCCAGATAAATGGGTGATGTGGTCGCAGAAGTTGACTGACATCCATGACTGAGTTCTTCTGCGTGTGTGACATGTTGCAGAGTACAACTGCCATACATAGGGTGTTCCAGCAGCCACCCTATTGACCCATGGCTCTTGATGTAGGCCTCTGTGTTGAGCCTGAGACCACTACCAACAAATTCTAGAGTTCTGTTCTTATCAGAATGATCAGAGTAGGTTTTCCCAGGTGCCGTGCCTTCGGAATCAACCTTAGACTCATCCAACTCTTTCCGAATCATCTGCACTCTCCACTAATTGACACCAAGCATTTTGAAATGTTCGTATTGTACCTTTGGGTGCGAATGCCAAGCAGTACAGATTGCTATTTCTACATTTCTGGGTCAATAAATTGCTTGATGGTGATCTTTTCTCACAGATGGTGCCCAAATGACTGCAATGTGCAGTGGACAAAATAAAAATAAAAAAGGGCATGGACCGATAAACATATATATATATATATATATATATGTGTGTGTGTGTGTGTGTGTGTGTGTGTGGATAAAAACCAAGGGCATTAAAACGTAGGCCATTATATATATATATGTGTGTGTGTGTGTGTGTGTGTGTCTGTGTGTCTCTGCGTGCGTGTATATATATATATATATATATATATATATATATATATATAATCATTTATTTAAAAATATGATTCCAACACGCTACATAAGAGTTCTCATGTTTCAAAACAAGAGCCGAAAACTTCAAGATAATTATTTGAATTAAAGTGAATTAAAGTACTAAGCTTTGTTCCATCTTCAAGCGGGATTTTTTTAACGAGTTCTTTCCTATTTTCTATATCTTTTTCACACACACACACACACACATACATATATATATATATATATATATATATATATATATATATAGTAATCCACAGACTGCCTCGATGTATCACAACTTATCAGTGTGGCTAGACATGCGATTGGTTCAAGCCAGGATCGAAACACGATCGATTTGACATATCTGAGACTCTCACCCTTAGCCCCTCAACTCACGTAGCGGAGAATGGGAATTTTTAACATCTTATATACTAGATATAAGCATTATATTTGTGTGCGTTTGGTCTCTATGCGTGTGTCTGTGTGTGTCTGTGTGCGTCCGTGTGTGCATTACTATTATTAGTTGTAATAGTAGTAGTAGTAGTAGTAGTGCACATGAAACTTGATTAATCAATGAAAATCGGGCGACACAAAAGTGAAAATACCAGATTTTTTTAAAAATTTTTCTACGTAACTCATTCTGTGATGAAGCTCTAATAAAAGTGAAACATGCCAGATTGATAAACGTTTCCTCTTTCTTCTTTATCTCATCATAGATAGATAGGACACAGGAATCAACGTTCATAGTGACTGTCTACTCTACACCTCAATGCGAACTTAACACTAATGCTACTACCTCTTTAATGAGTCCGATTTAGAGGAAGTTAAGTGGAAAAAGCTGAAAACCAGCACTTCTCAATTGTTTTATCTAGAGGTTACGCTTTGCCTTGTTTATCATCAAAACCTCTAAATGTAGGTCATATTTATACTTGACTCTATAGGAGAACATTGTCTAGGTTTGTACCTAAGATATAATCAAATATTTGATCAAGTTTTACTTGAGTTTTTATGTTTACGAGTAAGCACAGGTTGGTTTAATGTTTAAGCTTACTTTTTCAATGTTCAATGATAGTTTTTGTCGCCACTTAATTTAAAGACAATTTGATGTACGTAGGTCCTTACTTTCCGTACAAAAAATTATTTTGATTTCATGGGTGACTTCCATTGTATTTCGCAATTAATTCTGATTATTCAAAAATTTATTTCGAAGTTATAAAAATTGTTATTGTGCAAAATTTCATAGCAAAAATCACGTAAGAACATCACAGAAAACAATCGCAGTAATTTAAACTTTCAAATTTCAAGATTTAGAACTGTAAATTTTCATTTAAACATGAGCTATTGAAAGTTACAGAGTTGTGTCACTTTAATTATTTTTATCAGTAGAAAGCAAAATGGCGGAATCCGAAAAGATCGCAGTAATGAAAACATGAGAATTCAATATTTCAGGATTGCGGCTCCGGAACTGGCCTGGAATGGTTTTAATTTACTCACGGAGTCGGCCTGATTCCAAAATGGCGTGATATATTGGGCTACGGCCTCTAGGAGTAAAGTTGAAAAAGTGTGACAAAGTGAAACACTGACCTTCGCATTTATTATATAGATATGTTTTATTGTCAGCCTCTGTAGATATATGATGAATGTGTGTCTGTCTTTGTCATACGTGATGAGTGCTTTATCGTTCGCTTTCTTTGAATTGCGCTGATTTTGATCAAACGTCATAAAAGACAGAAACCTCAAATCACGCCGGACATTTACACAATAAAATTAAAAAGAAAAAAAGAAAAGAAAAGAAAGGAGGCTTCTCTAAAGTCTAACCAAAATGTCCTGACAAGACGAAAGAACATCTTCAACCAAATCGATTTCTCTGTCCGATTTTCAACAGCGCCCGTTTACGAGAATGGATCACAAGTCCCGGCATTTTAACCAAATACACTTTATTCAGAGGAGAATATTGTCCGCCATATTGATCACGTGACCAGATTCTCTCCATGAGCCCAAAGATGTCGTTGACTATAAATTCTCTTTCGGCACAAAACCGCCGCAAACCTATTCCTTGTCCATTCTCATCAGATCTTATAATTAAATATGATGGTTTATAGCTCTTGGCACTAAGTCTCAAGGTTTTTGTGTCAAGCGCAAGATGGTTTCTTGAATGACCAGACAAAATCAAATATCTACGATTATTATTATTATTATTATTATTATTATTATTATTATTATTATTATTATAAACTTGCGTGTTTCTTATTTCCCGAGTTAATTATATTTAGTTAGCGTGCACATCAGACCCTGCCAATGTCGTATAAATAATAGAAAATTCTGTTTTGATTGCAAATAAAGAGGTAAATGATACATCAGAAACGCTGTTTGCTTTCAATGAGAGGAAGGCAAAAAGGGAGACAATAAAATGGAGGCTATAACGAACTCATATGTTTAACGTCTGCTTCAATGGAATATAAAAAGTTGTCAATTTGAATCTTTGAATCTTTTCATTTGTACTTGCTTACTTCTTTAAATAATGATCTGTATCAATATTTATGTTTGCTACTGTAATATTTTGTTAATTTTGTTAATCTTAAATATTTAATGATGCAACAGGAAAATTTCCATATGTATTTCAGCACATTATTCAATTATTAATTTAAGAAATATGATTATCAGAAAATCCAAATAGAAAAACCTTTTTATTTGTACCGCTTACTTCTTTAAATTTATGGCCTGCTTTCATACTTATGGATGTTATTGCAATATTTTCTTAAAGTTGTTAAGCTCAAATATTTAACGGCGCAACAGGTGAATGTTTACAATTTATTGATTGATTAGTGTAGGCTGATGTTGTTTTCCTTATTTTCCGTCATATTTTCGGTGTGATTTTTTTTTTTGTTTTTGTTTTTTAATTCACCAGATATTTTTAGAAGGCATTGTGCTGTTCGGGTATTTACTGTTTGTAAATAATGTTTCATGTGCGTGGTTTCTTTGTTTCCAGCATCCTTCAGTTACTCCTCTGTACAGTTTTTCTTCGTTATCAGCTGATTTTACAGTGGCTTCGTATATTGCACTGCTCTGCTAGCAGTTACCGTTTATGGGACATTCGTTATTACTTCTGCAGTTACACGTGGGTTTAATTTCTTCAGGTACTTTGTTCGTTGTTTTCGTCTTGTAATTTTTTTATTATTTGTGTTGTGTTCTCAGTGCAATTGCAGCTGATTTTTATTGTATTTCTGTTGAATATCTTGTGCATAGTGTTTGATACAAAGAATTGTTTACGTATGAGTATAATTAATATATTTCCTATGTTTGTTTTTACAATTTTGTTGTTCGGTGGCTTGAACCAAATGACGTTCCTGTTTCTCTTTCCTTTTTACATTTTTATGCTGTGCTGTGTGTATGTGAGCGTTATATACACACCACAACAGAAAAAAGAAAAAAGGATCCCTATTGCCCATGAATACAGCATATCGTAAAACTATATATTTATCACATATATATGATATAAAGATATATATTTTGGTATAAGCTTATATATCAAAAAACAGTACTTATAAAAATAGTATGACAAATTAGAAAAAAAAAAATTTGTGACGCGTTCCATCCGTTTGGATACAATCGGACTGGCATTTGTCAACAATGCCTGATGACATCGTAACGGATGAAACGCGTCACAGAAAATTGTTTTCACTTTATCATAATACACACACACACACACACACACACACACACACATATATATATATATATATATATATATATATATATATATATATATATGCAGATAAATAAATAGATAGAGAGAGAGAGAGAAAGAAAGGTTATAATTGTTACAACGACAAAAAAATGTATATTTTAAAAAAAGGGAGAAAGAGAAAACGTTTTTGTTTATAATGTGGATTTGTTTTAGTATATATAATCTATATTAATAAAGACATATATATATATATATATATATATATATATATGTGTGTGTGTGTGTGTGTGTGTGTGTGTGTGTGAAAAATATAGTTTCAACGTGTGCTATATATATGGGATAAAGTGTTCAATATCAGAGATAGAGCGTATGTAAATATAAATATAAAAGTGAACATTGAAGTCAACACTCAGAGGCGACAGGCTGTTTCATGCTTGACGCTTTTATATATATATATATATATATATATATATATATATATATATATATATATAATTTTTATTCTTCGTATGAAGAATATTATATATATATTAGTATATACATAAGAATAGGATATATATTAGTATATAAATATATTATACATATATATATATATATATATATTTAAAGAAAAACAGACCACTTTAAGGTTTCATGTAATAAGTTATTTCACCACAACCCCTTTAACAGGGCTCTGGATCATCAGACTTTACTTCCAAAGGTTGAAATGAAAAATGAAAAGAAATTCACACGTTTTTGATGGACCTCATCAAGCATATGTAAAATTAACGAAGTGAGGAAGTGAGGTGGGAGAGAAGTTCAAACATATCTGCTCTAAATTTTACATTGAGCTCTCTGGATATCATCCTCCTTGGGTCTACCCATGCGGATTACCTAGTTTTGCATAATATATATATATATATATATATATATATATATATATATATATAAAAGATATATATTAGTGCATATATTATAGTTTATTCTTCGTATGATTTTTATATAAAATTTTAATATATATATATATATATATATATATATATGTCAAACTTGGGATTTTATTCATTTTAGTAAATCTATTTGCACTGATAAATGCAGAGAAAACTACTTTCCTATGGACGAAATGATCATCTGTATGAGGTAAATTGTTTGGATCTCATTAATTGTAATCCACACACACACAAACACACACACACATAGACACACACACTCACACACACATACACACACACACACACACACACACACACACATATATATATATATATATATATATATATATATATATATATATATATATTAAAAAAATCATAGACGAACCGCAAATGTTTTTCGTTATGTTCATTTATTATATATCTATATTATTTGGTGGGGGGGGTACTCGTATTTGATTAGGCGCTCCGTTTATTCATTAAAGTGGACATATATCAGGTGGATTCAAAAATAATGTCGTTTTCAGACATATGTTACTATATGAGAAAACGACATTATTTTTGCACCAACCTAATATTTATTGTCACCTACCGGCCTTAATGTTCGAAAAGTCTTCTTAAAAAATAACTTTCGCACTTTAGCAGAATCGAACCTGCATCCCTCAGTTCAACGACAGCTACCGGAGATGCGCGATCCACAATTTCCATTCTTGAAAAAGGCGATGCTGTATTTTCATCTTTACAGATTCTTTCCCATGGACGTCACGTCGATTATCTTTCCCTATTCTATCGCTCTTTTCATGGAGAATATTCGACTGGTTTTTATTCCTTAATTATATCACTTCAAACTTTTACAATATAATACTCACCATGTTACGTACGCAGGATCGAATCTTCTTCATTCCCTGCGTATTCCATCTGCTCTGTTGTTTATGCTATATATTTAAAGATTCTTCATAAAATAAAAAAAGAAATATCTGCAATGTTATTTGTCCTGACCTGGCATCTCAGCTTTAGTCACTTTTCCAACCACTTCACGTTTCTATAATTACTTTTATAATAATAATTTATATGAACTTTCCATTACGAAAATTGGCTGTAAAGTCTCATCATTTTACAGTTGAAATAGCTAGATGTAACCGTAAGTTCTATGTTAATAGTTCCTTCTCGCTTGTGGAACTCACTTCCAGTTCCATACTTTTAAGTTAACCTTAATCTTCAAAAATTTTAATTCACTGTCAATCGATATCTACTTTTTTTCCTGATTACTCTTCTGTTGTTCTCGCTTCTTTAGCAATATTTCTGATTTCTAAATCTAGTGGCTCTATTAACCTGTTTGGGTTTGGTTTGGTTTGGTTTATTTTGTAGGTTATTTAATGTCGGCAAACATTTTTATTGCTGGTAATATTTTGTTTTGTCAAAAATCTGTTTCTGGTAATATATTTCCTTGAAAATTGTATTGCTGGTAATAATTTTTTTTTTAAAGTTTTGCTGGTAATAGTTAACTATTTGCCCATAGCTGTGATTCTAACAGGTGCTACAACCCCAGGTCAGGATGTATCTGGGAACAGCAGCAATTAAGAGGTGGTTCCATGCTCTTCAAAACCTCCTGATCAGAGGCCTTGCTGCTGTACGTAGTTTAACGCCGTAGCCAGGACGCGGATGTAGTTTAACGTCTTACCCAGGACGATGACCTGTTTGGAGGGAAATGGTTAAAAATCAATTGATATGTTGGAAGTTCTGTTCAGTCATCTTTTTCAAAAGAAACGCTAATTTGTGGAACAGATTCATCAGAGGACACTCCCCCTATCAATACAATCAGTTTCTTCGTGTTTAGTTATAACCCTTATCTATCCGACATATCCTCATAATATGCGCTTCTTTCGCTTACGTCCATATAAAAACCTGATTCCGAAACCTTCTAGTCGCTATTATTGTGTGAATCGTAGTAAATTTAGATTGGGTGTCACTATTCCCAGTTGCAATTCAACTCTGACTTTTTCCCAACGTAGATTGGTACTTCAACTAGTTATTAATAATATATTTTCTTGACACAGAAACTAATTCAAAATAAGCGTCTTTCTCTTTAGCTTTTCTGCACACAGTGATATACGAGAGAGTTTTGAATATGTCACTAGAAAGACATTGTTACTCTTTGTTGGGACGAGAGAAAAAAAAAGTCGAATTCCTATCTGTCAAAGAACGATGTGGCAGATTCATGTGAGATTCTTAGAGAGCGAAACAAACGAATAAGCTAATGAATTTGCCGCAGATCGTTAAGAAAGAAACGGAAATAAAATATATCTTTCGTTCTTGAAGTGTTCCTCTGTGACACCCACGCATTTGTCACTTGCAATAAAGGATTCAACGAAGGGGACTTGTGAGACATTGATTCATAAATAATGCCGTGGAGTTCTTTAACTCAGCCGTGGTACAGGTTAGATTAATTGCCCAGAGGAGACGAAGAAAGGCGAAGGGAGATAAATAATGTATTAATGGGACTAGTGCTTAGAACGCTGGGATATATTCTTGGTTGTGATTATATGACGATAACTTTTATCAGAACTATGTTTAAATCCCAACGTCTAAAACATCTACACGACTAGTGCCACTCAGCTGATCTTACCTCTGACCGAGCTCTCACAGTTCATTAGTAGCGGGGGGAGACTGGGTTCTATTTTTCGATACCTCCATAAAAATCTACTAATATTTCATCACCAATGAACGGACCCTAAATTTTCTTCCAGCGCTAATGAATGGTTATACTCTCAATGTTCGTCATTGAATGGGGGAAAAGACTGGCTACTATCATTCAACAAATCCAGAACTATACTCGTAAACTGGCACCAATCCTGATGTAGTTTTACCCTCAAAGAGGCTCCTTGCGTCGAATGCCTACGCTGGCTTAAGATCACAAATGGAAATTTTGTTCCATCGCATAAGATGCTGGGAGAATGATCGGTATATTTTATCACTCCAGAAAATATATAACTACTTCTGGTATGATCTTTTTTTAAGCATTTCACCCCAATCAAGGGGGGGAGTGCCAGTAGCACGCGAGGGGTTACAGAGAGTGAAAGCAAGTGTTACAGTTTTTTGTGTATATATATATATATAACTAGTGAGTTAGCCCAAATGACTTGACTCACTTTATAGAAGGTTAACCACTCAGAAGACGTAGAACATTGAATATGTCGTGTATAAAGACGACCATTTTGGTCACTCTACCCGAATGTCCAGTCCAGCTTGTCAGGCGAAGAGAAACAGAAGGACGAACTATGCTCTGCTACCTTTTACCAAAATATCCGCTGCTAACCTGAACAACGCTTTCCTACTGTCTTCGAAATATTCACTGCTAACCTCTGGTTTCTATACTCGAAGACGACCGTCATGATGAATAACATAAAGAAGGTTGTTTGAAGAAAGGATATAGACAAGGACGGGGATCATTATCAGAGCATAGGCATCGACCAAAGCATCGATCAAGGCATCAGATGTCGATTGTGTCTTTATAAGCGCCAGATCAGATCAAAAATTGGGTATTCCTGCCATATCTAGGCGGGTGCTGCTCAATCTTCACTCTCCGGTATCGATTGAGTTCAAAACGCTTACGCGGCCTTGTGGGTGATGAATTATTCTCCAACCCTTGTCCTACAGATGAAACATCGCCAGAATTTCACTGCTATATCCTTTTTACTATGGCAGATATTTGGACGAGTTACATTCCTTCGTGACACCAGCTCGAATTTTCTCAGATAGGAATCCCACCAAGTCGTGTTTACTGTGGCAAACCATCCACATTCCCTTCATGTTCCTCGCGAGAGAATGTTTCACTGACAACAACACTCTTGGGATCTTTAAGTCTAGGGACAACCGATATGTATCCTACTCGTCCATATCATACTCTCTTACATTCCACTTTCCCCTCACTTACAATCACACGGAGAAACCCTCTATCTTCAGGGGCTCTTGAGCCTTGTATTGAGTGAAATATCAGTAAAAACAACACAACCTCAAATGACAACTGGGCCTAAGCTCACGCCGGAGATCATATAAAACTCGTATACGCACTATCGCTAAAACTGCAATGAGAATGATCGGTCCTTTGTACCTTTCCAGAAAGTTCCTGACTCTTACTACCATGTTCTGTCTATAAGATATGAATCAGATCAGATCAAAAATGCAGTATGCATGTCAAATAATATCTGGCGCTGTTCTGTCCTCAAGTTTCAGGCTTTTCAGAGTTCGAAAGAGATTACGTGGCCTTGTTTGTAATGAACTTTACCATTCTCCAAACCCTTTTCCCACAGACGAAATTTTCTAACCTTTCGCCACTCTATTCCTTGTACAAACGGGCAACATTACTTGGTGCCACCAGTTCAGATCTTCACACCTAGAACTTACCCCGTACACGGTGTCAAATGATATTCATTCTCTTCGTATTCCTTTAGTAAGGAGAAAGTTCTACTCAGAGACCTTCTTCCTCATAATTGCTAGTTAGTGGAATAGACTTACGAGGGGATGCTTCTTCTAGTCTAAGGTCATATCTATCTTAGATATCGGCATAATAAGTACCTCTTCCACATCTCTTTACAGCCTTTCGAGAATATTGTTCAGTAACCCTCTACCTTGAGCGGCCCATGAGGTTTGTATTAAATGAGAAATTGTACATAGAAGAAGTTAGGTGCCATACGTGATACACGCTTAGGCGATCGTGTATCTTTTGATACATGACTGACAAGGCAGTTTTTTCCCCTGCAGAACGTTGTCATTTCTTTCTGCGGTAGACCAATTGTTATCCAAGGCTATAGAACCCAGTCTGCCCTGCTATTTACCCTAGCTGGGGTGGGGGGAGAAGATTCATATCTTTCCCAAGGGTATTAGCATGTAAGTGAATATAATGAATTCGACTGGAAAGTCAGTCAATCAGTTATGTACAATGCAGTATTTTGCCATTTCTTTCTGCGGCAGACCAGTTGGCATCCAACACTATAGAAACCGGCTTGTCCTGTTATTTACCCATAGCTGGGGGGAGAAAAAGAGGGTTCATACCTTTCCCAAGGGTATTAGCCCTTAAGCTAATGTAATGGATTCAACTAGAATTCGAACTCGTTTCTCCGATTCCTCAATCCGAGCCGCTATCCATTACTCCACCGTACATGACGTAATTTATGAAAATATAAAGACCAAAGTGCCAAGAAGTCTTCCAAGAAAAATCACGAAAATAATTTTCCAATCTTAATGCCTTTAATTAACTTCGCAAAATATGTCACAGTTCTTACAATTTATCAATTTTTTAATTTTAATAATATAGTCTTTGCGTTGGGAAAGGCTTTCTGTATACAATATTTTGTAATGTGTTAATAAAATTTATCATAAATTATAAATACAAGATTCCTATCAATTCCTATCACAATATCAATTGTTTACACTGTTCGGATTGTTGTTGCCATAATCACAAAATCGTACGCCCCGTCCTTCAGATGATATTTGGTATTTCGAACTGAACATTGTTTCGTCCACAAGGGGTAAAATGTTCTAGTTCCACGTGTCATGCCACTTCCGGATGCCTCAGTTATATCCCTTTAACTCAACTCTTCAATTTTGTTTTTCAACACTACAATATCTAGGTGTTGAACTCACAACTTTTGGGGTCATATCACTGGATCCCACCAACTCTTTGTGTCATATGTCCTTGAGGACAATGTAAATAGTGTAAATAATTACAATATTCCATCTCAGAAATATAGACAGACATTGACTCATTTTCAATTATTATGTTTTATTGTAATTCTTTTATTTAATGTTTCATGCTTTTACACGTAGTAGTACAGTGTAACCCAGATATAAGAGACCCTGTTATAAGAGAAACCCGGATATAAGAGATATTTTATCTGGTCCCAAATTAGAGCTATACTTACCTAAACAAGATAGACCAAACCCGGATATAAGAGAGACACGGATATAAGAGACTTCTTATCCGGTCCCGACAACTCATTTATATCCGGGTTACACTGTAATGATATAAAGTTGTTTTAACTTCTTGGATGAAGAATTGTGAATTCGTATCAATATTTGGTTATTTTTAGTTTAACTTCTCTCATTTTATTTTACAATTGCCAATAACTTTATTAAATTTTCTAAATTTCTTGGATGAAGCAATTTGAATTATTATTGTTTTAATATTAGGTTGGTGCAAAAATAATACGCAATAATGTCGTTTTTTGACGTTAAAAAATACGTCAAAAAACGACATTATTACGTCATTATTTTTGCACCAACTTAATAGTATTCCTTTCTTCTTACTTCTAATGACTTTATTAAAAGAAGCATTGTCAACGATTATTTATTTGGGAGAAATATTTCTTTGATTTTAAATTTAGGTGTGCTTTGGTTTGGTTTGTTTTACGGTATATCAAGCTCATTGGGTTGTTTAATGCCGACAGGATTTTTATTGCTGTTAATATTTTCGTTCAAAAATGTACTGCTGGTATATATATATATATATATATATATATATATATATACAGTGTAACCCGGATATAAGAGAAACCCGGATATAAGAGAGAGTTTATATGGTCCCAAATTAGAGCCATACTATCTAAACAAAATAGACCTAACCCGGATATAAGAGAAACCCGGATATAAGAGACATCTTCTCCGGGTCCCGACAACTCTCTTATATCCGGGTTACACTATATATATATATATATATATATATATATATATATATATATATACATATATGTGTGTGTGTGTGTGTGTGTGTGTAAAAATATATAGAAAATAGGAAAGAACGGGTTAGGTAAATAATCCAAAGTTCTTTAGTATTTTTGTTATTATTTTAAAAAAATAGTGCTCGATACAAAAGTAGAGCATAAATATAATTATTTATTTAAAAATATGATTCCAACACGCAGCGAAATTTTTCTCCTCTTTGAGAGCGCTATTTGTGTTTACTGGGACTATAAAAGGACAAAATACGCGAACCTTTTATTCTCAGTCGAATAAAGATTTCTTGACGCCTACACCTTCGTACTTTTGTCATTAGAGCTGGTAATATTTTTTTCTAAAAGTGTATTTCTGATAATAATTTTTTCCTTCAAAAATTCATTGCTGGTAATAATATTTTACAAAAATATATTGCTAGTATTAAAGCCTATTTTTACGCTTTCATAATGTTTTGATTCCCGTTTGGGTTTAACTATTTGCTCATAGCTGTGACCCTAACAGGTGCTACCACTCCGAGTCAGTGTGGTCCTGGGAACACTAACAATTAACAGTTTGTTCAGTTCTCCTCAAAAACTCCTGATCAGAGGCTTTGCCGTTGGATGTAGTTTATCGTCATACCCAGGACGCGGATGTAGTCTATCGTCTTACCCAGGACGCAGATGTAGTTTATCCTCTTCCCCAGGACGCGGATGTAGTTTATCGTCTTCCCCAGGAAGCGGATGTAGTTCATCGTCATCCTCAGGACGGTTAGGTGTGCTTTCATCTCAGCTAAGCAGACCATTAATCTCGCTCTTTTCTTATACACTTATAGACTGTTTATTAAATATCGATAAGTGAATTTTGTTATTATTGGTTTTGCTTACTTTTATTTACATATAACTCCCTTATTGTTTAAGCGTGTGTGCTATTGACAATTAAAACCAAGATTAGCAAAGAAGGGATATTGTATTCTCTCTATACTAGAGTTGTCTCCTCTTGCCAGCAGCTCTCTTCACCCCACCCCTAATCCGCCCGTGATCCCTGACATTCTGACGTTATTTCTTTCTTAATCGACTCAACCTCAATGACTTTCAATAATTTCCAGCCTCGTTCTGATTTTTCCCGTCTCATTACCTCCAAGCAACATGAAACGGCACGAGTGGCGGACTTTTGGTGGGGGAGCGTGAGATATGCAGAATTCGGTAAATATTTTTCTCCTCTTTCTCTTTCTTACGGCAAATATTTTTGCTTAATGATAAAAGAAATTATATACTTTTGTTGATTCCATGTTCGTTTGCCTTTTTATCATAATATCAGTGAAGCAAAAATAAAAAAAAAAAAAGAAAAAGAAAGATCCTGGAGACAATTACAACATAGCCAACCATAATATGAACAGAAGCCATGTCATCTATTCACCAACACGTAAAAATAACAAACAGTAGCAATAATATTAATAACGACATTGCGACTACTACTATTACTAATACTACTTCAACTAATAATAATAATAATAATAATAATAATAATAATGTTTCATCAATAAAAAATAACAACAGAATCACATTATCAATCAGAAGATTAATAAATAAAGTAATCATGTCGATATCGAAATAGCAGCAGTGGTATCAGAAAACGTAATAATTGTAATCATAGAAAAATGACATTAAAAAAATTGTTAATGTCAAGTCTTCAAGCAAATAGATGAAAGGGGTACCAGTAAAAAAAGACAAAAAAAAAACAAAACATTATTTCCCCGTAGAAGAACAGAAATAATGATTATTATAAGAAGGATATGGGGAAGGGATTGATAGGAAGGACAAAGGGAAGGAAATTAAGGGAATCAAATTGAAGTTTAGGGAAATTGTTTTAACGTTCATATTTAGAGAAAAAAAAAAGAAAGCATTTAAGGTAATCACGAAAAAATTTAATTTTCCAAATTTATCATCATTATTATTATTATTATTATTATTATTATTATTATTATTATTATTATTATTTTAGAAAATCTTATGACCTGCATTTGTTTTATAATCAGGTGCCGGGTCATAACCAATGACTTCAGGCAAGCAAAGAATACGATTTTCAGTTGTTTCCACTTAATTAAACAAAAAAAAAAAAAATAAAAAATAAACGGCTATTATCACAAAATAAAAAAAAATGTTAAATGGCCAAAAAGTTCTTCGCAGGATACGGGTTGTGCTTTTGAGATCAATGTTTGGATTCAATAGAGAGATGCTGTACCATTTTGTTGATTTTCTGTTGAGTTCCTTTCTTTAACAAATCCAAAACTTTAACTATCTTCTTCTTCTTCTTCTTCTTCTTCTTCTTCTTCTTCTTCTTCTTCTTCTTCTTCTTCTTCTCGTGCTTCTTCTTCTTCTTCTTCTTCTTCTTCTTCTTCTTCTTGCTGCTGCTAATTCTCTGGTGTAAGGGAATATATTCATTTAAGCCTGGATTAGGTGTGACCCAAGGGCGAAAGTGCGGGTTACACAGTGAGGATCGAAATCACTACTCAGTCTGTATCGTTCGAGTGAGATAAGCTGGCTGACTATTACACTAGGTCGTTATGTTGCCAGTTCTGATATTAAGTGACACTTATCAAGTATGTATGTGTTTATATTTTGTTAACATAGATAATATTCTCCTGAATAGATGATCAGATTCATACTGTGCAACATTTTAATTTCTTGTAAACAGAGACACTCTCATTTATTTTGATTTAAAGTGCCTTTCTTGATTACGTTTTCTAGTAGTTTTAAGGTTGCCTCCTTTTCTTCAATGTCACTTCCCTAATACTTCTGTTTACTTATTTTGCGAAATTCTTTCACTGTCATATTCTATTATGATTGAGCAATGAAGTGACTCTGGTGTACAAATATACGAATCCCAATATATCTAACATGGCATTCGTTCACATCAGATTATTCCAAGCGTATGCACCAGGACCAAACATTTGATGAAAGATTTTGTTGAAGGTGAGGCCCAGTTGCAAATGTCTTTTGTTGTGTAACGCTTAGACGGTGAGCTGATTAAGTGTGTTTCCAAGTATTTAGATGTGACACCCAAGTCACCTTGGTTGCCTCATCTTTCAAACAGAGGAAACACATCTTCCGTGAACAGAGAGGCACAGTTTGTTAACTCCCGGGGTACATGCCCAACTGGTTATGGTATGACAACTGTCAGGCAAATCTGTAGTAGTGAAAGGCAGATTTAATTTAGTCCATCTTCATTCACCCCGCCAAACTGATTACATGTTAATACCTTCAAATAGTTATGATTAGAAGCTATGAGATGCATGTCTGGAGGAACGCCAGGTCTTTTTTTTTATTTTGTTGTATTTGTTGAAGATGATGGCAATGGTGATGATTTGTGTACAAGTGACAAATAACACAATTATTTATTTATTGATAAACCTTTTGTTTAGGAACAGATTATCTGTTACATAGATAAAGCCCTTCGTAAAGTATGGGCTGTACTTGTGAGAACAATCGTTTGTATTTCTTTGAGGCATGGGCTTCCAGGAATCCCTTCAATTAGTCTACTGGAATCTTTTCCAATCAATCCTAAGGCCCCAACTACAACAGGGATTATTGATGTTCCTATGTACCATATATTATTATTATTATTATTATTATTATTATTATTATTATTATTATTATTTGTGTATGTTATATTTCCTGCTTTGTATCCTGTAGAACTGGGACCAAACAGTGGTCCTTAGTCTCTATAGGAGAATTATCGGTTAATTGTTTTTTTTTCTTAGTATATGGGATGTTTTTGGTAGGGCGATCTTCTGGGCAACTTGTATGTTGGCCTTACATGCTGTGACAATGTTAGTAAAATTATCCATTCATTTTCTCACAAAGCCCAGAGATGATTATTATTATTATTATTATTATTATTATTATTATTATTATTATTATTATTATTATTATTACTACTACTAATATTTATTATTAATTTTTATTATTATTATTCTTATCCTTTGATTTCTGTTGTATACACATTTCCTTCCCGGTCCCAAGGTTAGAAACAGCTTTATTATTATTTTTATTTCCTTTCATTTCTGGTGTATACTCATTTCTTTCCAGGTCCCGACGAGGGACCTAAGGTCAGAAATGGCATCATGATATTTTCCACTGAGCAGTTTTGAAGGAAAAAAAACACACATATTTTACATAGATAAAGCCCTTCGTAAGGTGTTGGCTCTACTTATGAGAACATTTTGTTTTTATTTCTTTAAGGCATGGGCTACCAGAAATCCTTTCAATGAGTCTACTGGAAACTTTTTCAATCAATCTGCGGGATCCAACTCCAACTGGAATTGTTGATGTCCTTATGTGCCATATTTTCGAGATTTCTATTTCAAGGTCCTTATATTTTGATAGCTTTTTGAAGATATTCAATTATAGAACCTCTCGCAAAATCTTTGCTAAATTGACGTAAGAGGAACAATTTTTAAATTTTCCATTTTCATAGAATTTGGGATGGTTCCTTCTTTATTTACCATTTCTGGATCCTGCTGAAAATTTCTTAACTACTGTTCCTTTTCTAACATCGTCAGTTTTCATTCAATTTTAACTTAGATAAAATTAAGAGTTTAAAAATTAATATAATGCTAGTGATATTCTAAGACATTTATCATATTAGTACATAGATAGATAGATAGATAGATAGATAGATAGATAGATAGATAGAAGCAAGCAGTGAACGAAATAAAGAAAGAAAGAAAGAAAGAAAGAAAGAAAGAAAGAAAAAAGGAAGGAAGGAACAGGCAGTAATAGATAGATAGATAGATAGATAGATAGATAGATAGATAGAACTGAGCTGAGCAAGATAGATAGATATATACATACATATGAATAGGAATGAGATAGATAGATAGATAGATAGATAGATAGATAGATACATACATACATACATACATATATATATATACATACAGGCAGATATATACATACGTACATCTGAATAGGAATTAGATAGATAGATAGATAGATAGATAGAAATGAACTGAGCAAGATAGATACATGCATACATACATATGAATAGGAATGAGATACATACATACATACAGGCAGACATACATACATACGTACATATGAATAGGAATGAGATAGATAGATAGATAGATAGATAGATAGATAGATAGATAGATAGATAGAAATCAACTGAGCAAGATACATACATACATATGAATAGGAATTATATATATATATATATATATATATATATATATATATATATATATATATATATATATATATATATATTAAAAAAAAACAGCCACTTTAAGGTACCATTATAATAATTTATTTCACCAGAGCCCTTTTAAAGGACGCCGGATCATCAGATAGCACTTCCAAAAATGAAACGAAAAATGAAATTAAAATTGATGGGTAGGGTAAGATTTTGTAATTTAACAGATAGTGTAAAAGGAGTTTAGGGAGGGTTTAATTTCATATCTCTCTCAATCATACTTAGTATTGGTGGAGGAGGAGTGACCATATAGATAGATAGATAGATAGATAGATAGATAGATAGATAGATAGATAGATAGATAGATAGATAGATAGATATGTCTAGAAACATTGGTATTAAATTACAAAGATTCAAATATAATAAAATATTAAAAAGATTTTTTAGGCAGACAATTGGGATAGATAAAATTAGAATACAGGAAGAATATTAATAGCAATGAGTAGAACAATAGAAATATTATTATTTCACATAGGCTGAGAGTAGGATATTAAAAATAAGATGGAGAAAATAAAGAAAAAAATAATGAAAGGAAAAAGTGAGAAAGTAGCAATTGACTTAGTTGAAAAGACAGAAAACGACAACTGAGGTATTTGAAAAGAAAGAAAGAAAAAAGAAAGAAAGAAAAAAGAAAGAAAGAAAGTAAACAGCAAGTGATTTAGCTGAAAAGAAAAAAGAGAATAAAAAAAAAGGAAAACAACGATTGACTTTGTTGGAATGAAAGAAAGAAAACAAACATTAACTCAATTGAAAAGAAAAAATAAAAGACAATAATCATTGACTTAGATGAAAGAAAGAAGACAACATTTGCCATAGTAGAAAAGAAAGAAAAAAGGCAACAAAAATTGACTTATATTAAAGGAAAGAAAGAAAAACAACAACCACTGACAGATGAAAACAAAGGAAGAAAGATCTAATTGAAAATGAAGAAAACCACCACTGACGTTGTTGAAAGAAAGAAAGAAAGAAAGAAAGTAAATAACCATTGACTTAATTGAAAAGCAAGTAAGAAAAGGACCTTTGACTTAGTTGAAAAAATAAAGAAAAACAGAGAACACCCTCTGACGTAGTTGAAAAGAAAGAAAGAAAGAAAGAAAACGGAAGGAGAAGAAAGAAAGAATGAAAGAAAGAAAGAAAATTAGCCTCGAATTAGTTGAAAAGGAAGAAAGACAGAAAACAATCAATGACATATTTGAAAAGAAAGAAAAAAAGGAAGAAAATAAACAACCATTGATTTAATTTGAAAGAAAGAAATAAAGCAACCATTGGCTTATTAGATAAGAATGAAAATAACCATTGACTTAATTGAAAAGAAAGTAAGAAAAGAATCATTGGCTTAGTTGAAAAAATAATGAAAGACAGAGAACACCCTCTGATGTAGTTGAAAGAAAGAAAGAAAGAAAGAAAGAAAGAAAGAAAGAAAATAACCATTGACTTGAAAAGCAAGAAAGAAAAGGACCTTCGGCTTAGTTGAAAAAATAATGAAAAACAGAGAACACCCTCTGACGTAGTTGAAAAGAAAGAAAGAAAGAAAGAAAGAAAGAAAGAAAATGACTATTGACTTACTGGAAAAGAAAGTAAGAAAGAATAAAACAACTACTGACTTAGTTGAAAAGAAGAAAGAAAGCAAACAACAATTAACTAAATTTGACAGAATAAAAAATAAAAAAATAACCGTTAACTTATTGATAAGAAAGAAAGAAAAGAGCCAAATATTAATAGAGTTGAAAAGAGAATAAAAAGAAACGGAAAAAAAGCAAGCATCAATTTAGTCGAAAAAAAGAAAGAAAGAAAGAAAAAGGAGAACGATCGTTTTAAGTAGAAAGAAAGCCATTAATGTTGTTGAAAATAAAGAAAGAGTCAGTAACATGCATTTAGTTGGAAACTAATAAAGAAAGATAAAAAGAAAGAGGAAGTACAACCATTATTGCATTTGGAAAGAAAGAAAGAAAGAAAGAAAGAAAACGGAAGGATATGAAAGAAAGAAAGAAAGAAAGAAAGAAAGAAAGAAAACGGAAGGATAAGAAAGAAAGAAAGAAAGAAAGAAAGAAAACGGAAGGATAAGAAAGAAAGAAAGAAAGAAAGAAAGAAAACGGAAGGAGAAGAAAGAAAGAAAGAAAGAAATTGAAAATAGACAATCGAACGAAATAAAAAAAAAATGGCAAATAATCTGGACAAAAAACAAAAAGACAAAATGGAGAAGGGAAAAATAACTTGATAAACCACAGATCGATTGAATGAATAAATGAATCTCTGAAACAAAAAGCACAAAAGAAAGAGAAAAAATATATATACACAAAAAAAAAAACAACAATTAGGTGAAATATAAATAAAAATGTAAAATATCTGATAATAAATGAAAAAAAAAAAATAAATGAACAAGAGAAAGAAATAATCCAATTTTGATATTATCGAATAATTTGAGTGGGAATCTCCATTCTGATTCGTATCGATCTGTACATTTTTCAATTGTCTTGCCTTAGGGTTCTTTCTCTGCTCTCTGTTAAGGCAGGCGTATAAGCAGACAGGGTGGAGGTTAATGTTTATAATGTGCCTTCGTCTATGAAGCTCATCCTGTGGTGAATAGAGATCCGAAATAAATGCCTGAGGCCCCTTTCCAAAAACCAATTTTCCAAGGGTCAACTCTATAAAAAGAGATAATCATAACCTCCCACCACAATACAGTTACCCGTTCTTTTGGTCTTCTTTTTTCTTATGAAGAAGATCTGGTGAGAAAACAGAGAACCTCTCATTTCATTTGTTCTTAGGTTTTGTTTGTTGCCCTATGTTTGCCAATCATAACAATTATTGCATTGATGAGAAGACATTTTTTTACGTTTGAATTGCTTTCTTTATCCGATTTATTATTTAGGTTTTCGTCTTCTTGTTTTTCTTCTTCTTCTTCTTCTTCTTCTAATTATTATTATTATCATTATTATTATTATTATTATTATTTCATTTCCTTTCATTTCTGTTGTATACACATTTCCGTCCAGGTCCCAACCAGAGATCTAAGTATATAATGACTTCATGATATTTTCCACTGATCATTAGTTTATTATTAGTATTATTATTATTGTTGTTTTTGTTGTTGTATCGAATGCAAATTAGATAGACAAGTATAAATAGAGAACAACTAGCGAACATAAGGTGGCATTGCTGAGCAAACCCGCTTGTTATTCAGGACACAGAGAACTGTACTACGACTACTACGAAAAGAATTATGCAAAAACGTCCCAATTATTATTATTATTATTATTATTATTATTATTATTATTATTATTATTGTTGTTGTTGTTGTTGTTTTTGATGTTATATCGTATACAAATTACATAAACAAGTATAAATAGAGAACAACTGGCGAACATAGGGTGGCTATTTTGCTGTATCTCGAAGACTCTAGTCTTGGATTCTTGGAACCACCCGTACCATATAAAGTGAAAAGCAAAACAAAGCAAAAACAATATTATTCTGCTGTATACACATTTCATTCCGCGTCCCAACCAAAGATCTAATGCCGAAAATGGCTTCGTGACACTTTCCAAAGATAAAAACATAAGATCACACAAATTTTACATATATAATGTACTTCGTAATATTTGAGCTGTACTTGTGAGTACAATTTTTTGTCTTTCTTTAAGGCTACCAGGAATCCCTTCATTGGGTTTATCAGTACCTTTTCCAATCAATCATAGGTTTCCAACTACAACAGGAATTATTGATGGCCTCATGTGCTACATTTTTTTTTAGATTTATACTTCAAGAACACTGGATTTTGATAGTTTTTCGAAGATCTTCAAAGATACATTACAATCTGCAAGAACTGCGATGTCAATAAGAAAGCACATTCTGCTCTTGTACTCATTGATCTCAATGTCTGGCCTAGTAATTTTGATTCTTTTATCTGACTGTATTGTAAAGCCCTATAAATTCTTTTACAGGTCTTACCTCCGTAACCGAGTCTGGGTGATATTCATATCAGTTTCTTGTAGTTTCCTTCTCGTAAAAGTTGCATATTTTCCAGTGCCGAGTTTAATATTCAGTGGATGCTAATATCGTGCCACCTGATAAAAGTTTATTATTATTATTATTATTGTTGTTTTTGTTGTTGTTTTGATTTCCTTTGATTTCTGGTGTTTACACATTTCTTTCCGGGTTTCAGCCAGAGGTCTAATGTTATAAATGGCATCATGACACTTTCCACTAAAAAAAAAAAAAAAAAATTTACGTAGATGAAACCCTTCGTAAAGTATGGGCTGTACCTGTGAGAACAATTTTTTTGTATTATTTTGATGCATGGACTTCCAGGTATCCCTTCAATTAGTCTACTGGAATCTTTTCCAACCAATCCTAGGGCTCCAACACAACAGGGATTGTTGATGTTCCCATGTACCACATTTTTGAGATTTCTGTTTCAAGGTCCTTGTATTTTGACAGCTTTTTTAATATCTTCAAAGATACATTGCAGTCTGCAGGGACTGCCATATCAATAAGGAGGAACATTTTTTGTTGTAATCTTTAATAACAATATCTGGGCGGTTGGCTTTGATTGTTCTATCAGTGTGTATTGTGTAGTCCCATAGAATTGTAACAGGTTACAGGTAACAGGGACTGGGTGGTGTTCATACCATTTTCTTACAGTTTCCTTCCCGTAGAAGTTGCAAATTTTCCAGTGGCTCACTCTGTCATGCCTGGTTTTATACCCAGTGGGTGCCAATATCGTGCAAACTGATACAAGATGATCAATTGTTTCTGGATATTTATCACAGAATATTATCCCAGATTATTATTATTATTATTATTATTATTATTATTATTATTATTATTATTATTATATTTGAGAGTTCATCGTTTCCCTAGATATTTTAGTCGGATGAAAATGGTCATATCAGCTTCTACCGGCATTTTAGAGACTCAAAACCTTCATCAGCTCACGTTTTATTCCAAAAAGTCATGAAATAAACATCAGCGCACTACACTTACTGCTAGTATTTCTATCTGCTGAAAGATTTGTCAATGTGGACGATTTCATCGATTTTACTGCTAATCAGAAAAAAATCATAACGATTAATTTAAATTCCGGTTGAAATAGAAAAAAAATATTTTCTTTATTGGAAATATTAAATTTAATCTGTTAGTTTTGAATTCAAACAAAAATAAATAAAATTAAAACTACAATAAAAGCTTCAGGAAAGAGTTCTCATTTTTAAAAAGCATTTCAAAACTTAGGTATTGCTTTTTATTAGGTACTGCCCTTTCTCTCACTGTTTCTTTCACTCTCTCTCTCTCTATATATATATATATATATACATATATATATATGTGTGTGTGTGTGTGTGTGTGCATGTATGTATGTGTGTGTGTTATGTGTGTGTGTGCAGCTTATGATAAAACTAAAGGAATGCATTAAAATCAGGTAAAAGGCACGTTTTACGGACACATTATCATAATTATTATCATTAATATTATTTTCTTCTTCTACGAATATCACTTTTTCTTCTTCTTCATCTTCTTCTTCTACTACTACTACTACTACTACTACTACTACTACTACTACATTTTCTCTTAATTCTCCCTCTTTTAATTTTGCTTCTTCTCCTTTTTTACTGCCTCTTCTTCTTCTTTTTTACTACCTCTTCTTCTTCTTCTTTTTCTTCTACTACTATTAATACTACTCATAATACTACTACTAATACCTCGTCTCCTAATTCTGCTTCTTCCAATTTTGCTTCTTCTTTTTTTACCACTACTACTTCTTTTTTTACTACCTATTCTTCTTCTTTTTAGTATCTCTTCTTCTTCTTTTTCTACTTTCTTCTTCTTCTTCTTCTAATTCTGCTTCTTCTTCTACTGCTACTTTTTCTTCTTTTTCTACTACCGCTTTTTCCATTTCTATTTCTGCTTCCACTACTACTACGTCTACTTCTTCTTTTACTAATTCTGCTTTTTCTACCTATACTACTATTAGGTTGGTGCCAAAATAATATCGTTTTCTCACATAGTAACATATGTGAGAAAACGACATTATTTTTGCACCAACTACTACTACTACTACTTCTACTTCTAGTACTTTTCCTCCTTCTCTAGTTCGTCTTCTACTTCTACTTCTTATTTTTCTACTTCTTTTTCTATTTCTTCTTCATTTTATTTTTATTTGTTTCACCTCCCTTTCTCACTTTTTGATCTCTATTTCGTTTCCACTTCTTCAATGTCTTTGCCGCTTTTTTCTTTTTACAACTGGTCACGTGGGAATATATATTAAAGACGTGATTATGCAGTGCATTCTCGGCTTTATTTTTAATTCTTCACGTTTGCATCATTCATATCTTAATAGGAAGAAATAAAAACGAAAGATTGGGTCACGAAAAGCATTCTCTTCGTCATGCATTTTATAAAGGCCTTCATTTCCACCACCACCTAATTGACGCCATATTGAAATCATTGAAAACTGATAGCTTTTTTATTAGAAAATGTGACTGAGGGGTTGAGATTTACGGTTCAATATACAAATCCGAGTCAAGATTGTTGGATTTCTTACTCGGATATTCTGCATGCGAAAATATTTTAAGGTATTAAAAACTCAAGATTTCACAGCGAATATATAAAGACTATTAGAGGAGGCACGGTGGAGTAATAGATAGCGGTGTAATGGTTTGTAAGCTTGTCTCGCTAGAACAATTACGACACAATAATGAGTTCGATCATCACTCGGTGTCCCATACTTTCTGCCTTGTGCCACATCTAAGCTACGCTTGGAAAATTACTTGGGAACGGTACTCCAAACTATGCATTACTGTCAAACTCTCTGAGCAGAAAAGAACCAGGACCAGGCTTTGCCGAAGGTCAAGTTTTCGTCCGGGAAGGTGTACGGGCCCTGAGCCCGTTTATACAGATTTGAAGGGAATATTTTTGGCCGAGCCTATGGGCTCGGAGAACCCACGCTAAACTCGGCATTTTGCCACATACGACCCATGTGGGGGGGGGGCTGTTAAATATAATGGATAGCGGCTCGGATTGAGGAATCGGAGAGCCGAGTTCGAATTCCAGTCGAATCCATTACATTCACTTACCTGAAAATGCCACTGGGGAAAGGTGTGAATCCTTTTCTTCTCCCCCCAATCTATGGGTAAATAGCAGAACAGGCCGGCCTTGGATGGCAACCGCAGAAATAAATGCCCACCTATCTCATCGGTCAAGAAGTAGAAAGATACATGATCGCCTAAGTGTGTATCACGCATAGCACATAACTGAAAATAACTGAATGAATAATAGAACTACAGAACAGTCACAATTTTTACAGCAGCAAGTTATATGATGTCCCCCTCTCACTCATTAATTTTTTTTTTTGTAATTTCTGAAAGTTCATGTGCGTTTTTTGTTTATTGGTTCGACTGCACAGGTTCGACTGCAGTAGGGTCAGTTGGGAATCGTCTGTGAGAAAAAGAGCACCATGACGCAATGCACTCCGCCATAAATTTAGAAACGGCTTACTATATTGCTTGGCATTCGTGCAGCCGTTCAACCAAATGGTTAGCATTAATTGAAAAAACTTTCCTACTGATAGCAAATTTATCAAAATCATTAATAAAAACACCTTAAAATTAAGTTACAACTGCACTGAAAATCTAGAAAAAATCATAAAACAATCATAATAAAATCCTTAAAAAAAACCGCATACCAAAATCAAATAAATAATAACCTTAAATTAAAATTAGACAAAAATAATGAAAAATTATGTGATTGTAGAAAACGTAAAGATTGTCTGTTGGATAATAAATGCTGCATAGAATATGTGGTATACCAATGCAAAATCTCGTCCATTGAGAATCCAAACATTGAAAAGATATATATAGGATCCACGAAGAATGAATTTAAAATAAGGTAGAGACAACACAAAATCTCCTTCAATAATATTAGAAATAGAAATCAGATATCCCTATCTAAATATTTTGGGCATTTAAAAGAAACAAATAAAACACCTAAAGTAAAATGGAAAATAATAAATAGATCAAGAATTGTAAAACCTGGGATGACCCATGTCCTTTATGCCCACATGAAAAATTACATATTAATTTTCTGAAAAACGAAAATTTATTAAATGAAAAATATGAGATAACGGTTTTTTGCCAACAGCAACAAACATTCGCTTTAAATTATTAGTTTAAAAAAATTTATAAATTTCAGAGTCTGTAAAAATGTTCAATTAAAGCAATAGGTTTAAAAACTTATCATAAGCTAAAAAACCCTTTAAGAAGTCGTCAACAACGACGTATTCATATGCAAACAACACTTAAAAAACATCTTTATGTATACAAATACATATTTAATGGCGTAACAGAAGTGCAAAAAACTTTCTGTCGTTGAAATACACCAGACGATATGCGTTGAACGTATGTCATCATTCATTTGAAAAAAGCCACCCCGGTCATACATTGACTTAACTTCTTTTCTAAGGTAATAAATATGTTGATACAATAGCTGTCAGTTAAAATGTATACCCTACCGCCCTTTATTAAAATGATTGGTTTTCTGTATATCCATAGAAATTAATATTACGAATGTATATGCTTATAAAGCTCCGTAAATTTCAAAATTAGATATTCCAAAATTTACTTGAGGAAGAAACAGAACTAGGTACTGGATTTAATTTAATTTCTATAATTGAATTGGAAGTTTTTAGTTTCTGTTTTTGAAACATGAGAACTCTTATATAGCGATGGGAGCATTTTTTTTTTAAATAATGATAATATAGGCTCTACTTGTGTATCGAGCACTTTTTTTAAAAAAATAAAACCAAAAATACTAAAGAACTTTGGATTTTTAACCTAACGGTTCTTCTCTATTTTTCTACACGCATATGCAATTTTAATATATATTATTTATATATTATATATGCGTGGTACTTATTGGAAAGCGCTCAATATCAGTGATAGAGCTAACATATCAACGCAACTATATATATATATATATATATATATATATATATATATATATATATATATATATATATATATATGTGGGGGGGTATTTAGACAGAAAATTCTCTTTTAGACGTGTCTGATTGAATAAATTATATAATGTGTATAATTTATTCAATCAGACATATATATATATATATATATATGTGTATATATATATATATATATATATATAACCCTCTCTTCAATGTCTTTTAAAAAAACTGAACGTCATATTTGTCTACAATCCCGATACATTTGTCGTTGACATATTTTTTGCAATATATATATATTTATATATATATATATATATATATATATATATATATATATATATATATATATATATATATATATGTATATATATATATATATATATAGTGCGAGACTGTATTTAATTTTCCATGTTGTTTTTTATCTCCGACAGAAACGCCCTTTGCTTATTTACTGGTTTTAGTCATATTAACAACGTTATCCAAAGGAAATTACTTCTGAAATTGATGTTTCTCTTAATTCCTCTGCAAATGACAATAGCAGTGATAGAAAATAAAGAAAGTCTTGTGGAGAAAAAAAGGTCCGAGGGTGTTTTCTCTTCCCTCGCCATGATAATATCTCTTGTGACTGGACGCTAAAATCACGCTTTTAACTGCGTCAGGATGTCACGTCCAGTAAGAGTTATTAAACTGAATAGGGCTTCGAAGAATTAAGATGAATATAAAAACAGAATAATAAATGACTATGTAAAGAAAGCAACAAATATTTCAGTCAACGCATAGATAATCTTGTTAACGACCAATGAGATTGGTTAAAAGCGGATTTCCCCATTTTCTGAAATTTCCCGGGTGCATATTCCAGTTCAAGATCCCTACAGCTCCCACCTCTCTCTCTCTCTCTCTCTCTCTCTCTCTCTCTCTGTTCTAACGTACTTTTTCTCAGTGTCTATCACACATACTCCCTTTTCTCTTTCTCTCTCACTGACCAGAGATATAGAGAGAGGTAACAGACGCTCTGTCTTGCTCTCATTATCTCTCTCCTTATCTCCCACTCTCTCACTCATTCACTCTCTTTCTTCTTTCTCGATTGCTCTATCTCTGTTACACACATTCTCTTTCAATCATCTGCCTCTCTGTCAGAAACTCCTTCTCCTTTCTTTCCATTCACTCACTCTGTCGTTCTCTATTAACAGTCTTTCGGGGTGGCGGAGAGGTGCTTCTCTCAATCTCTCATTCTTTCTCTCTCTCTCTCTCTCTCTCTCTCTCTCTCTCTCAAATTCATTGTCTATGTATCTTTCCTTAAATCTCCGTATCAACCACATTCTCTGTCTTCTTCCTCCCCCCTCTCTCTCTCTCTCTCTCTCTCTCATTTTTCTCTTTTTCTGTTGGGTAACTCGATCTCATTTTTCACTTGTTCTACAAATGCCTTCTAGATTTACGTCTCTCAAACATACACTCTTGTCTCTCAATTTCTTTGTCTCACTTTCAGTAACGGTCTCTCTTTCTCCATCACTCTTTCTGTCTCTTCTCCCTATATTTTCCCCTCTGTCAATCTCATTTTTCGCGCATCTTTGTTTTCTTTCACTCTCACCTTCTCTTTCTCTCTCTAGTTCTCTTTTCACGTTTTCTTTCTCTTTGTATCGATCTTTCTCTCACTCTCTCTCTCTTTTCTTTTTATTGTTTATTCTTTCTGTCCGTCTCTCTTCCTCTTGCTCTCTGTATCTCTCTTTCTATCTCTTCTGTCTCTATTTTTCTTCTTTCTTTGTCTCCAATTCTGTCAATCTTTCTCGATTTTAATACTTCTCTGATTCTTTCTTCTCTCTCTCTCTCTCTCTCTCTCTCTCTCTCTCTGATTTTATGTATATGTATGAGTGTGTGTGTGTACCTATGTCTGTGTATGTGTGCGTCTGCTTTCGTGTCTACATAATTTCCCCTGTTTATTTACTTCTTACCTAACAGCTCATCCACTGTTTCTATCACTTTTTGACTTGCATGTAACTCTCTCTCTCTCTCTTTGTCACACACAAACACACACACACACACACACACACACACACGAACACACACACACACACAACTATTCAGTCATTCACTCACACCAATTCTTTTTCATCCCCTCTATAAATTTGTAAATTTTTTTCTACTTTTAGCGCCTTCAAATGAACATCTATGTTAGGCATTGCATCTTCACTTCGCCAAACAGCCGAAGAACTTAAGAATAAACTTAGAAAGCATCTCTTCATCAGAAAGATCAAAGATATTTTAAAATACCATTCTGGACTCTCTCGTAAATAATATCGCCTGCTTTTTACAGGTTCCATCTTGAAATCGTTGGTTACTTGGTTCTAACAGAAGATTTCGCAATTTCCGCCGAAATCACTATACCACCACCACCATTACTACTAATACTACTACTACTACTACTTCTGTTATTATTATTATTATCGTTTTCTTTGACTTATTTTGTATAAACCTTCTTATTCCGGGTCTCAGCCATAGACCTAAGTTCCAAAGTGACTTCATAATATTTTCCACTGACCATTTTGAAAAAAAAAAAAAAAAAACGACCTTAATATCATACACATTTTACATACATAGAGCTGAAACTGTGAGTACAGTTTTTGTATTTCTTTAAGATATGGAATTTCTTCACTGTGTCTACTGAAAACTTTTCCAATCGATCCGAGGGCTCCAACTACAACTAGAATTATTGATCTCCTCAAGTGCTACTTGAAGATCCTTGGATTTTGATGATTTCATTATTATTATTATTATTATTATTATTATTATTATTCGTATCCGAGGCTACCCGTCTACTAGGGCGTCTAGCCAATCCCTATTACAGACACTTGCTCAAGAGCATTTGTGTTTATTCAACTCCCACAGAGCACACTTGTAGTTTATACTATGCTGAGCAGACCTTAGTTACAGTTTCTGGAAAAGATTGTGTTATCTAGCGTGATCAATGTTTTGAACAAGGCCAGCACGCCCAAGCCCTCGGCCACGATGACTTGTGACTTCCGCCTACCCAGTTTCACTCACAAGCCTTGGGTCAACCCGTGGTATCGTTTTCAGGCACTTTCCAAAGGCGCCGCTCGCTGTGATCATTCCAATAAATCGACCCTGGTGAGATTCAAACCCGGGTCTCATGGTCAGAATGCGAAAGTTCTAACCACTCGACCACGATGACCATATGAAGAGTGTTAAAAATTATCTTTTACCACACATTTACAGGAAAGAATTAACATCAGGAAGTCTTCTGACAAATCGACCATGGTGAGATTCGAACCCGGGTCTCATGGTCAGAATGCGAACGTTCTAACCACGTGCCAATGTATACATATATATTAGGTTGGTGCAAAAATAATGACGTAATAATGTCGTTTTTTGACGTTAAAAATACGTCAAAAAACGACATTATTACGTCATTATTTTTGCACCAACCTAATATATATATATATATATATACATATATATATGCATGCATGCGAACACATTTCATACATATACCTCTATATATAACTGTAGAAAGTTGCTTATAATTACGAACAAAAATGTAATGTCCTAGCAAACGAAATGACCGTAACAAATATATAATTAATCAGGGCTGAATGAAGACAAATATAACCTCATCCCCAACAGGGCTGGAAATGGGTCTAAATACACAGAGGTCTTTATTTTTTGTAAAATATTTCCGACATTTTTTCTTACAATTTTTCTTGATTTGACATTTTTATTTATTTATTTATCATGAGGTTCCTCATCGCTTCTTAAAACCAAGGTTTTTTTTGTCTTTGTTTTATTTTTGTTTTTTTGGTTTTTTTTTTTGCTCATTGACTTCAATCTATTTCTACTGTGACAATTAAAAGTATATTATTGGTGCGTATAAATACAACTATGACATCAATTCAAGCAGACGATAAAAACAAAAGGAATCAGCTAAAATAAATAGCAGGGTATTTCAGGTTCATTTTTTTTTCTTTTATTATGTTAGCCTCATATTAAACGATATTAATTTTTTTTTTCTATTTGGTTTCTTATTTGGAATATTTTACGATTCGGTCGATCAGGGATTTCGACACCATCTTTTGTTCAACCTCGAAGCCTAAATGTTAACAACCATTCTATTAGTAGACCACTCGCAGCACGGAATGAGGAGGGAATCAGTTGAGAGATTTACCGGTAATGATTGTGTCACAGAAGGAAAAACACAGCATTTCGGTCCAGTTCAGATTATAATTGGGAACGGTAAAGTAATATATCATGACACACACACACACACACACAGAGACACACACACACACACACACACACACACACACACACATATATATATATATATATATATATATATATATATATATGTTAAATACATATATGCCTATATTTGATTTGAGACTCGAATATCCTTTGGTTTCCCAATTCATCGGGCCGAGAAATTTCTTACTGTTTAATCCTTTTAAAAATAAGCAATAAGCGATATCTTGTGCCAGATGACTTGGGTAAACAACGAAACTCGAGCTGCACATCAAACATAGGTATATGTGTATTTATTAGGTTGGTGCAAAAATAATGTTGTTTTTTGACGTATTTTTTAACGTCAAAAACGACATTATTTTTGCACCAACGTAATACTAATCTATATTTCTTAGCTCTGTCTAATCACATTGAGCACTATGATGTCTACACCTCTTGGCTAAATTTAGTAATTATTTATTTGCTTACCAGCGTATGCACTCCAGCACTCGCGTATACGGTCGCTAATATCTAGTTATCTCATTTATCTAAGCCTTACTTATCGTCCACCGACGACTGCGTAATGCATTAGATGCCCTTCCATCTCTACATGTAAATTCTGAAAGACATTTTATGAAACACCCCAAAGAACGGAATTAGGGGATATTTGCTTCAATAACTGTATTTCTGAATTAAAACTTTTAGTAACACCGTAATTCCCCACCTGATGAGACGTCTAAAAAAGGTTTTCCCTTTTTTTTTTTTTTTTTTTTGACGTTGAAACTTGTACAATTTTTTAGTGGATATGTGCATGTTCTAATATAACACTACATAAGACAAATAAATATTTACGGCTCTACTTTATGTATTGAGCACTATTTTTAAATTAATGTTTTGAACGCTGTAATCCGACTGTTCGTTCTCCTACACTTTGATATGTAGATATATATATATATATATATATATATATATATATATATATATATATATTCACTTACGTGCTAATACCCTTGGGAAAGTCGTGAATCCTCTTCTTCCCCTTCCAGCTATAGGTAAATAGCAGGACAGACTGGGTTCTATAGCCTTGGATGGCAACTGGTCTAGGAAAAGAAGAACTCTGAATTCAAAACCGTGGGACCCCGTGGGAAATAATGCACCAGGTCTGTGTATTCGGCCCTTCAAAAAGTGTGGATGGTCCTGCAAGAAACCTTCACCACTATAATCAAATCTCAAGTGCAGTTGTCGCGCTGTCGGTTTCCTAGGAACTTATATATATATATATATATATATATATATATATATATATATATATATATATATATATATATATATATATATATAACATAATTAACATAATCACCTTTGTTGTTAGTACTATTAATCGAAAGATTCCCACCTTCATATATATACACACACAAAAGTTTATTTTCTCTTTTCTCGCACTTCTCGCCTGTGAGAGTTTCTGCCGGGTACCTTCTTCTTCCAGCTTGTTTCAGAGTGAATGCAGTTTCCTTGTACAATAATAACAAGACTATCATCTCTTTACCTTAATGCAATGATAACAGCAAAAATTGCAATATGAGCACTGGTAAAATTGGTTGCTGAAGACATTAGCTTTATAATACCCAGAAATTCATATACAGATGTCCTTGAGAACACATGTTCCATGTGTTCTCAAGGACATCTGTATATGAATTTCTGGGTATTATAAAGCTAATGTCTTCAGCAACCAATTTTACCAGTGCTCATATTTATCCATGTGGATAAAGGCATTAGTTAGATTCAGTGACAGGACGCAAAGAGGGTGAGTTCAATACCTGGTTAAGGCGGTGGATAAAATTGGAAAGGGGAACTAAGCAGGAGATAACTGTTAACTGACATCCATTAAACATTGCACGTGGAACTAGAACAGTCTACCCCAGTGAGCGGAATAAAGCGTTCAGTTCGACATTCCAATCACCCGAAGAAAGCTGGCGCGTAAAACGGCCGAAACGTTGTAATAAATATGGCGACAAAGATAAGGACAATAGTCCGAATAATGTATATAGTGTATCAAAATCATAATTCCATAATTTTGTTCTTGATAAATAATAAGAAAGAAAAGATAGATTTTTTTTTGTTGGGGGGTGGATTGCTATGTAATATCGATATCAGAGAAGTGCGGTGGAGTAATGGCTAGCGGCTCGGATTGAGGAAGCGGAATATTACGTGCCAATATCCTTGGTGAAATGTATGAGTCTTCTTCTCCCCCTGGCTGTGGGTAAACAGCAGAAGAGGCCGGGTTCTATAGACTTGCATAGCATCTGGTCTACTGCAAAAAGAAATGGCAACCTATTGCGGGAAAAATCAGTTTTGTATCGAAAGATACATGATCGCCTATGCCTTAGTGAAAAGTATGAGTCTTCTTTTCCCCCTGGCTGTGGGCAAACAGCAGAACAGGCCGGGTTCTATAGACGTGCATAGCATCTGGTCTACTGCAAAAAGAAATGGCAACCTATTGCGGGAAAAATCAGTTTTGTATCGAAAGATACATGATCGCCTATGCCTTGGTGAAAAGTATGAGTCTTCTTTTCCCCCTGCCTGTGGATAAACAGCAGAACAGGCCGGGTTCTATAGACTTGCATAGCATCTGGTCTACTGCAAAAGAAATGGCAACCTATTGCGGGAAAAATCAGTTTTGTATCGAAAGATACATGATCGCCTATGCCTTAGTGAAAAGTATGAGTCTTCTTTTCCCCCTGCCTGTGGGTAAACAGCAGAACAGGCCGGGTTCTATAGACTTGCATAGCATCTGGTCTACCGCAAAAAGAAATGGCAACCTATATCGGAAAAATCAGTTTTCTATCGAAAGATACATGATCGGCTACGCCTGTATCACGCAAGGCGCATAACGAAACGGACTGATGTAATATTTGCTTAGACTTTAAGTATGGCTGTCATTTTATTGTCAATATGAAATAAATTTATTTAAAAAAAAGCTGACAATGATATATATACCTTATTTTTTAGTAATGTTTACCTATACAAGGCGCAAGAGCCACTCAAGGTAGAGTTTGTTGTGTAGTTAATAACAGTAAGAGAAATGAAATGCAGTCTATGGGGATCTGTGGGGAAGATAATTCTTAACTCAACACATGAAAATGTTAAGATTCTAGTAGCCAGGAAAGCATCCTCTTGGGAGTCGTTTCCAAAAATTAGCGATTGGTTAGAAGAAGCAGTTTTGAAACACAGTAATGGAATACGAACGGAATGTGAATTGTTCGCCTGGGTGTATGCGGATTGACGGGTCATATCTTGGTGGGTGAAAACTAAGGAATGTCGCTCGTCTAGGCATTTACCATTGAAATAGCAATAGCTTAGTGAGAGGCTTGCAGTTTTTCGCCTGTGGGAAAGAGGTCGAATGGTTGAAAATAATCCATCACCCACAAGACCAAGTAGACGCTTTTATGTGAATTTCAAAAGGATTTTTTTTGCAGTTATATATCTATTCATTTAAAGAAATACGTCGCAGAATTTAGTGATCTTACGTTGCGGTAAATAAAAACGCATCACTGGGAAAATGGTCCAAATAAATGCATCTATAATAATAGGTTATGCCTCATTAACTCAGAGAGAAGTAAGCCTTGAAACTATATCAAGTTTTTACGAAGATAAAAAAAATAAATTAGGAAATATATATATATATATATATATATATATATATATGTATCCTTGTGCAGGTATGCAGAAAATAGAAAGGAACACGTTGGGTCCATAATCCGGGGTTCCTTAGTATTTTTGTTTTTATTTTTAAGAAGACAGTGCTCTATACAGAAGTAGAGCTTATATTATAATAATATTTTTTGTTTAAAAATATGATTCCTTCGCTACATAAATGTAACGAAGGAATCATATTTTTAAACAAAAAATATTATTATATTATATATATATATATATATATATATATATATATATGTATGTATATTTTAATTTTTTTAGTTTTAGGTGACTTCGTACCGATGTTGATTTCGCACGTGCATGCTCCTGATAAACATTTCTAAACATTAATGTCATCATTAAGCAGGTGGAAGAACAAACAAACGGATCAGAAATCTGCCATATGATGGCTCGAACCGTAATCACTCTGATTTTCATCCTGATAATCTTTGATTATGAAAACGGAACTAATCATAATTAAGATGCTAAAAACACAAAGGACATTTTCTGTAACAGATGTGAAACAGTTCAACTGGATCACATGTTAAATCATAGAAACGATGTAATTTCATATTTGATCTTTTTTTTTCTTCTTTTCTTTGCGTCCTTATACAAAATAAACACGTGTCAAAAGTTTCCTTTTTTTAATGTAATAACGGGGATAGCTTGATGGTTAACGTCTTGGACTGGAGGTTAAATTGAACGCAAACTTTGTGCAAATGAATTGAAACAACTACTTTAGTTTTCTTTCTTTAAACATACGGCCAGTTTTAGACCTACTGGAATAACAAAGTGTAATCGATTTCTATTTTTTCCTCAGATTAGGTCATTTGCAGTGGTATGCAGTAATATGAATCTATTTTCAGCGTGTATGATGAAATTTGTTTGGCAATGAAATATATTGCGTCATCCGTGATTGCATCAGATTTTTATCACGCCCACACATTATTGTCTCAACTGTCGATGAGTTGTTCTACGTCCATTGTCTGCGATGGACGTTACTCCATGGAAACGTACGAAATTTCTAACGCTGCGCAAACACAATGGCAAGACTTATCAGTGAGCAAATCTAATTATTATCGATTGGCGCGGAAACTCTCTTGATTTAAATCCAATCGAGAATCTGTGGTCAACCTGCAAGGAATAATTTCGTGGAATGGACATACGAAGTACTAACATGTGCACTGGGCCATATTTCAGTAAGGATCGAATTAGATTATTAAATAGTGCAATAAAATTAATGCATCTTTGAAAAACACCAAAAGCCCAGTATAAATCCAACCTTTAAATATACTACGACGAATAGCGTACCCCGAATAAGATATGAAATAGCATACCTTACATCCGAATTTAAAACATGCTGAGTCCTGGAGAGTGCACATCGCAAATTTTACCCTTAAAAATACTGATTACTCTCAGCAATGTCAAGCAACGTCGAGTCTGGTCAGTATCTAGATGGGTAACTTCTTGGAAATATTAGCGGTAATAAGCTTGGATTTGCGCTTGGTGTAATTGATAACGGCTCAGAATTTTTAATCGGAGAGCCAATTTCCAATTCTAGTCAGGTTCGTTATACCTACTTATGCGCAAATACTGTTGGGACACTTATGAATCCACCTCTTCTCCCCTCATCTATGGGTTCATTAATAGAATTTGTATCAGTAAAAATCATGATTGTCTCACAAAAATCTTGCACTCTGAAGTATTCCTGGCTTTAAATAACCTGCAAAGGTTTGATAAACAGTAAACAATTCAATCAGTTAATTAAAAAAATCAGCTATGGCAATTTTCTCCCGAATATTTTGTAGACTAGCAGCCATAACAAGCTGGTCGATCAGAAAAAGCGTTCAAATAGAACGGAGGGAAAACAGCATCATGTTTAGATGTAACAGAGTCTATCTTCTTCGATTACTTTAAAGTACTTTCATTAAAAACATTTTGAATTAATGAAGTTACTGATATAAGAGTAGTCTGTACTTAATCTATCGAAATTAGCCGAGGACATAAAGGGGTAAAACAAGCAACATAAAGACCCACTTCAGACCACAATTATTTTGGAGCTTTTTAAATTCAATTTGTCACTCTGCTACCAAGGATGTAAAAGAGGATACATTTGTTAAGTTTGATGAAGTTCAAAGATCAACGAATGAAACTGAGAAAGAAACCATTAGAAATCACCTTTTTTCGCTCTTTACGAGGGTTTTCATTATATTGGTGGACTCAATTATCAAGTTAAATGACTATTAAACAATCAACTTATTGTTGCCTACAACCGAGTGGAGTTTGTATTAGACTGCATGAAAATTGAGGGAGACTTTAGTTTAAAATTTGTGTTGAAATCGATTTATGTTGAAATTTTTAACGTAACATTGTTAAGCCTTATAAACTGAGAATAACCAACTCTCATTAGGATAAGATTTTAAGCATGAAGTCCTTTTCCTTCTTCACTTAAATCATCTGCCTAAGTGTAAACTCCAATCATTTGTGAATATTTATACTGATGATACAACGCTATATAGGACCAGAGCTTGGCAGCTGATGTCTACTTAGACCAAGATATAACAGCTCAGTGAGAGATAGAGTGGATGGTCACATTCAATATCTCGACATTACACTATTACCGATCGAACCCAGAACGATGAACTGGTGTTGCCTCAGGGAGGCAATGTAGCTTGAGCATCTGTTGGGACTGTTGGAACCTGTACGTATACACCATCGCTAAAAATGCCAGAAAAATAGCTTGTTCCCTGTAAATACCTGACTCCAGTAAGTATCTGACTCCACCTGTGCCTTGGGCATCTGCTGAGACTTACTCAACCCAGCCCTCAAATAGAACTTGTACATCGCTAAATATGCAAGATAATGGCTGGTTCCTTGTAAGTACACAACTCCAGTAAGTACCTGATTCCTCCTGTGCCTTGAGCATCTATTGGGACTTACTCAACACAAACCTCAATTGGTACCTGGACATATAATCCAGCGCTAAAGATCCTAGAAAAAATGGCTGGTTCTCTGTAAGTACCCGATTTATTACAACGTTTCAGCTGTTGTACGCTCCGTCGGAATGTCGGACTGAACCCTTTATTTCGCTCGCTGGTGTAGACTGTTCTAGTTCCACCTGCCTGTCTAATGGATGTCAGTTATCAGTTATCTCCTGTTAACTCCCCTCTCCAAGTTCTCCACCGCCTTAAATAGGTATTGAACTTACACTCTTTGGGTCCTGTTACTGGATGTTACTAACGCCTTTATACACTCTGCCATGTGTCCTGAAGGCAGTGGAGAACTTAGGTAAATTCACTGATAACTGACATCCATTAGACATGGCACGTAGAACTAGAACAGTCTACACAGTGAACGAAATAAAGGGTTCAGTTCGATATTCCAAACACTTGAAGAAGGCCGGAGCGTACAATGGCCGAAACGTTGTAATAAATATGGCGACAAAGATGAGGACAATAGTCCGAATAATGTAAATAGTGAAACATTTTTGTATAATTGTTTCTACGTTTGTCAAAAACAAATGAGGGAAAAACGACACGGATTTACCTACGTCCATTTTCTTTATATTTCGTTTTCGATTTTTATCTCCGCCTCTTTTTTTTAATGGATTTCATTTTCATATGATCTTTTTTTTTTTGTTGTTGTTGTTTTAATTTCACTAAATTATGGTCTGTTTCTTTGATTCATTTCTTTATCTTCATTCAAAATTATTCCTGTAATTAACTGAATGTCTTTTTAACCTCTTTTTAATTTTTTTTTTTTTTTTATTCATTTTTCGTTTTCTTTTAACTGGTACTCATTCTTCGATCATTATGTATTTTTCCTTTCATTTTTTTTTTTTTTTTTTTTTTTGTGTCATTTTTCAAAGCTGGTGGCCCACTGTCGGGCCGCCGGTGTGTTCAACCGGGCACTGTTACCACTGGTGTACCGCTAAAGGCCCACCGGTGGCTCGCCGGTGATTCGCGGGTGGCTGCCACCAGAGGACCGCTGGCGTTGCCATCGGCGACTCGCCAGCGGGCCACTAGCGGCTTTGCGTGTAGGGGAGAAGTAAGTTCGAACCGCACTGGGTGCCCCATACTTTCGACCTTGCGTCACATCTAAGCTACTCTTGGAAAAGCTACACATGTTTTTGTTTGTTTTTGAAATTTTATTTTCATTATTTCATTTTTGCACCAACCTAATATTTGGCGAGGCTTACATTTCACGATTTTTATTCATCCTCCTTCTTTTCATTATTCACGAATGTTTTTTTTTCTTTCTTTATCATTTAATATTCATTCTTTTTTTTCTTCCTTTTTTTTCTAGTGTTCATTTTAGATTTACTTTTCTTTCTTTCGCTTTTACTCCAACGCGCTTTTTTTTTTTTTTTGTTTTTGATTTTTTTCCCGCTTTTTCTCTTTCCCGTCTTATTTTCTGCCCGTCATGTTCCTTCTTCCATTTCATTTTCTTTATCTTTCGTTTTTTTATCTATTGTTTACTTTATTTTCCTTCCGTTTTCTATAAAATCATTTTTAATTACTTTTCTCTCTGCTTTTTTTTTTTTTACCTTTTCTACAAGCATGGAAAAATCTGCCTGCAATAAGACATAGTTTCAAAAGAACAGTTTTTCCAATGACACCGCTCTTTTAAATACCTTCCCTCTTCAGAGAAGTTTATTGTTTTAAAAAGCGATGATTAGAATTAGAATAAAACTCAAACATATCATGAAAGTAAATTTATACATTTTTTTTTGTTCTTGAGAATTTACGATAAAACATTAAGCGCTATTTATTTACTAGATTATTTATTTACATGAATAATTTCATATTTTCAATATTCCGAACTTAAATCTAATACAATACAATATTTATCAATTCATAAAAAAATTAAATGTGAAAACGATGTTTTATTCATAAATTTGTAAACATTTACTAAATTAATAATATATGTGAACCATCTACAAGGAAAACCTTATTATTTCGTGTTTTATAAAGTTTGAATCAATTGGCAATGAGCCGATGTTTTACCAACCATTCCAATAAATAATGTAATAAATGAATAGTATAAATAATTACTAATCTAATAAATAGTGTTTTTTCTAAAAGCACGACTTGGGTACTGTGTTAAGATTTTTTAAGATTTTTGTACTTTTCATTGTTTTTGTTTGCTTTCCTTTTTTCATTTCTTTTTTTTAATTTTTTTATTTGTTGCTTTTTCCAATATTTTTTTATACCATCCTCTTTTCGTTCTTTCGTTTTTTCTTCCATTTATTCTTTCTTTCTTTCTTTCTTTCTTTCTTTCTTTCTTTCTAGATAAGCTCTAACTTTTTTCCCAAACCCAATTTTCTTTCTCTCTCTTTATCTCTTTCTTTCTTTCTTTCTTTCTTTCTTTCTTTCTCTTTAGTTTTACCTTATTTTTTTTCTTCCATTTTTTCTTGCTTGTTTCATATTTTCTTTTTTCTTTTTTTCCTTCTCGTTCTTTATTAGTTTTTTTTTTTATTTTCGATTGTCTTTCTTTTTCCATCTCGTCTTCTTTTTGTCTCTTTCTGTATTCATTCTTAAGTTTTGAATATCCTCTTCCCATGATAACTCGATATTTGATATATTTATATGGAAAATCGTTGGATAGATAGATAGATAGATAGATAGATAGATAGATAGATAGATAGATATGAATAGAATGATATAGATAGGTAAGAACAGAGATAGATAGATAGATAGATAGATAGATAGATAGATAGATAGATAGATATGAATAGAATGATATAGATAGGTAAGAACAGAGATAGATAGATAGATAGATAGATATGAATAGAATGAGATAGATAGATAGATAGATAGATAGATAGATAGATAGATAGATAGATAGATAGATAGATATGAATAGAATGATATAGATAGGTAAGAAAATAGATAGATAGATAGATAGATAGATAGATAGATATAGAAAATCACATTCCGAAATTGTTGTTAATAATGACAGACCAACATGCTTGGGGTAAATTTGACTATTTTCAAACAGACATGTTTAAAGCTGCTGTCAGACAAAGAGGCATATAGATAGATTTGAACAAACTGGGGCAAGTAAGAGATTCTAATGAATAAATAACGACTGCTTAAGTGAAATCATACATGAAAGCATGTTAGGTATCTACAGATAGAGGTAAATTGATAAAAGATGGCTGAATAGTTAAAGTTAGGCTCATGGATACACATTTTCAGAAACCCCTCATCCGATATGCATTTCGAGGCAACATGGCGGCCGTCCTCGAAGCTCTGAGCGGTTTTATTGAATAAACGTGTCTGCCTTTCTAAGTTGTATAACTGTACCAATTTGTGTGACAATATATCATATATATATATATATATATATATATATATATATATATATATATATAGAGAGAGAGAGAGAGAGAGACAGATAGACAGACAGAGATAGAGAGAGGGTGGGGTAAAGGAAAATAAGACAAGTATTGTTTAAGGTTCAAAGAACAGCTCTACCAACATTAATCTTACCAGAGGGAAAAACGAAAAAGAATTCAAGAAAATAAATCAAGAAAACATGCAAAACTAAGTAGAGGAAACGCAAAAAGAACAAAAAAAAATGAGGGACACCTACCGAAGCAAAAACCTAAAGTGCCCAATACCTCAAGAACGTAGATTGAGATAGAGCAGTAATACTTGGATTTGCCGTTTACCATCTTTTTTTTTTTTTTTTTCCGTTAGTCAGAATGACGATTTTGATCAGAATCTCTCATTGCCTTTTGGGTTATTATTACAACTATTATAGATAGATAGATAGATAGATAGATAGATAGATAGATAGATAGATAGATAGATAGATAGATAGATATGAATAGAATGAAATAAATATGATTAGAGATAGATAGATAGATAGATAGATAGATAGATAGAGAATGAAGTTAGAGTTAATTTGCAACGTTAATTTCGACGACACAGACTGGGGGCAGACAAAGCTCCATTTGAGTTTCGGAAGCCTGGCTCTTCGATCAGCCGTAGATTTGGCCCTTCCAGCATATCTTTCTTCACCTTCTTTCTGTCACGAATTAATTGATGAGATACTCGGTGAATCGTCTCAGTGTTTCTCGGGTATTTCTTTCGAACAAATTTGCAGCGCCTGGGCCCAAGAATTACATTCTATCCGACTAGACACATCAAAACAAAAAAGCTGGAATAAAATAAAATGGATCAGCATCGCTTCACCTGTCTACTATCTGCTTCACAACCGAGTAGTGGCATCTGGCTCAAAGCCCTCTTCATCTACCGTTACTCTTCTAGACGATGAGTGCACTCAGGTCGGAGTCGCGATCGGTCTTGGACTCAAATTTTGTGAGCGTCACAGATGCAGATGTGGAGCCTCCATCGATGAGTTTGGTTTCCATCCTCTCTCCTGTGGTCGTAGTGCAGGCCGCTTTCCAAGGCATGCAGCAATAAACGAATTCATCAGAAGAGGTTTGGATGCAACTGGGTTCCCTTCCCAAATCGAACCCGTAGGCCTCGACCGCGGTGATAGAAAGCGGTCGGATGGCATTACCATTTTTCCCTTTTAAAATAGGGAAGTCGTTGATTTGGGATGCGACCTGTGCGGATACATTTTCTGTCGGTAATTTGATCAGATCCGCGGTTGAGCCTCGATCCGTCGCCCGGGACGCAGAGATAAAAAAAAATATAGTTAAATATTCTTCTCTTGCTGATAGATTTTTTTTTTTTTACTCTTGTGACAGTGAAGACTTCTGGGGTTATTGGTTCTCGTTCAATGGCGTTCCTTCGAAGGATTGGTAGGATGGCGTCTCGATTAAGTGACGAGACTCGGGAAACAGAGTGGCTCTTACAGTGTGTCTCACTGGCCATGGTTCGAGGTAATGTTTTCTCCATCATTGTGGCTGGCAGAGGATAGCAAAAAACAACGCAAAAACATTTTCTTTATAGTTACTTTGTTCAAAATTTTTTTCAATAAATTCCTTATTTTGAGAACATTCTAAAATATACGCGAAAATCTCATGACGTCATCGAAAGGAAGGAAAATATGGCGAAAGCTGTTTGATGTAATTTTGACATGTTTTTAAACGAAAATGAATTTATCACGTTTATATTGTTATTATATTATTTTATTTTATTTTTGTTAATGTTTTCTGTCCGAACAAAAATACGTTGGCTTGAGAAAATTACATTTCTCTTAAAATAATAAATGGAAAGGAATATATGATTAAAATATAAATGCAATTAAATCACTTACGATTCAGCTGCAAAAATATGCTAGGAGATTTAAAAGATCCCTATAAACATGCTCGTTGCTTTCTTCTTCATATGCCGTGTCACCTCAGGAAGTAGACGATCATGGCTCTCCCCAAGTTCCTCTATTCTATAGCTATTAATAAATTTTATATTTTGGTTATTTTTCCCGGAATCTCTTCCGCTATCCATTTAGTCAAGCTCACCAAATATTTTATGCGTTGTTTTCCTCTCTCCTTCTTGCCTCTAATCAGTCTTGAGTGCATCATATTTTCCCAACCTTCCTTATTATATGTTGTAGGAATGTCAGATGTCTCTTCCTGATGTTAAATAAAAAAATTTCCTTTTTGTTTCCATTTTCTCTAGAACTTGGATGTTGTTCAAATATTCAGCCCATAGTATCCTCAGCATCCTTCTTTAAAATCATATTTGAGGAGATTGTCCAACATTCACTGCCATATATAGGAGGGCAGATATCACATAACTGTACAGTACTCTTTTCTTTGTTTCTAACGAATATTCCTTCAATACCTGTCTCTATTTCTGAGACCAGGTATTGTATTTATATTATTTACATTGTTCGGACTGTTATCCTCATCTTTATTACCATATTCACGACGTTTCGGTCATTGCACGCTCCGGCCTTCTTCAGGTATTGGAATTTCGAACTAAACCATTTATTTCATCTACCAGAGTAGAATTTTCTAGTTCCACGTGTCGTGCCTCTTCCGGGTGTCTCAGTTATGACGAAAACAGTCCGAACACTGTAAATTGTGTAAATAGTTACAATATCTAATCTCAGAAATATAGACAGATCCTGAAGGCGACCAGAGCATACAACAGTCGAAACATCGCGAATATGGCAATAAAGATGAGAATAACAGTCCGAATACTGTAAATAGTGTAAATAGTTACAATATTTCATCTCATAAATATACACAAATCCTGAAGACGACCAGAGCATACAATTTTTGAAACATCGTGAATATGGCAATAAAGATGAGGACAACAGCGCAAACAATGTAAATAACGCGAATTTCCCTTGTTCTTATTACTTTGCTTAGCTTTTGGAAATCATCTTTGTCCCTCACAATGCGCTTTTGATTTCAGTATCATACTTTCCGTCCTCTGTTAAAACATTTTCTACATATTTACACTTTTTACTTGTTTGATTTTAGTATCGCCGAGTTGTAATTTGCACTTTGGGATCACCCTTTTGCTAACAATAATGCATTCTATCTTCTTGCAGTTGATGTTTAATCAATTCTTCTCGCTTTTCTTCACTACTTTCTGTAGGGGTCAACGTAGCTTTTCCTTTCCGTGTCTGTCATCAACAGTGTATCTGCATCTCCTTCGTTTCTTTAAAACAAGGGTCGGCAAAATTTTGGAGAGAGCGGGTGACAGCTATGCAGTGTTTCGCAGGAGGGGTATGATATCAAATATACTATAAAAAATTGTCTCGATCTCAGACCGCTCCATCCAGAAGGTTTTCTTGGTCTGGAGGTTTAAAGAAAAAAACAACGACGAAGTTAATGTTGTATTATTCAAACAAGTTTCCTTATTTTACTGTAGGAATAACACGATAACAATTAACACAGTCAACAAAAAATGCAAATTCTTTAGTACGATTAAGTTGGCGAGCCGGACAAAAATCCTTCACGGGTCGGGTGTTTCCAGGGGACTGAGGGTTGCCGACCCCTGCTTTAAAAGTTTATTTGTCGTAGATTGCTCCGTGACTGTAACCTGAAAAACGCGCCGATCTACGAGATGGTTTCCCCAAGATAAAAACAAAAAACTGGCTCAACCTTGGCCCAGAGGTACACTTGATTTCATATATATATATATATATATATATATATATATATATATATATATATATATATATATATATATATATATAAGTATGTATAAGTGCGCAGGTATGCAGAAAATAGAAAAGAACATGTTAGGTGCATAATCCGGAGTTCCTTAGTATTTTTGTTTTTATTTTTAAGAAGACAGTGCTCCATACAGAAGTAGGGCTTATATTATAATATTTTTTGTTTAAAAATATGATTCCTTCGCTACATAAGAGTTCTCCTGTTTCAAAAAAGAGAGCCGAAACCATCCAAATAATTATTAAAATTAAGTTGAATTGAGGTGTTTAGTCCCGTTTTTAGGTCTGTGGGTTGAGAAAGGAAAGAGTCCAAGATGGCGCCCGTGACTTTTAATATTTACGGTCTCGTGCAGTCACGCAAAGTCGCGTTACACGCATGGTAATGAGGTGTTTCTGGACTCCATAAAAGCAGGTCGCTTGGAGAAATGAACAGAACGGCATTACACCAGTGTTCGGTGTACATGGCTTTGCGTTGCAGCGTGAAGACATTTTCCGACGGAAAGAGTTGCGTCCCTTTCACACTTGAATTTGACACCCTTGCTACAACAATATATATATATATATATATATATATATATATATATATATATATATATATATATATATATATATACACACACAAACGATGTTTATTAAAAAGCACAGACAATATCTGTTTAATTTTTTATTGCATTTTTACAATTTTCGGATAAGATTTAGAGTATAGCACTGGAAGTTGTGGAAGTTTATATTTTGTTATTCATGTTCAAGTACTTTCGACTTTCACAATCATTATCAAGAACCGATATGGTGTCTGTGTGCTCGTTATACTTCCTGCATCCTGGTATTCTTTGGGAAGCCGGACGTTTGAAATGGCCAAACGTGCAACGGTTATTAGGGACAATGCCACACTAAAATTGATATATATATATATATATATATATATATATATATATATATATATATATATATATATATATATATGGGAAAGAGGTTACAGTAGTTCCAACGAGAGAAAGTGTGTATATTTAAAAGAAGAGAGAAACCGCAAAGGTTTTTGGTTGCGATGTGGATATTTTAAAAAAAATATTATGCTTTATTTTCCATAATTTTGCTACACACGTTTCCGGTCTCGCGACCTTCATCAGACAAAACGAGGAGATTTCCACATATTATTAAAAATGATTAATTTTTTTCTTATGATTTTTGATGTAAAATATTCTAGATATGAGACATTCTCTTTTTAGCGTGTTAATGACCCAAATGTCTTTCTCGAACTGGCAATGAAAGGTTCTACGTAAAAAGTTATAAAACAATATATATTGTGATGTACCTACGATTTTATTAACCATATAGGCGTAAGGATAAAGAAAAAAAAAACAGCGTCAAAGAAAAATCCCGAATTCTAGTCAAAATTAGATATAATAAGAAGAAATAGATAAAATCTAATGCTTTCAACTTGAGAGCGAATATGTTCTGTGATGAGCCATAACATTCTCTTCTCTTCTCTTCACAAAATCTTTCCCTCTTTACCTTCTCTTCCACCCACATGCCAAGGGCCCGTGACCTTTGAAGCGACCTGACGCGAGAATGACTTGGTTCCAAAATCCCGCGGCCATCAGGCAGTTGACCATAAGTGAATTCCAGACAGCATTAGGCTCTTCTGCTTCGATTCACGTGATCAGACCCTACTGAGAGTTGGTTGAATTGTGGGCCTTAACGCAAACATTGCGTGATTTGCGCCCCATCTTCCTTCAAAAAGTTATCAAAATACAAGGACCTTAAAATCGAAATCTAAAAAATGTGGCACATGGGAACATCAACAGTCCCTGTTGTAGTTGGAGCCCTCGGATTGTTTGTAAAAAATTCCAATAGACACATTGAAGGAAATCATGGCACACCATGCCTTAAATAAATACAAAAAATGTTCTCACGAGTACAGCCCACACCTTACGAAGGGCTTTGGCTATGTAAAATATGTTGGTTTTTTGTTTTGTTTTTAATTGCGCAATGGAAAATATCATGCTGCCATTTCTAACCTGAGGTCTCTGGACGGGACACGGAAAGAAATGAGTATGCACCAAAAATCAAAAGAAATAATAATAATAATAATAATAATAATAATAATAATAATAGGTTGGTGCAAAAATAATGTTTTCTCACATAAAGTTGAATATCAAAAAACGACATTATTTTTGCGCCAACCTAATAACAATAAATGAGCGCAAAAATACAAGTAAAGCACAATAGACTGGCTGAAGCTGCAAAATACTTAAAAAAAGAAAGCAAAGACAAATGCAACAGACCAGATACAGAAACAATGGCAAGATAAACCGCTTCATGGCCAATACTCTGCTCGTACCAAAGAAGTTAACTTAGACAAAACCTGTACCCATCAGTGGTTACGTAGTGCAGGGTTGAAAGCTGAAACTGAAGGTTTTATCCTTGCTGCACAGGAGCAATGCTTGTTAACTAGAAATTATCAAGCACATATACTAAATTATTGTGTTAATCCCAAATGCAGATTCTGTGATAAATATCCAGAAACCATTGATCATCATGTATCAGGTTGCACGAGATATTGACACCCACTGAATATAAAACCCGGCATGACAGAGTGGGCCAATATCTGTACTGGAAAATTTGCAACTTCTACGGGAAGGAAACTGAAAGAAAATGGTATGAACACCAGCCAGACCCTGTTACCTGTAACCTGTTACAATTCTATGGGACTACACACTGACAGAACAATCAAAGTCAACCACCCAGACTGCAATGTATCTTTTAAAATATTCAAAAAGCTGTCAAAAGGACCTTGAAATCGAAATCTCAAAAATGTGGCATAAGGGAACATCAACAACATCTGTTGTAGTTGGAGCCCTAGGATTGGTTGGAAAAGGTTCCAGTAGACTAATTGAACAGATTCCTGGAAGCTCATCCCTCAAAGAAATTCAAAAAAATTGTTCTCATAATTGTTCACACTTTACGAAGGGCTTTATTTATGTAATATATATATATATATATATATATATATATATATATATATATATATATATATATATATATATATATATATTAATTGGTCAGTGGAAAGTGTCATGATGCCATTTCTAACCTTAGGTCTCTGGGCGAGACCCGGAAAGAAATGTGTAAACGCCAGAAATCAAAGGAAATAATAATAATAATAATAATAATAATAATAATAATAATAATAATAATAATAATAATGAACAGCAAATAACAAAATAATCAGAATAAGGAGGGAAAAATTGACAAGAAGCATTATAAAATTACAAATTATAAATTAACAAAAAGAATTATAATATAGCTTCGAATGACAAAATTCAAATCACAGTTATTTCTACTCTGTAGCCTTTAATTTGAAAGTAAACAGTTACTACCCATAATGCACTACTGACCAGCATATATAAATATTTGAGCCAGAACACAACACAGATTTCATGAAGAATGCGTACGACCATGAAATAAAGTGCCACATGGTGTTGAGCTCATTGTCCACTTTTTATATTTATATTTATAAACACACACACACACACACACACACACACACATTTCTATGCCCAACGCTCTCTGTACCAACATGTGGTCCATCACCGATATAAAGCACTCGCTAATCCTGTATTTAGGAAATAATATGATAGATGAATAGGAAGGAAGGAAGGAAGGAAGGAAGGAAGGGCAAACGTATTATTCGAAATTCTGTTCTATATATTTGCACGCGAGAGAGAAGGATAGAGGTGTAGATAGGGAGGGAAGAGAATATTTCTCCTACTTTTCTCGCTCACCAATATGCTACAGGCATCAAGAGGAAGTCTGGAGATCTCCATCCAATTACCAAGTATTTCATCAGCGAACAAATCTGCGTTTCCTCGTTCGCTAAAAATGCGCCAAGCCAACTATCTTCTCTTTGAATAGATATTTATTCGCTTCAAGCAATCGAAAAAATTGTTCGCATTTTTACATGAAAGCTGCGCTTTTATACGTTTGTCTATATCGAATGGGTGATTACTTCATATATATATATATATATATATATATATATATAGTGTGTGTGTGTATGTATATATATGTTATATGTATGTTATATATATATATATATATATATATATATATATATATATATTATATATATGTTATATATATGTCATATATATGTATGTGTACATGTATATATATGTTATATATATATGTTATATATATATATTATATATATATGTTATATATACATGTTATATTAGGTTGGTGCAAAAATAATATCGTTTTCTCACATAGTAATATATGTTAGAAAACGATATTATTTTTGCACCAACCTAATATATATGTGTGTATATATGTTATATATATATAAGTTGTATATATGTTATATATGTATATATTTTATATATGTATATATGTATATATGTTATACATGCGCATATATATATATATATATATATATATATATATATATATATATATATATATATATATATAGGTATGAACGCATACAGATATATATATTGCATTGGATTTATTTTGAAACTTACATACGTATTTACTTTTATTATATTCGACATATAAGGTACTGCGATTAATCTTTTTATTTATTTATTTATTTATTTGTTCAAACAAGGGTTTTCTTTTCTGGACATATATTTCGTAGATTCTGTTCAAATGTTCTGTAATTTGGATAGTTTTTACATACTCTGTCCATAAAAGCAAATGAGGTTATAAGTCTCAAAAATTCATTCAGAAATGTCCATAGGGACACATGGCGCCCTGGATAAAGACTTTGTTTAGAAAGTAAAAGAGTTATGAGTTCAATACCAGGCCACCGCAGTGGAGAACCAATATTTGGAGACTTGAGTTAAAAGTAAATAACTGAGACATCCGGAAGAGGCATGACACGTAGAAAGCGAACAATCACCGGAGCGTAAAACGACCGAAACTTAGATATGTCGTTACTTAAAAACTATGAGAAACTCTGGTCTAAAGAAAACAGAAAGTGTTGAAATGGGTATAGCAGAAACATACAAATGGGCTTTACTGTTTTTGTGTGTTTGCTATAGGTAGATAACTTGCTCGTAATTACAGTGCAACTACTGTTTCTTCTAATTTTCGTTGTCGCATTGTATAAAAATTATTAAAAATACTAAATATGAAGAGGTGTAGAATATCATATGAAAAGTATGTGTCATTCATTGTCTCCTTTTATGTTTGCACTTTTTATGATTCCATAATTTATGTAAGCTTAAAAAAACCTCTTCATTTTTTATGTGTACTGTATTAGTGGTCCTATAAAAATTCATCTTATTTAATTTATATAGAACATATATATATAGTGCTAGACCTTTTTGTCTCATCCTAATCTATCTTATATATTTATTATAAATTTACATATTAAAAAATGTTTCCATCACTAGACAGTAATTACTATGTTTCAAAAACAGAAGCTAAAGATTTCATATTCAATTATAGAATTAAATTAAAGTCCCTAGTTCTGTTTGCATTTTCAAGCGAATTTTGGAATAACTTATTTTGAAATTTACTGAGTTTTATAAGCACATATATTCATAATATTAGTTTCTATGGATACGGGGAAATTCAATCATTTTAACAAGAGCAGTATGCTATTCATTTTCACTGACAACTATTGTATCAAAATATTAGTTACTCTCGAAAAGAGTTGAAGTCAAAGTAGGGTAGGGGTGCTTTTCAAACAAATGATGACAGCCCCCTTCAACGCATGTCGTCTGGTCTTTTTCAACGACAAAAAGGTTTTCAGCACTTTTGTTTCGCCATTAAATTTGTACTTGTATACATAAAGGGTTTTTTTTCTAAAAGGGTTGCTTGTATATGAATATGTCGTATTGAATTACAGTTTTAAAATATTATTCTTAAATGAAATAGAAATACCTAAATTATTTTAAAATTATTATTAAATATCATATATATATATATATATATATATATATATATATATATATATATATATATATTAAATATTGAAATATATATATATATTTCAAGAAAGAAATTCGGATTACTAACACAGAAAATGTCTCATATCGAAAATATTTAACATTGAAAAACAAAAGAAAAAATTAATTATTTTTAATAATATGTGGAAATCTCTGCTTTTACCTGAAGACGGTCACGAGACCAGAAACACGTGTAGTATATATATATATATATATATATTTGATATTTAATAATAATTTTAAAATAATTTTGGTAATTCTATTTCATTTAAGAATAATATTTTAAAACTGTAATATATATATATATATTTCATTTATCAGGGTAGTTGGCTTTTTTAATTAAAAGTTTTTGACATTGTCGGCAAAGAATAGCTATTTCATTTTTTTGATTAAGTTTTTTTTTCTTCATAAACCTAGTAATATTATATATTTATAAATCTACAATTGGTCTATGTTTCGAATAATACTACCACATGAGGTCTAGTGCTCCTACTATGTATTTAGAACTTCGTGATAAAATCCAAGGAAGAATCTGCATTGTTATTGGTCCTGACCTGGTATCTCGGCTTCAGTCATTTTCCCACTGCCATAACATAGCTTCCCTGTGTCTTTTCTATAAATACTTTCACTGTAATTGTCCTGAAAACTATCCTCTAGGGTGCGTAGATTTTATGACTTTACTAGATTCGCGGATCGATTTCATCTTTTTACCCTTGAAACGGTTAGATCGAACCGTAGGTTCTATGCTAATAGTTTCTTCTGTCGTAGTTCTAGCTTGTGGTAATCACTTCCGGCTTCTTGCTTTCCAATCAACTTCGATCTTCAAAAAATTAAATGTCAATCGTTATTTTCTGTCTTAATTCTTGTTTTTATTTTTCTCTCTCGTTAATTATGTTTTATTCCCCACAGTCTCTAGCAGTCAGTAACCCTTTCTATCTTAGTGGCTTTATTTCCTTACTTGGAGTTAAATTTATAATAAAATATAAAAAATATTGTGTATGTGTGTATATATGTTATATGTATATGTTAGATTAATATTTTATTCCTTTCTAATACCTTGACTAAAATATGGATTGAGAAATGGATAATCTTTATATCTAAAGTGATTCTTATTGTAATAGATCTGGTTTGCTTCTTTTTTTTTTCTTTTCTTTCTTTTATCATGTCACCCCAAGCAACGTGGGAATGTAACCAATACGCAGAGGGTTACATGGTGTGAAAGTGAGGGAAAAAATCTGAGTATAGGGAGCATTGAGGAAAGGACAAAGGATGAACAGGATTCAAGAAAACAGAAGATGGCAATTGACATTGCATTTAATTTTTTGAAGTTTTTTTTTTCAGGAAAGCAAGTAAACAGGAAGGAGTTTCACAGGCGAAGAGTGCGAGAAAAGAAACTGTTGGTGGTTGCATTTAACAGTAAATTGCTAGGAACTAGATACCAAATTTGTAGCATGCTTAAATTTATGTGTTCGGGGCACCAGAGAGAAAAATCTTGTCAGAAGAAGAAAATATTTGTAAAAAATCGAAAGAGAAGGCAGGCCATGTCGGTGACAAAGTGACTGAAATCGAGATGCCAAATCCGTCTTTGGATTTTGTCAAGAACATCGAGATGAATAGTACAAGCAACAGACCAGATATGGTAGCAGTATTCGATGCACAGACGAATGCTAGATTTGTAAATGTGCAAGATGAATTCTGACAAGAAAACTCTTCTGGCATGAAAAAGTGACCAAACTCTGACAAATACTTATTTTATTGACACTAGTTGATCATGACTCTTCATAACATCCTGTCTTTTATTCCAAAGTAACTTTTTAAACTTTACCTCCTCGTCTCTGTTCTCCCTTGCAGCTACACAAATTTATTAGGTAGGTAACTTATCATGTGAGTATTCTTTTCTCCAAGCCTTCTTTACTGATTATATGTCCCAGAGATCAGCGGTCTCCTTCTGATTGTAAGTATCAATTTCCTCGTAATTTTCCTTAAAACTTCATTATTGTTCACATGTTCCTTCTGTGTTAATGCCATCGTTTATTGGTAGAACGATATCGATATCACTTTATTTCTTTTCATTATCTGGGAGATAATTGTCCAGCATACTCTTCTATTTTGGAGATAATTTATGACATAATTCAGTAGTTTTTTCTTTCTTTCTAACGATATTTTCCGTTTATTTCATTTAATTACTGAAAGTTTTTATTTGAACAATGTATGTATAATTTTTTTTTTTTTTTTTTGCTATCCTCTTCTAGCTGCAATGATGGAGAAAGCCTTACCTCGGACAATCACCAGTAAGACACGCTGCAAGAGCCACTCCGTTTTGCGATGCTCGTCTCTTTTGGGGAATCCTTCTACTCTGTTTTTCGTTGTATGTTAAAAGTTTGGAGTTTCACGACTCGATACAATAACAAAATATCGTTACAGGGTCGCTCGTAAATTGGCCGTCTAGAATAATCACACGATTTTCTTTGAAATAATAAAATTCAGTAGAAAAGACAACGTAGTTTCAACAAATAAACATTAATTTAATATAGCGACAAGAATACAAGCAGTTGATGATAGACTGGAAAGTAGTGTCTTTTTGTTTGGGTTAATAAAGTTCTGAAATAAAATATAATCTGTCTTTGTGTACGTATGTGAGAAATAATAAAATGTTTTATATGTGTGTTTGTATGAAAAAAGTCAACACGTATGTGTTTGATTCATAGTAAAAACGAGAGATAAGAATTGTTTCTTACTGTTGGCGGTGTTGCCGTAGTCTGAAGTTTGTCAACGCTGTCGGTTTTAGCATGAGGTCGGTAAGATCATAAGCAAGAGTTGCGTGTAGTTTGGTGACAGCCGCGTTTCTCCTGTTTGGTAACGAATTTCCTATGTTTTTATACACTTTTTTGTAACAAAATCGGCTCCAGAATTAAATTATTTATTTATTCCTAATTGGCCCTAAAAGGGCACGTGGTATGTCTTCTACTACGTCCGCACGATATTTAGTCAGTATCTACCTAAAAATAATGCTGACTAACACAACAAACATTCTGATTTGTAATCTATGATTTTATTGGTGTGTTTTAAGATGTAAGTGTTTTCTTGAGTGTGATTTGTTTATAAATATTTTATTTGATATTTTACTGGACACGACACCTTAATCGAGACGCAATCGCGCCAATCCTCCGAAGGAACGCCATCGAACGAGGGCCAATAACCCCAGAGGTCTCCACTGACACAGGAGTAAAAATAAATCTGTCCACATATATAACTATTTTTTAATCTCGGTGTCCCGTGCGAAAGACCCCGGCTCAACAGCCGACCTGATCAAATTAGCGGTGGAAAATGTATCGGTACAATTGCATCCCAAATCAATGCTTTATCCCAGCGGTTCTCAAATGGTGTCGCTGGGCGAACTATTGCGCCCTGGAAGATGTCTAGGTGCGCCCTGGCATCTTCCAGAAAAATATGTGTCCAGATATAAGAAATAAATATATTTACTTTGTTATAGTGATTTTCCAAGCGTAGCTTAGATGCTACACAAGGCCGAAAGAATGGGGCACCCAGTGAGGATCGAACTCACTAATCAGTCGTAATTGTTCTAGAAAGACATGCTTGCTAACCATTACTCCGCCTCGAAGTACCCAATTTACTTTATTATATTTCGGTAACCGTTTCGTTCATATTTATGTAAGTTAGGCTTTTCTGCTCTCACCACAATTAAAAATGCAGAAAGGGAGGAACTCTTTAATGTATTGAGGAGGAAATGAAAGTTTGCCAATCAAATATACGACCAAACATTGAAGAAATCACAATGACTCATCAGGCTCATGTTTCTCATAAACACAAGAATGAATAAACTTAAGGTATCTTTCATTTTATATCTTTTTTATTTCATTATTTCTTTTCTGCAATATGTCACTTCATTTTAACATATTTTCCGAAATTTGTATATAGTGTGCCTACAATTATTGGTAGGATTTCAAGTGTGCCCTGATTTCAAGAAATTTGAGAACCACTGCTATAGACGAATGCTAAGATTACCATGGATAGAGTATGTGAGAAACAAGGAAGGTTTAAGGAAATATAAATGACAAAGAAACTACTAACAATCAGCAAGAGAGAATGGAAAAGACATGCGTAAATGTTCTAGAAAGGTATGCTTAGTAACCATTACACCGCCTCGAGGTGTCCAATTAAACGCAGAAAGGGAGGAACTCTTCAATGAATTGACGAGGAAATGAGAGTTTGCCAATCAAATATACACTCAAACATTGAAGAAATTACTAAGACTAACCAAGCTCATGTTTCTCATAAACGCAAGAATGAATAAACTTAAGGAATGTTTCATTTTAGATTTTTTTTTATTTCATTATTTCTTTTCTGCAATCTATTATAATATATTTTCCGAAAATTCATTATAATATATATTCAGAATTTTGTATATAGTGCGCTAAAATTATTAGTATGATTTCAAGTGTGCCCGACTTTAAAAAAATTTAGAACCATTGCTTTATCCTCATACTTGGAACTGTTCCTGGAAGGCACCATTTTAAAATTTCTGTACACATTCGAATTTCTGTGTCGTATATGATGTCGTCAGTTACTACACGAGCAAGATAGATCAATAATTGTACCTGTTGCATTTTAACTTCCCCAGTGCATAGTTCATACATTACGATCTCTCTTTTGTTGAAAATTAAGAATTCTGTTACTAGCTATTATTCTTAATACAAAGACCAACAGAATTTTAACTTTGCTCTTCTATATCTATATCCTATAATTAAAACGTAGTTTCGCTTTTGATTACTATCACAATTACTTGCATAATTCCTACTGGGTTATCGATCCTGTCAGGGAAACACCCCCTCGGGTGTTTTTTCCATAAAGTAGCAGTTCTCGGAAAGAAGCTGTCCAGCCTCAACAAAGATCAAAACGCTTGCACGGCCTTGTGCGTGATTAATTCTTTGAACACACACAGGCAGACGTTATCCCAGAGACGAATCATTACCAGCCTTTTACTACTATATCAATATTTCTATACAAGACATTCGGACAGATTATTTTCCTTGGCACCACCAACTCAAACTTTCAGAGCTAGGACTCGCACTGCCGTGTTCACGGTGGCAAACCGTCCCTATTACCCTCCCTGTTCTTTCGATAAAAAGCAAGTTCCTCCCAGACAGCCTCTTCTTGAGAACTGCTACATTATAGAACAAACTTTCGTGGGGGTGCTCCCTTGACAACTACATCTATATTTCTTCTTAGCTAGTTCTCTTTATTCATTGATTTTTAGTTTAATCTTTTTAGGTAAGATTTATTGATGCTTTTTATGTTAGATTTAACATAATTAGTTCTAACACGTTCGTTAGTGTTTTGCACACTATATCACTTTTCAGATGTTCTTTGCACAACCATAATCATTGTATTTCACGGTCAAAAGCCGAATCGAAACAATACTCAATGCACACAAATCGTTTTCTATTCAAAAAGTGGTGATGACGTTTGTACAGTTACCAGCTGATTTCCGTTCCTCCTCATACATACCTATTTCTATACACCTGGGCTACTTCTTTGGAGGTGCGTGTGATCTAACGATTAAGAGCGCGGAAAATAGTATCGGGGGTGGGAGAAAGATATTGAAATTTATCAGTAGAAGTAATTAAATTTAAAGGGAAATCTTTATGTTCTAGTGATGTCACCTTCTCTATGATTGAAATATTTTGTACCCACTCTGCACTAGTCCCATTGGAAAAGGCATGAATCCATCTCTCTTACCCTCCACCATCAGCTATGGATAAAATAGCAGTGTAGATTGGTTCTCCTCGAGAGCTGCTACTTTATAGAACATACTTCCAAGAGATTGCTTCCCTGACAACTACAATCATGGTCTTTTTAAGTCCAGGATCAATCGATATTTATTCTACCCGTCCTCGTAATACATTCCTCCTCCCCTCTCCCTTAAAATTTCATTCAGTAACCCGCTAAATTTAGTCGCTATTGTATTGGTTAAACTATTAGATTGGTGCAAAAATAATGACGTAATAATGTCGTTTTTTGATGTTAAAAATACGTCAAAAAACGATATTATTACGTCATTATTTTTGCACCAAACTAATATCAGTATAAAAAATGAATTGTTTTGTTGAACCCTTAAGTTCGATATTCCCATTTATAGAATTTATATAAAAGTTATTTGTTAGCAGATATAAAATTTAAAATCAGCTTTTCTTATATTTATACTAATCCCCGATCAGCAGGAATCTAATAATAAATTAAAGTTTAGCATACACTTTATTTTTTAATAATAAAGTTTGGAGATGTTCGTAAATGAAATAGAAGAGGAAAATAAATTAAATTTAATGATTAACCTTTTGATCCCTGACCCCGTGATGAGTTCGGTATATGCAGTTTCACACAGCAGGCGGTACGCCGTCTTCTCTGGTTCAAAGGGTTAATATATTTGTGCAAAAAATGGTTCCCATGAAATAATGATATATATTTAGTTATCAAATATTGTATTTCTATATTTTTCATTCTTCAGGGTTGATGTTTTCATTTTTTTAAAAAGATTCGTATAATTTTTGCGGGGCCAACTTGAATATAAATGTCATATTATTAGTTTTTAGTTGCAAAATCAACTGAATATTTCCTTATTCTTGTAGTTAAAGAATTTTAACGGTATTTCTCGAGCAAATTTCGATTACGACGTACCGTTTTTACGGAATCAGGTTTTTTATATTTTTTTAAATTAATTCACCCCAAGCAAGGCAATAAAGGCAGGAGGTTACTGAGTTGAAAAAATATAAGAAAAGCAAAAACATTATCTGTCTATATGTTTGAGATGAGGTATTACGTACACTATTTACATTATTCGGACTATTGTCCTCATCTTTGTCACAGTATGTATTACAACGTTTCGGCCGTTGTACGCTCCGGACTTCTTCAGGTGGTTGTAATGTTGAACAGAACACTTTATTTCGATCACTGGGGTAGACTGTTCTAGCTCCACGTACCATGTTTAATGGATGTCAATTATCAGTTATCTCCTGTTAATGCCCCTCTCCATGTTTTCCACTGCCTTAAGCAGGTATTGAACTCACACTCTTTGGGTCCTATCACAGGATCTTACTAACACCTTTATCTGCTGTGCTTCGATCCTCTCCCCAAAGCAGATAATATTCACAAAATCGCCTCCGTTATAACTTGACCATGGTGAGATTCGAAACTGGATCTCATTGTTAGAATAATAACTCACCAACGTTTCCATTATAAATATTTCTGTACTAACACCTTGAAAACGACTGAGGATAAATCTCGTAATAAATATATTTATATTTACATTGCTCGGACTATCATTCACATCTTTGTTGCCATATTTATCACAGCGTTTCGACCGTTGTACGCTCCGGCCTTCTTCAGGTGGTTGGAATGTCGAACTAAACGCTTTATTTTGCTCACTGGAGTAGACTGTTCTAGTTCCACGTGCTATGTCTAATGGATGTCAGTTATCAGTTATCTCCAGTTAATTCCCCTCTCCAATTTCTCCACTGTCTTTACCGGGTATTGAACTCATAATCTTTGGGTCCTGTCACTGGATTTAACCAACGCATTTATCCACTGTGCCATGCAAACAACAAAAGAACAGGAACTAAAAAGAGAGAAGATGACGATTGAGATTACATTCAAATTTTTAAAGATCAAAGTTGACAAGAAGTCGGAAGAAAGCTCCACTGACGAGGACTGTGATAGCAGAAACTGTAAACGTAGAACTTACGGATAGACCTAAGCATTTCAACTGTAAAAAGATAAGATCTTACTTCCAATCTATTACTACGCTTAAATTTATAAACCATGGAGAAGAGTTCATTAGAAAAATTACTATGAAAGTATTTATAGAAAAGGCACATTTTTAATATCATTTGCCTCGGGTATACGTTCTTCAGTCTCGTGAGACTATGTCCATAGCTAATCGCTGGTGCAGACGCCAAAGTCAGGATTTACACGCGTACCACTCAAGGAGGTGTATGTGTGGCATGCGGTTGTTTTTACTGTGAGATGCCCGTCAGTGTACATATGGCCCAGGCCCATGGCTAACAATTTCATACTCCTCGTGCAAACTGTCACAGAGACTTTAGTAACCCCCACCCTCCCTCTTTAGTGCAATAAACTAACGGCCATAATATGTTGAAACATCGGTTAACTAAAGTTAAGCAACGTCAAGCCAGGTCATTAGCTAGATGGGTTGCCACTTGGGAATACCAGGTGTTGTAAGCTTGCATGTGCGGGTGGCACAAAGGGCTTAAGACCATAACACGTTGAAACATAGGTTCTTGTACAATCACCGAAGATAAGCAACGTCGATCCTGGTCAGTACCTGGATGGGCGACGACTTAGGAAGTCTAGGTGCTGTAAGCTTGAATGTGCGAGTGGTATAAATGCCTTACGGCCACATCTCGTAGAAACACCGGTTCCTGTACGATCACCGACGTTAATACTTGGAGATACCAGGTAATGTAAGCTTGGGTGTGCGAGTGATGTAATTAATAACGTCTCGGAATGAAATGTCTGAAACCAGAGTTCGAATCCTAGCGGGGTTCATTACATTCAGTTACGTATGAATCTACTTCTTCTCCCCTATATATGGGTTAAATAGTAAAACTTGTATGTAAAAATCATTATTATCCCCAAACAATAGTAAATACAATATTCACTCTCAAAATGAAATATTTATTCTTACAAGCCCAAAATATGTTCCGGCTTTAAATAATCTACAAAATACATATTAATTGCTATGAGGGAGCTGCTACAGCAAAGTTGGAATACCCGAAAGCAAGAATTTACTTCCGTAAATTATCCGAAAACAGAAACATAACAGAGAGGTGAAGAACTGTTATTACACGTTGATCCCAGTCCGGAGTGTCCAATGTTGCAATGTCACACTGTCATGTGTTAGTTGCAGACGCCTTCTCAGGTACACGTAAGTTACTTCAACAGCCAGAGAGCCAATGTGTAAATTTCTGGAAGAGTGTGCCTAGTCTGGCGAGATCAACATTTGAACAAGCCCAGTACATTCAAACTCTCAAACTTATACCTTCGGACTTTGAGTACCATTCAGTTTAGCCAATTTCACTTACAACTCCTGTGTTAATTCATGATATGATTTTAAGCACTCCCCAAATGTGCTGGCTTAGTCTACATGGGTTTATTATATTAAGAATTCAACGATTAGAAAACAGAAAATGGTGTGATTCAAATTGAGTTCATATGGTCGGAATGGAATCTTCCTAACAACTGAGCCATGCTGTACCGAAATGCAAACTTTATATCATATAAACCAAATTTTTCTTTGTCTCTGAAAATGACTAGAGCCGATTGATGCAACAATCATTTTGTTATCGAAGAGCCAGCTTGATCGAATTCGGACACATGTTCATAATGTTTGACCTGCTGTGCCACCACACCGATCTATTCGCTTCAAAGTCAGCCTACACCCGACGCGTGACTGAGGACAATCTGGAAGTTTGTGTTTCCTCAGACTGGCCAGTTGTCATCGAATTGAACAACACACTACATTACATACAATACCCGCAGCTACATTTGCCCGATTTCTCATTGATTCTTATATTATTATTATTGTAGCGAGGTGAATTTCTCCCTCGTTCTGCTTCCGGGTGTGTCTTAATTACTCGTGTTGTCGGGTCTCTCTTATGAAAGGAGGTTTTAGTAGTAGTGTCGATATGTGTACATCCGAGGATTTGACGCTTTTAAATGTCAAATCCCTTTATTTCAAAAGCTTATACAACTCTCTCTGTTGATCTGTCAGTCTGTATTTCTCTCTTTCACACACACACACACACACACACACACTCTCTCTCTCTCTCTCTCTCTCTATATATATATATATATATATATATATATATATATATATATATATATACTTCTTCATTTCACGACAATAAAGCCAGTAAAACGCAAGGGATTACTGAGTTTCGGAGAATATGATAAAAAAAAGACACTGTTAAGGAGAGAACAAAAAAGACTAGTAATTGAGAAGACATAAGATAACAATTGACATTGCATGTAGATTTTTGAATCCTGAATAAGCTTCTATTGTTCTCGCTGCTTAATAATGTTTCTGTTTTCTAATTCTTTTAACGTTGTCTTAGTGGCTTTACTGCCTTGCATTGGTTGAATTTGATTACATATATATATATATATATATATATATATATATATATATATATATATATATACAATTATTTATTTAAAAATAGGATTCCATCGCTACATAAGAGTTTTCATGTTTCAAAACAAGAGCTGAAAACTTCAATATAATTATTTGAATTAAATTGAATTAAAGTACCAAGCTCTGTTCCATCTTCAATCGAATTTTTTTTTTGAATAACTAATTCCTGAAATTTACGCCTTTTATAAGCAT
>OZ010606.1:75841310-75883810 GCA_963932145.1 Acanthosepion lycidas
AGGTCTGCTGAAGGGTTAATGGTAAATAAAACATGTTTCTCATACGAAATATTCATAATTTAGTAAAATGTATTGTGGACAGACAGATCCAAATTAGAACTTTTTGATATTCAGAGGAGGCTGAAGAAAGACGGAAAAATTAAAGCAATTACAGTTACAGAAATCGTATATTTTACTTTAAAAAGTACAAGAATATTTTATTTATGTTCTTTTCTTAAAGAAATGCAGAACAATAGAAGAATTTCTGCATGCAGAATATGAAAGAATCTATCGATTAGTGTAGCTAATGTGTACATCGGTAAATGTAAAAAAGTCAATTTACAATTGCTATGGTTAAATGGAACAATGTTTTACTGCACTAATTTAGTATTACGTATGCACTAATGGAATTTGACTATATAAAAAGTTTAGCGCACTAATCAAAAACACATTCATAGAAAGCACATTAATCGAAGGATTCCTGTATATACACACACACGCACAAAAAATATATATGTATATGTGCGTGTGAATGAAACCCAAAAATTGTTCACCACACAGATATATATATGAAACTAAAAAACTGGTACAAACACATACACACACACACACATATATATAAATATATATATATATATATATATATATATATATATATATATATGAAACCCAAAAATTGGTACGCTCGCCACACACACACACACACGCGCGCTCGCATAAATATATATATATATATATATATATATATATATATGAAACTAAAAAATTGGTACAAACACACACAGAAACACGCACAGACACAATCATATACATATATATATATATATATATATATATATATATATATATATATAAAACACAAAAATTGGTACACACATATATATATATGAAACACAAAAATTGGTACACACACACACACATATATATATATATATATATATATATATATATATATATATATATATATATATGAAAACAAAAATGGTACACACAGAAACATACACACACACACACACACACACACATATATATATATATATATATATATATATATTACGTTGGTGCAAAAATAATGTCTTTTTCTCACATGTGTATTATGTGAGGAAAGGACATTATTTTTGCAACAAAACTAATATATATATATATATATATATATATATATATATATATATATATATATATATATATGCATATCTGTGTGAGTACACTAATGTCACCCCAAGCATGGTGTTAATGCTAAGTAGCCAATGATTACTGCGAGTGAAAGAAAATCAGAATACTCTCGTGAGAAACGAGGAAAAGGACGTTAAAAGAAAAGGATTGGCGCTGTATTTAAATTTTTAGGGATTGTAATTCTCAGGAAAACAAGAAATCGGGAGACATTCCCAATTTAAAAGCCAATCCTAATCTCAGTTAATCACTGATTGCAGGGAATTTTCATGTGGGACGAAAGTGAAAAACTATTCCTCCAACTAACTTCACAAAAGCAGTATTTGAAGAACCAAATGTCAGAATCATTATTTTTGTGTAATGGGTCAGGTCGGGGACGATTTCTACACACGCATTCACACCTGGACCGTAAATTACATATGCACGTACGCATACCGCTGCATGTACCAGTCCATCTACACCAACACATACGTCTACACTTACATCTGAATCGACACTTACATCTGCACCAACGCTTAAATCTGCACCAATACTTACGTCTGCATCTATATCTGCTTGGTGAATATACTAGAGCTATCGACTACTGTTCTTCTAGATTGTGAATGTGAACAGGAATGTTTTTACACATGATATGCAATGGACGAGGAATCATTTATTTGTACAGTGAAACGTCTTGATAACGTTATTGTAGAATAATTAACAAATAAATATACTTTTTTTCGGCGATATAATTTCCCAAGGTACATTTACATTGCTATATAGTGTTGGTTTTCTGCAATATGTCAACTAGTGGGAGAGGAGTTATTACGGATGATTATGTTAGTTGTATGAAATTTAGTATAGTATATAATTAATTTTATTTTTTAACTGGGATCTGTGAGGGACATATTAGTATTTATGAATTTTTAGGATTTTTGCATTTTCTTTGTATTTAGAATTCATCTGATTACGATATAAAAAATTGACATGGTCAAGAGTTATTTGAGGAAACAGTATGTTCTTTTTTATTTATATAAGCAGAAACTAGAAATTCTCGAAGCTATCTTTATTTAAAACTTATAACCAGCACTTAATAAAATTAATTATGAATATAGTACAAATGTTCGTAATTTTTTAATTATCTTATATACTTTTTTAGAAATACCTATGTAAAAACTAAACAGTTTTTAAAAATCAAGTAAAAGCTCTTAATAAGAATTCATTTCTTTACTGAGTTACCTCCCTTAAATTATAATTTTTTTACTACATTGAAAAAATTTAAAATAACCAGGACTGTTTAACCACAAAAATAGACTTCTGACATCACAGTTATTATCATCTTCATAACGGTGAAGGTGATATTGAAATATATTGAAAGTACTCGGGAAAATAAAAATGAATAAATATAACAACAGTACCTTCCTTGCTCTTTTAAATCATGAAACAACAAAGCTTATAAGTGATTACGAACAGACATTACTGAAAATAAAAAATAAGCAAACACAACATATCTAAATTGTTTAATCAGTCATGTCTCAATGAAAATATCCAGCCAATATATATATATATATATATATATATATATATATATATATATATATATATATATATATATATATATACTAGCAGCATGGCCCGGCGTTGCCCGTGCTTGATTCAAAAATCGTACGACTCTTACAGCAATAGCTATCACTTGACTTAAAATATTTTTGCCCTTCCTTGCTTTTAAAGGAGTGCCCTTTGCCGTGCTGATGTTGCTACATGCCTTAGTTCTTGCCTATTTCCCACTGCGAATTTTTTCTAAGCTCTATACTAATCATTAAATCTGTTAGGAAAAAAGAACTAAACAAAATGAACACAAAACGATCACCTTTAAAATAGGACTCGTAACTGGAAAAACCGAATGAAAAAAGAATGTTAACAACAAATAATTTTTCACACCCAACCCAGTGCTGCGGAATCAGAATCAACGTTGAGTTTAAGCAAGCGAATGAGCCAATTGGCGTAAAGTGCCATGCTGATTTAAATTTTTCCCACTTGTGACGAATGCAGCTATCGATTTTTTTTTTTTTTTGCATGCTAGCATGCTAGTTAACATTCGTGTCAGTCAGCTGTTGGCTCTCACACTGGCCAATAGAATCTTCCTGCCTATTCGTGGTAGCCAGCTATAAGCTCTCACTCTGGAGTTGGGAAATGCTAAGTCGGTCTTGGCCTTCCCGCTAACTTGGAGCATGTGTATGTAAATTTTGGTGCAAATCAATCCGTCGAAAATTGCAGCCGTGTCTTCGTTACACATACACACACATCCTGTCTTTTATATATATATATATATATATATATATATATATATATATATATATATATATATATATTAGAGTGTGTAGATTATATTTTAAATCATAAAGAAACAATTTATACAAAGAATAAAATAGTAATGTTAATGTAATTAATGGTGAAATCAATTCGCTAACAAGACTTAATGAGCATTAACTTACTATCAATTCATTGAATAATAACATCCTTATATATCTGACAACAACTCCTTATATAGAAGTTGTCAGATGGAAGACACTTACTAATACTTACAGCAATTTCAAATTGTCATCTTCAGGGCGCAATTTTCACATACTTAGGCAAACATATGTGTGGACCAAATTTTCTTTTTTTAATTATGCTATTTATTAACAGTTGAATATGAGTTTTGAAGCGTGTAATGCCGCGACGCTTGAGTTCTTGTTCAAATCGATCAAGCGAGAATTTTGTTTGAAAGTTTAAAAGTTATAAATACACGATTTTTTTTTTGTTACATGTGTATATCTGTTAAAGTGAAACGGACTTAGTATAATCCAATTCGTAGAGTAAAAATGTCTTCGTAGTTTTCCACAGACTTTAAGATTCTGATTATTACTGTGCTGAGGATCTGATGCCGTTCCTCACACCAAAACTAGGACAAAAGTCGTCATAAACATTTTGTTTTTGAGTTTAAAGAAAGCCTGGTGTCCATTACCATTCGTCGCCAAATGTAAAAATCACTTCTCACACGTTAAACATTGAAGACAGACTAGCCACAAATGTACACGAATGACAAATGTAACCTAGTCTACAGGGTAACACAGCATCATCTACCGTAAACTTGTTTTACACTTAATAACTCATAAACCAAAGACTTGTGGGCATATGTTTATGAGGTCATTTGTCCTTGGTTTGGCGTGAGGAACTCGACCCCAAAGTTTTTAAACGTATTTGTGAAACACACACACACACACACACACACACACATACATAACACCTTGAAAGAGGAAATTAGTTGTTTAACTAGTATCCTTGTGAACAATGGTTATCCTTTGCATATTGTTCAATCGGTTATTCGGTATAAGACTGCCAGCTTTAATAAAATAAAACTTGCTACGGCTGGTAAATATCCGGTCTTTCTTCGTTTACCGTGGTTGGGTAGGAGTAGTGAGTCCTTCGCCAAGTGGATTTCATTTCGTTCCCGTCAGTGTTATTATGCAGCCAACGTTCGCGTTGTTTTACAAACCAAGTCTGTCCTTTCATCTGTGTGTAAAGACGTTCTGCCCCCACCCACCATATTAATTATGTTATTTATTATTTTAAATGTAGTTGTGGACTCGACTACATAGGTAGAACGACACAGCGTTTAGAGGTATGCATTAAACAGCCCGTGCCTGCTAATATACTTAGCAAAAATTTTTCGTTTGGTGATACCATTCGAAATACATACGGGTCTTCTATAGCGGATCACTTGATAAATAATCTGACCTGTGCTATGGATTTTAGTGTGAGCGGGTTCTCTGTTCTGGCCAGAGGACACTCGTTATTCCATCTGAAGGTGTTTGAGACGCTGTTCATCAGGTCCAGGCGACCCGCTCTTTGTAAACAAAGAGACTGTTTGCTTCGGCTTGCAGTGTTGTCTCTAGCATCTTTGGTGATATAACTTTTATTATTATATTTTTTCCTTGTCCATTCATTCATGTTATCCCCAACAGACTTTCTTCTCATAATTTGTTTCCCCGTTTACAGTTCTGACGAGAGGGGCCGAAACCGGTCGACTTGTGTTCGTGTTTTTGTTCTAAAATTTATCATGGCCTATAGTAAAAGATTTCTTGCCTTTAATGCCATAATACGTTTTTCTACCGTTAAAAACATATATATATATATATATATATATATATATATATATATATATATATATATATATATATATATATATATATATGCGTCTTTGTGTGTGTGTTGTACGTACGTATGACTGGGAGGTGCAGATAGGGAAATGGGAAAATATTTTGAGAGAGAAAGAGAGAGAGAGAGGGAGGGTAATACACATTTATGCATGCTCACGTGCGTAATGGCGTGTATGCAAGTCAACCTCGTCATTTGATTATCTATTTTCGTCTTCGCTTAAGCAATTGGCCAAGTCGAAAATATATTCGTGCACAAACGTGCATTAAATGCAACATTGAAAGATTACAATCAGGAAAAACAAATAAATTACGCCTGTTTCCATCCAGAGGTACTTCACTATATCCCAATCGTTTCTACTAAAAGGCAAATAGAAAAAAAAAAGTTACATGTCAAATACTGGCAGCAGAAATATTTAGGACGATTTTTAAAAAAATGACTTTTTACTGTCTCATATGTACATTCGGTTGTATTTTCAATATTGTGTAGTTTATTTCCCAGATAAATTAATATTGTTTTGCGGGGATATATTAATAATACATTCTTGGAATTTCGGAAAAACGTTGATTCTGGAGGTAAACAGTTTCAGAAAGGTCAAGCCTAAAATAATCTTCTTTGCTATACCAGGACGATTAAAAATGGATTAGAGCTACAGCCTCTTTTATTGATAACAAAATCCATATTTACATATTTTCTGTTAGATTTAATACTTCCCAAAAGAAATTACTCTATTCTATTCGTATGAGAACATTTTTTTTTACTTTCTAACGGTATGGCTGATGCTAACCCCAAGGAAACAAACTTATTACGCTTTCTCGGTCTAATATTTTCCACTGGCATGAAATAGAACGATTGATTATATTGAATCAGTTTATAGATCTGCTACTAGGAAAATTGGTTTTCTCTGTTTTGGTAGATAATTTTTCTCTACGGAATTTTCTTTTAAGCATTTCACCCCAATCAAGGCGGGATGCCACTAGCACGCAAGGGATTACAGACAGTGGGAGCGAGAGTAAAGAGGCGTGATAGAGGAAAAGACGAAGAGAAGGACAGGGAATAGACCAAAGCATCTGGAGATGTCAATTGACATTACATTTGAATAGTTAGAGATTATAGCTATCAGGGAAACAATAGGAAGGGAATTCCGCAGACAAGAGGTGCGAGACATGAAGCTATTGGAGTAGAAAAGACGACTACATTTAACTCTTTCGACAGTGAAAGGGTGGGATCGAGATGCCAGTCTAGTTGCACGTTTAAATTCATACAGTCTGTGAACTAGCGAAAGTAGGTCGTCGGAGCAGTTACCGTGGAAGTTTTTGTAGAAATGACACAGGGAGGCGACAGCACGTCTGTGAGAGAGAGACTTCAGACAAGATGCCAGATCAGGGCCAATCACACTGCATATCCGTCTCTGGATTTTGTCGAGATACTTAAGACGAACAGAGGGGGCTCCAGATCATATATGACAGCAATATGCATGCAAGGGCGAATGGTTGATTTATAGATGCTAAGGATGGACTCAGGCGAGAAAAACCTTCTGGCACGACACAGGGAACAAACTTTCCTTGCGGTGGATGAAGCTATTGATTCGATGTAATTGTTCTATGTCAGGTTAGCGGACAGTGTGAGACCAATCACTCGCAGAGAGGTGCTCTCGTGGAGTTGAGCATCAGATATTCTAATGGGAGGCATGGATGGTTCCCTGCAGTGAGTACTAGAGAGCAGTTTTGTTTTGGGGGCATTAAAGTTAACCACCCAATTCCTGCCCTAGTCCACAACCGATTGGAGGTCCTTTTCGAGACAAACGGCCAGGTTAGTTTTGTCAGTGATGCCTGATTTGCTTTTGAGGCAGGAGTAAATAGTGGTGTCGTTTGCATAGATGCCTACTTCGGAACTGATAACATCGGGAAGATCGTTGATGAAGATAAGGAACAGAGTAGGACCCAGGATAGAGCCTTGGCGAACACCTGCGTTCGTGGGAAAGGAACTGGAGGAGAATCTGTTAAGGACGACTGTCATTACGCGGTTTGACAGGAATGATCGTATTAAGTCAGATAAATGACCTGAAATTCCGTATCCCAGAAGCTTACGAAGGGGGCCGGTATGCCAAACCCTATCAAATGCATTAGAGATGTCTAGAGCCAAGACAGGAAATTCTCCATCATTGTGAAGTGCTTGGTAAACAATTTCAGTTATGGTCATGAGCACACCAGCTGTAGAACTGGTAAATCGGAAACGATATTGCTTGTCCGAGAGCCGATCTTGGGATATAAGATACTTAACCACTTCGGCGTTGTTTAAATTTTCAAAGACTTTGCCGAAGAGTGGTGGGAGACTGAAAGGACAGCAGTTAGATCGGTCAGAAGGGTCTCTAGAGTTCTTAAAGACATGATCAATAGATGAGGACATCGAACAGGCTGGGAAATATGATTAATTGAGGCAGTAGTTGTATAGTTTGGAGAAGACAGAAGCCAGTTCAGGAGCAAATTTCTTCATGACAATAGCTCTTATCCCGTCTCCACCGCCAGCCTTATGGGAATCTAATTTAGAAATGATGCTCAATATCAACGACGGGGTTATGAGTCGAGCGTTGATTTGGATGAGAATTTCCGAGCAAAGTACTCCGCCTTGTCAGCTGAGGAGATCATGACCTCAAATTGCTTAGACAAAATAGGTATTGTGGGTTTCCTGTTAAGTATGTTCGTAGAGAGACGCCAATATCCTTTGGAGCCGAATTTGCGATATGCAATACGTTGTCTCATTTTATCGGCAAATAGTGACTTTGCTTCATTGAGGCCCCGCTTGCACTTGTTACGGGCTGAGATAAAGAGACGTCTGGTGCAATGAGACATGATGCTACGATATAGACGGAAGAAGTGATTCCTGTGGGCAATGACAGCTGAGCAAGCAGCAGAGAACTAAGGGGAAGGGCACGATTTAACCATATATTTTCTTGTGGGAGTGAAGCTTTTACTCAGGAGGGGACCACGGAAGCGCATTTTTGATCGGGGAAATTAAAGACCACATCCCAGGGTACATCGTGAAAGAAATCCTGGAACGAGTCCCAGTCTGTTCGTTTATAAGAGAAAGATTTTCTGTTGGTAGGAGCTTCTTTGCTGGGGTGGAGTAGAAGGAGAAGTTGACAGACACTGCAGAATGTTCAGAGTTGCCAAGAGGGCAGACTTTGCGAGGTGCGACAGGACTCGGGGATGGAGGTGAAACAGATCGAGAAGGGAAGTATTACCGGCCAGGAAACGTGCGGGAAAGTCAACTATTTGCGTGAGACATTGAGAAATTGAAAGGTTATGGTTTTGTATGCCAATAAGGTCAGTTACAGAGTTTTTAAGCCACTTGGTATATATTTTGTACATTTATAGGTCTAGTATTCACCAATGCATCTAATATTGCTGGCACATCTGGTCTGGTACTTCTGTTAGGTATGTAGAGATTCTTGACAAAATTCAGTTATGTGTCCTAACCTGCCTTATTATTTTTTCAGTTTGGCATTATTACTTAATTTTCTCAACGACCCCCCCGCCCGCGGTGTCATCAGTTTTTAACTTGGCATCTCGACTGACTTAATACGAAGTCTGATGAGATTGATAAAGTCAAATTGGAAGCTGGTTCAAAAATGATATTGAGTTTGTTGTCAAGAGGAACAAGAAATAACTTGTTCATTTTAATGCCCCCCAAACTAAGCTAATCTCTTCTTTTAATCGTCCTTTTTTTGCCTTCCATCAACATATATAATATTAACTTCCAGGAGAGCAAACCATTGCACATTCTCAGTGTATCTTTTCTCACTTAAATCAATTAGAACGATTATATCAAAATCCTCGACAAAATTCACAGACGGATATGCAATGTGATAGGTCCTTAATTGGCATAAAGAAATGGCAACCTACTGCGAGGAAAAATTTGCATCGTCAGTCATGTATCCAAAGATACATGATCAGCTAAGAGTGTATCACGCATGGTATATAACTGACTGATATTAGTTCAGTTTTTTGGTTTGCTGCTAGGAAAGTTTTTTAAGGCAGTTGGTATATATTTTGTACATTTATAAGTCTACCATTCATCTGTGCGTCTAATATTGCTGGCACATCTGGTCTGGTACTTCTGTTAGGTATATGAGATTCTTGGTACAAGTCAGTTATGTCTTCTGGCCTTCATTATTCCTAAATTTTCTGAACGACTCTTACAATGTCATTAGTTTTCAACTTGGCATCTCAACTGACTTAATACGAAGTCTGATAAATTAGATAAAGTCAAATTGGCAGCTGGTCTCAAAAATGACATTCAATTTGTTGTTAACAGGGACAAGAAATAACTTGTTCATTTTAACGCCCCCAAAACTAAGCGAATCTCTTTTAATCGTTCTTTTTTTGCTTTCCATCAGTATATATAATGTTAACCCCCCTCATATGCACATTCTCAGTGTAAAGTTTCTCACTGAAGTCAATTAGAACGATTATATCAAACTCCTCGGCAAAATCCAGAGACGGATATGCAATATGATAGGTCCTGATCTGGCATCTTGCCTACAGTCACTTTCTCACAGACGTTATGCGTCTTCCCTCTACAATTATTTTCATGACAGCCGTTCTGACGAGCTACTTTCAACTGGTTCCCAAACTGCATGAACGGTTATATCAAATCACGGTGGAGTAATGGATAGCGGCACGGATTGAGGAACCGGAGAGTCGAGTTCGAATTCCAGTCGAATCCATTACATTCACTTACGTGCTAATAGAAAGGTATGAATCCTCTTCTTCTCTCCACCCCAGCTATGGGTAAATAGCAGTTTGGGAGGCAAATGATCTACCGCAGAAAGAAATAGACAACATACTGTGGGAAAAAAAATCTGCTTCGTCAGTCATGTATCGAAAAAAACATGATCACCTAGGACTGTAACCTAGCCGTGTTACCAGAATTTATGTTGCATCTTTATGTGTCTGCCATTCGTCCGTGCATTGAATATTTCTGCCACATCTGGTCTGGTGCATTTATTTATATGCTGGATGTGAAAAACCATAGAAAAACAAGGCAATAAAGCCACCAAGACGCAAGAGGTTACTGACTATTAGGGAATATGAGGAAAACTACTATAATTCAATAAAAAGAACTGTGATTGAGAAGACAGGAGATCACAATTGACATTGCATTTCAGTTATTGAAGATCAAAGTTGACTGGAAAGCAAAAAACTGAAAGAGAATTTTACAAGCAAGATGTATGTAAAAAATCTATTATCATAGAACTTATATCTCGCAATTCCATCTGTAAAATGATGAGACCTAGCTGCCAATCTGCGTTTAAATTTGTAAAGACGATGTCGTCAAGAGTAAAGCTCATCAGAACAATCTCCTTGAAAAAAACCATAGAAAAGGCACAGGGGAGCGAAGTTACAGTGATTGGAAAGTAACTGAAGCCGAAATGCCATGTCAGGACCTATAAAGTTGCAGATTCTTCTTTGAATTTTTAAAACCATTGTTAATGCATTTTAACATTATATCAAACACGATAAGCTATTGGTTAATTAGTGTCTCATTTGCAAATTCAGTTGTATGTTAAATATTGTTTAGTTTATTTACAAGATCACTTAATATTGTTTTGCGACAACCTGTTAATAAGGCATCCATGACATTTTGGAGATAAGTTAATTCCTGAGGTAAAATGTTTCGGTAAGGTCTAGCCTAAAAGAATTCTCTTTTCAATAATATTATTTGCTTATTCTTTAATATTCCTACTGATACATTTCCCCAAATCTATCTTTTCTACTTTCTTTTCTTCCTCCATTTTCCTTTCCTTTTTATTTCCTACCATCTTTCAGGCTCTTACACGACTGAGTGTTGATCCCATTGTTAGTCTAAATTTCTTTCTATAAAAAACCATAGTCGCGATTGAGACACATACCAACAGAAAAAGATCAGCATAAAGCCCACCTTATTTACATTATTTGGACTATTGTCCTCATCTTTGTCACCACATGTGTTACAACGTTTCGGTCCTTGTACGCTTCGGCCTTCTTCAGGTGGTTGGAATGTTGAAATGAACCTTTTATTTCGCTCACTGGGATAGACTGTTCTAGTTTCACGTCCCATGTTTAATGGATGTCAGTTATCAGTTATCTGTTGTTAATTGAATCACACTCTTTGGGTCCTGTCACTGGATCTAACCAACGCCTTTATCCACAGTGGCACAGTGGATAAAGGCATTAGTTGGAACTAGTTCAATACCTGATTAAGGCAGTTGAGAACTTGGAGAGGGGAATTAACAGGAGATAACTGATAACTGACATCCATTAGCTTTGGCTAAATCAATAGGACTTGTACCATTAAATCAGTATCTCAAAAAACTTCTTACAATCTAAAAGTATTTCCTGGCTTTAAATAACCTACAATAAGTTGACATGCCTAAAAAAACAAATCAAACGAAATTTAAATTTAATTGTTGACAGTTTATTTATCTTTGACGTTTTGATGTAAACTGTACCCAGCGTTTCCATACTTTTCGCAAATAGAATTGATTATTTCCAGAAAAGCGTTATTTTTCGGAACGAAACTTGTCACGACACCGCTTTCCTTGTTGTAAATTATTTAAACAAGTATACGAACATATAATTGTTTATATATAAATATATGCTCATGTCTATATAAGAAGAAAGTATATCATCTTCATCTGCTGTATATTATATATAAACATGAGTGTTTGTCAGTATTTTAATATACCTTAGGCAGTAAATGTGCATAACAAAAAATATTCGATAGTTAGCTTTCAAAAAAAATTATCATTTAGATATTTTTTTTTAATTATTTTTTATAAATTCTTTTCAGTTCATCTTGCAATAACGGTCAATATAAAAATTGCCTTCCTTTTCAATAATTCCCCATTCCTTTACTGATTTTTTTTTCTATCTGAACTTTCCTACTTTCGTATTTCGTTTCTTTTTTTATTTCGACTTTCATTCTTTCGTATTTCGTTTCTTTTTATATTTGTACTTTCATTCTTTAGTATTTCGTTTCTTTTTTTATTTGTACTTTCATTCTTTCGTTTTTCGTTTCTTTTTTTATTTCGGCTTTCATTCTTTCGTATCTTTTTTTATTTGTACATTCATTCTTTCGTATTTCGTTTCTTTTTTTATTTGTACTTTCATTCTTTAGTATTTCGTTTCTTTTTTTATTTGTACTTTCATTCTTTCGTTTTTCGTTTCTTTTTTTATTTCGACTTTCATTCTTTTGTATTTTTTTTTATTTGTACTTTCATTCTTTCGTATTTCGTTTCTTTTTTATTTCGACTTTCATTCTTTCGTATTTCGTTTCTTTTTTTATTTCGACTTTCATTCTTTCGTATTTCGTTTCTTTTTTTATTTCGACTTTCATTCTTTCGTATTTCGTTTCTTTTTTTATTTCGACTTTCATTCTTTCGTATTTCGTTTTTTTTTTTGTTTTTTTTTTGTACTTTCATTCTTTCGTATTTCGTTTCTTTTTTATTTGTACTTTCATTCTTTCGTATATTGTTTCTTTTTTATTTGTACTTTCATTCTTTCGTATATTGTTTCTTTTTTATTTGTACTTTCATTCTTTCGTATATTGTTTCTTTTTATATTTGTACTATCATTCTTTCGTATTTCGTTTCTTTTTTTTTCGACTTTCATTCTTTCGTATTTCGTTTCTTTTTTTATTTGTACTTTCATTCTTTCGCTTCTCGTTTCTTTTTTTATTTGTACTTTCATTCTTTCGTATTTCGTTTTTTTTTTAATCTGTATTTTCATTCTTTTGTTTTTCGTTTCTTTTTTTTATTTCGGCTTTCATTCTTTCGTATCTTTTTTATTTGTACTTTCATTCTTTCGTATTTCGTTTCTTTTTTATTTTGACTTTTATTCTTTCTTATTTCGTTTCTTTTTTTATTTGGACTTCTCTTCTTTTATATTTGGTGTTTTTTTTTTGTTTTTTTTGTGTTTTTTTCTACTCTCCTTCTTTCTTTCTTCGATTCTGCTCTTCCTTTTTTCAATTGTCTCGCTATATACCAATCATTTTCTTTCCGTACTTCATTCTGTTTTCAATCTCTGCTTCCCTCATACTTTTTCTTTCTTTCCTTCTTTCTTTCTCTGTGTCCTTTATTCATTTTTTTCTAACTTTGATTTTCAAACCTTCTTTATCTCATCTATTTTATATTTCTTTGTCGTCTTTTTCTTCGTGTATTTCTTTATTAATCTTTCTTCCTTCTTTAGTTCGTTTTGCTCTCTCTGTTTTTGTTTTTTTTTCTTTCTTTTTTTGGCCCAACTCTTGCTCTCTCATTTCCTTCATATTTATCCTCTTTTATATTGTTTTTTTTCTTTCTTGTTCCTTCTTTTTACCTCTTGTTTTCCCCTTAAATTTCATTCTTACTTTCCTTCTTTTTTCATTCTTACTTTTTTTCTTTTTTCTTTCTTCCTTTCTTTTATTTGGCTGCATGAATTTTCTCGCTTTGACCATCACTTCCTCTCGTTTACTTTTCTTATTTATTTTTTTTTTGTTTGTTTTTCTTTGTATCTCTACTTCATTTTTTTCTCTTTCTTTTTCACCCTCATTTTTTCCTTGATTTCTTTCTTTATTTTGTCGTTTTTTCTTATTTCTTCCAATCTTGCTTAGACTAACCACCTCTCTGTTTTCCCCTACCTTCCTTTTCTAGTTTTGTTTAATAATATTTTTTCTTTTTTTTTTCTTCTTTGTTTTCTTCTTTTCTCATTCCTCCCTTGTTCTTACCATCGGATACATTTCTTCGCATCTATCTTTTCTACTTTTATTTCTTCCTCCTTTTTATTTTCCTTTTACTTACTGTCTTTCAGTTTCTCTTCCCATCTCCATTTTCTCTATTTTTGCTTTTGTTGTTTTCATCGTCTCATATCTAGCTTCTTTCAACCCATTTTATCTATCTTCCTAGTTTCTTTTTTTTTTCTTCCCTTTTTATTCTTAACTGTCTGAGCACAGACCACCGCTTTACCGCCTTCCTCCCTTCCTTCCTTCCTTCCTTCCTTCCTTCATTCATTTATTCATTCATTCATTCATTCTTTCCTTCCTTCTTGCCTGCCTCCATTCTTTCCTTTCTGTCGGTCTGCTTTCCTTCCTTCCTTTCTTCCTGCCTGTCTGTCTGCCTTCCATCTTTTGTTCCTTCCTTCCTTTCTGCTTGCCTTCCATTCTTCGTTCACTGCTTCCTTCCCGCCTGCCTTCCTTCCATCCTTCCTGCTTTCTTTCGTTCCTCCTTCCCGCCTGCTTTCTTTCCTTTCTGCCTGCTTGCCTCTCTGTCTGATTGTCTTCTTTCTTTCTCTCCTTCAGTCCTCCTTTTCTTTCTGCCTGTCTATCTTCCTTTTTCTTTCTTTCTTTTTTGATACATTCCTTTATGCCTGCCTGTCTGCCTGCTTGCATTCCTTCCTTCATTCCTCCCTTCCTTCCATTATTCCTTTCTGCATGTCCGCCTGCCTTCCTTCCATCCTTCTTTTTTGTCCCCCTTCCTTTCTGCCTTCAGCCTTGTTGCCTCACTTCCCTCATTCATTCATCCTTTCCTTCCTTCTTGCCTGCCTCCATTCCTTCCTTTCTGCAGCTCTGCCTTCCTTCCTTCCTGTCTACTTGCCTGCCTTCCTTCCTTCCTGCCTGCTTGCTTGACTTTCATCCTTCCTTCCTTCAAGTCTTCCTTCATTCTTTCCTTCCTGCTTGTCTGCCTTCCTACCCGCCTTCCTTCCTGCCTGTCTGCCTTCCTTCCTTCTTTCCTTCCTTCCTGGCTGCTTGCTTGACTTTCTTTCTTCTTTCTTTCTTTCCTTCCTTCCTTCCTTCCTTCCTTCCTTCAAGCCATCCTTCCTACCTTCCTACCTTTCTGCCTGTTTGCGTTCCTACCTGCCTTCCTTCTTTCCTGCCTGGCTGCTTGCTTGACTGTCTTCTTTCTTTCCTTCCTGCCTGCCTGCTTGCCTTCCTGCCTGCCTTCCTGCCTTCCTTCCTGTCTGCCTGCCTGTCTAACTTCCTGCCTTCTTTCTTTCCTCTGTCTCTTTCATTTCTATAATTATACATTTTTTTTATTCCTTCTTCTTTTAACTTTGGTTCGCCGTTTTCTATTTTTCTGTCTTTGGTTGCTTTTCTTTCTTTTAATCTTCCCATCTTTTTCTTCTTTGTCTTCTTTTTCTTCTTTTCTTTTTTTGTTTATCTCCTTTTCTGCGTTTTTTTTTCCTTCATTTCTTTTTCCTTCTCTTCTTTTATTTCTTCTTTACTTTCTATTGTTTATTCTTTTTTTCTTCTTCGCCCTCTTTTCTGTTTCCTCTTCCTTTTCTTTTTTTCCTTCTACCTACTTTTCTTTCATCTTTCTATTTAGTTCTTTCTCCCTTCACTTTATTCATTCTTTTCATTTTCGTTTTCTTTTACTTTATTTCTTCTTTTTCTTCCTCTTCACTTTTCATTTCTTTTCTTTCCTTCTTTTTTCCTTACGTTTTTAGTCCCTTCACCCTCATCACACAGTTTCTTTCTTTCCTCCTTTGCTTTCTTCATTTTTTTTTATTTTTCAGTATTTTTCTCATTCTTCTTCCTTCTTTTCTTTTGTCTTTCACGTACTTCTTTCTCTCCTTTTCTTCTTATTGAGGTTCTTTTTTCCTTATTACGTAATGGACCAGCCGTATTTTAATCCACCCTAAATCAACAAAGATCTAAGTAAATTTTCATATTACCCGTAGCAAAGTTCAATTTGAAATAATTCAATATCATATCAGATGAAAAAATAAAATAAAATCCTTGATATAGCGGAAGATTGAAGATGAAAAGAAGAAAACGTTGAGGCACTTTTTTTTCCTATTTACCAAGCCGATTGAGCGCAACGCCGTTGATTAGACTCGGTTTAAACGTTCAACGATAGCCGATTGCTTCTTGGGAGTTGGCAGGTAACATGAGTCTCGTTCCGAAACTATTGGCGAATTTTCTTTAGCATTCAATTCTCATTTCATTTTTTTTTTCTAATGATAATTTGATTTTAAGGTTTTAACGGGCGTGTTTTTTTTCTTTCTTTTCTTTTATGCCAGATCCGTGATCCTATCTATCTATCTATCTATCTATCTATCTATCTATCTATCTATCTATCTATCTATCTATCTATCTGAGTCTATTTTATCTATCTATCTATCTATCTATCTATCTATCTATCTATCTATCTGAGTCTGTTTTATCATCTATCTATCTATCTATCTATCTGAGTTTATTTTTATTATCTATCTATCTATCTATCTATCTATCTGAGTCTATTTTTATTATCGTTCTATCTATCTATTTATCTATCTGAGTCTATTTTTATTATCTATCTATCTATCTATCTATCTATCTGTCTGAGTCTAGTTTTATTATCTATCTATCTATCTATCTATCTATCTATCTATCTATCTGTCTGTCTGTTGTCTATTTTACATATCTATCTATCTATCTATTCCAGTCTATTTTTACTTATCTATCTATCTATCTATCTATCTATCTATCTATTCTTTACTCTCTGTCTAGATTTCCCACATTTCCACTCTTCCTGTTCACACACACACACAGAGAGATAGATAGATAGATAGATAGATAGATAGATAGATAGATAGATAGATAGATAGATAGATAGATAGATACAATCAATTTACTCCCAGTATGGTAATAATGCCACTATCCTGCATGGAGCTACTGATAGTGAACGGTCATGAAAAGATCTTTGAAGGAACCGGAAACCCAATCCTAAACAGGAAACAAGACATAAATCTCTACACCTGTTCAAAAGGAAAGGCAGAATTGTGATACAAGAATCTCTTTACTCCTATTAAAGGAAATAAATAAATAGTAAATAAAATTTCTGAATCGTTAGAATTATAGAGACATTAGACATAGTGTAGATATTAGAATGAACCGGAAACACATTCCTAAACAAGAAAATAATTAAAATAACCTCTATTCCTGTTCAAAAAGACTGGGGAGGAGTATGAAGCGGACGATGGGTAAATCTATCTACTCCTATTTAGTTAGAATTGAATTGCAAAACTCTTTGTGCGTATCTCGTCCTTTTGATTTACAAAAAAAATTCCTCAGAAAATTTTGCTTTAAGAACTTGAAAAATAGTCATCATATGAAAAATAATATTAAATATATTATTTTTTTCTCAAATATCCTAAAAACAGTAGGTAAATAACATCAAATTCTTCTTGTTGTTTCCGAAAAATGATGTGATAGAAAGATTGTCGATATATTTTTTTATAATTCCAGGAATATTAAGACGGTGATATGTTTTAAATACTTTTCTCTCTTTCCTGTGTGTGACGAAAAACTACATCCGCGTACTGGGTTAGACATCCAACAGCAAGACCTGTGATGAGGAGGCATTGAGAAGCCACCTCTTAATTGAAACCACCTCTGAATTGCTGACGTTCCCCGGTCCACACTACCCGGGGTGGTAGCACCAGTTAAGGCTCTAGTTATGAGCTAATTCTTAGTCCCCGAACTGGGTTCAAAACACTATGAAAATGTAAAAATAAGTTTTAATACCAGCAATACTTTTTTGTTAAAAAAATTACCATGAAATAAATTTTTGAAGAAAAAATTATTACCAGCAATACATTTTCGATGAAAATATTACCAGCAAAACGTTTTTGAAGAAAAGATATTACCAACAATACATTTAAAAAAAATATATTACCAACAATACTTTTTTGAAAAAAAATGTTATCAGTAATAAAAGTCTTGTGAGCATTAAATAACCCATTGAGGTTGATATGCCGTAAAACAAAATAAACCAAACCAATCTAAACTAAAGAATACATATTCTATTCATACGAATCTATCCTAAAATGTTGTCGGCATTTAATGACCCATTGAGGTTGATATGCCGTAAAACAAAATAAACGAAATACATCTAAACTAAAGAATACATATTCTATTCATACGAATCTATCCTAAAAAAGTTGTCGACATTAAATAACCCATTGAGGTTGATATAACGTAAAACAAAATAAACCAAACCAATCCGAACGAAAGAATACATATTCTATTCATACGAATCTATCCTAAAATGTTGTCGGCATTTAATGACCCATTGAGGTTGATATGCCGTAAAAAAAAATAAACCAAATACATCTAAACTAAAGAATACATATTCTATTCATACGAATCTATCCTAAAAAAGTTGTCGACATTAAACAACCCATTGAGGTTGATATACCGTAAAACAAAAGAAAACAATCCAAACCGCTTTTCCTCCTTTGTTTTCTTCTTCTTTATCGTTTCTTCATCTTCCTTAACTACCCTCTCCCTCATCAAATAATAATCTTTCTTTTTCATTTGCCTCTCCCTTTCTAAAATTAACATATCTCTTCTTCACTTTCTTGTCTTACACTCTTCGGGCGAATCTGTCTAAAAGGGCGCCATAATTAAACATCGTCATCTTGCCCACTCCCGGACATCATTAGGTTATCTCAGCACCTATGCAATCCTGAGACGAGCCATTTGCTTTGCCATTTCAAAGGTATCTCTAATGAGACGAAAAAATCCCGTAAGCGTCGATATGGCACAGACAGGGGGAGATAGCCAATAAATATGGGGACAACTTGATCAATTAGCTGAAAACCGGGGGAAAAACTTAAATGCCCGACCCAGAAAAATCAGGAAACATGCACGCACACACACACGCATATGCACAAACTCAAATATGCTCACACCATTGTACATATATATATATATATATATATATATATTTATATATATATATATATATATATATATATATATATTGCACACACACACACACATATATATATATATATATATTTATATATATACAAACAGAAGATATATATTTATGTGTATATATTTATATGTATATTATACGTATATATATAGTGATATGTATATATATATATATATATATATATATATATATATAAATTATACCTATATATATATATATATGTGTCTACTGATATACATATATGTCTGTGATTGTGTGTCTGTATATATGTTTCTTCATATACATGTTTGAAAATCGCAGTGAAGCTATACATACATAGCAGTTTTCAGATAGATAGATAGATAGATAGATAGATAGATAGATATAAATATATATATCATGTATATACTTATATATGTGTGTGCGTGTGTGTCTGTATGTACGTTTCTTCATATACATGTTTGAAAACCGCAGTGAATCTATACATACATAGCGATTTTCAGATAGATATTTTATAATATTTAATCGCTGTAATACTAATTCTGTCAAGTGGGCGTGGCCAAACTTTCCATAACGTTCCCTCATAGATAAAATGTCAGATTTTATTATGCAAATCATTCTCCTCACTTTATAAAATATGAGGCTTGGTTTTGAGACTTTAATTTGCAATTATAAGGAATATTAATCATATTTATCAATAAATAAAAACGATAAAGGCCTTTGAATCATATATTTATTATTTAGCATATCATTCCGTATACTTCAATAAATACTTCTCTTCTATCTATATGACATCTCCCTTCAGGACATGGGTGATCATAACTCTCCATAACTTCTTTTTTTCTTGTGAGTAAAATTGTGTGGACGGGACTGTTTGTGAGCTGATGCTTTTGCTAGCACGAAATCAAAAGTCATCATGTCCGTGGATTTCAGTGTGCTGGCCTTGTTCAGACTGTTGACCACGTTAGATAACGCGCTCTATCCTGGAAACTGTAAATAAAGTCCTCTCGGCTTAGTATAAACCCCAGTTGGGCTCTGTGAGTGTTAAACAAACTTAAAAATATATGCCTGGCATTTGTCTTTAACAGGGATTGACTAGCCGCCCTAGTAGACTGGTATCCACGGATCCGAGTGGCCAGCCATTTATTTTTTAAATTTCAGTGACTCAAACACCAAATTAGTATCGTTTATCGTTACCAATTAGCCCCTTTCTCCAGTCACAATGAACGTTTACAATCTCAATGAAATTCCATGTCATGAATGTCTATTGCGTATCAAGTTCGTCTCCATCTCAAGATTATTTTTTATATGATCTACTTCTAAATATAATGGACATATAGTCAGCTTATTCTATCGCTCCAGTGAGTATCTCTCTCTTTCTGCCATACACAATCTTTACAAGAGACAGATCAGACCAAACAATGAATATTGTCCTCATCACAGTTTGGTAAGAGGATCTGTAATAACAACGACAACACAGTTTAGTCTTGTGACTTCTGTGTGCAGAAATGATGCTCCTGTTTTTTATTCACACATAAGTAATAGGGGGTAGATTGTTATCGTCCAATGACTATGTCTCTACATATCTCGCCTTGTTCTTATTTAGTATGACTTTGTTATTGTAAACCCTGTTTCCCATAATGTCTCAATTTTTACTTGCAGGTCCAGGGATTAATCACGCAGTTACAGTTTTCAAATCACTGGGCAATGATATTCTGTTTGTTTTGAAATGCTTTCGTTTCATTTAATATTTATCCATCAAGAAAACATATGGGTTTACATTTGGATTTAAACGTCTTTATTTTACCATAAAAGATTCTCATTGTTACAACTTGGTAAAGGGGTCTGTAATAACAACGAAAACGCAGTTTATTCGAGTGACTTCTGTTTGTAGCTAGAGATACTCTTGCATTTTATTCAAACATAAACAATATGGCCGACATGGTAAATTTTTAAACAATGGCTGAAACGGAGCTTCCGTTTCCTTAGTTCCTGGTAACAGCAATACATATGTATGAATGTGTATGTATACATGGCCAAATGGTTACAACATTTGCTTTCCGACTGTGAGACCTGAGTTTGGATTTCACCATGGTTGATTTGTTTATCTGACTTTTGTCTTTTCAGATCACTGTAATACTTTTTAAGGGAAAATCTATTAATTATGAAGGAGTTAGTTAAAAATTATATTGAGTGTTTCTTTACATTGAAACCTGAGGAATTTATGTCCAAATTATCAATAATTTGCCAACTTAATAAAGAGGTGAAAATTAGCATGATTGATCAAGATCAAAGAAAAAATTGTTTCTTTTCCGTCTTTAAGGATGTGTGGGTGGTGTTATAGATATTGTTCTTGGATGAGAAAGCAGAGCCAGGTTCAGATTCCAGTCAGTTTCCTCACATTCACTTACATATCGCAAGTTGGTAAAGTGGGGGGTGTCTGTAGTAACAGCGACAACGCAGTTTCAGCTTGGTGACTTCTGTCCGTCGTAGCGATAAGCCAGCTCTTTTAGTCAAACATAAACAATATGGAGGACACGGTACTTTCATTTCTGAACAATAGCTGAAACGGTGCTTTCGTGTCCTGAGTTCCCGCTTACAACAACTCTCATATCCGGACTTCTAAATCTTCACTTTCCAGCACTGACAGTGTTCAACATCGTTTACGTTGTCTGGTATTTTCCACTATACAACCTCTTTCTCTAAGATGCAAAGTCAGAAGCGTATCGCTACTCCTTCGCTATTTCCATATCCAATGTTCAGATGAGCTCCAATCTTTTGTTTCACTAATTCAGATATTTACATTAAGTCCAAAATAAAGAACGAATGACCCTTAAAAGGTAATTGCTTACAAAATAATGTAACATATCAAGCCACTTTATAGATACTTGCAAAGATATTTGAACGGAATTACTGTAAACATATATGGTGTAACGTTAAAGTTGCGGCATGGTGTAATGTATAAAGTTGCGGCATTGGAAATCGGGGATCCGAGTTTCAATTCCAGTCGGCTTCATTATATTCACTTACGCGCAAATATACTTAGCAATGTTACTGATCTATATCTTATTCCTCTAGCTATGGTCAAATTATTTGGCCTTCTTTCAGAAAAATTTTCTTATCTCTATAAAAATCTTACAATCTAATAGAATTTTCTGGCTTTAAATAACCTGCAAATATGGATAAGACATATAAAATACACCAATCAATCTATATAGAATAAATTGTCATATATATATATATATATATATATATATATATATATATATATATCCCAACCATCCACCCTCAATCACCATGCACATATTCAAATCCATCAGCCGTAGGCTATCAGGCAACTCCTCCAACATAGAAATTTTTAACGACAAAAACGCCATATAACAAGAAAATCAGACGCAACCATCAGCTAGAATACACACAACCACAAACAAAACGAAAAAAAAAAAAACAGAAAAAGAAATACAATTTGGTTTAACCCACCATACAACAAAACAGCCAGAAAAAAATCAACGGGGCATTCCGAAATCTAATAAGAGACACTTTCCCGTAACAAACCCTTTGGAGAAAATATTTAACAAAAACACCATAAAAATTAGCTACAGCTGCACCAAAAAAAATAACATAAATATTAAAAATCACAACAAAAAATACTAATTTGCAACAGCGTAATCAAAGACCACCAATGCAACTGCAGAGACAAAACCACATGCTGACTATAAGGAAATTGCCTACAAACAAACATAATATACAAAGCCAAGGTAAACGCAAACAATACTTCAGTGTACTACATTGGTGCCACAGAAAAGATATTCAAGCAAAGAAAATACACGAGCGACTCTCATTCTCCAACAGAAAATACTCCAAATGCACCACACTATAAGTATGCATATAACAACAAAAAGACAGAAACATCACACCAAAAAATAAGCTGGGAAATCACGAAAACTGCACCTGCCTACAATAACATCAAAGAGGTGTTTATTTTGTCTAAACGAAAAAGTTACAATAATATCAACAAAAGGAATTACTAAAGCATAAATTGGAAATAATTTAATGCAGACACAAACAATAATCTACTATCACAGTTCATGCCAAACGGTTAAAGCCTACACATAACTGAACATAACCAGGAATGAAACTATAAAATAAATGATACCAACGCTACCACCGCCCCCATTAACGCAAGCGCAGTCATAACAAATGAGCGCTAACCGAGAAAACTATCAATACTTTTGCTCTTATCTTTCACTTCATAACCATCTACACTACCATCAGTAATGCTTTTTAACACCACCATTGATTTTATTATCGTCATTATTGTTATATTATCTGCATTATTATCATCATCATTATCATGGTTACCGCAATTATTATCATAGCTACGATCGTAATTATTGTTCCTCCTTTTTTATACTACCGTCATTAAGGCTGAATTTGCCGTTAACGCATGAATATCAATTATTAACTTTATCAGTGATAATTAATATCACAGTTATTATATCAGCAAAATCATAATTGTCAATAATACACAAACATTAGTGTTAAAAATACAAACATCATCATCACCATGGCCACAAACAGAACCCAACTTAACCAAAGCGGTTGTGAAAGTAGTAGGAGTGCATGTACGCGTCTACATATGTGTTTGTGTGTGTGTGAGGAAGTGTAAGTTTCTCTGATGGCACTGGCGGTAGATCTGAAAAGCGTCAAGAACACCCCTACCCGCTCCTTCTTGAAACGAACATCGCTACGCATAAAAAGCTAAGGTCTCGACACCGAAATAGAATTTCATTGAGTATGTATGTATGTATGTATGTATGTATGTATGTATGTATACCCGAACGCACGGATATGTATCTGCGCCTAGCCTCGAATTGCTTGTATGGATATGTTGGTGTGAACTAAAATGCGTACACCTTTATGTATGTGTCCGTGTGTATGATAGTACCACCCTAAACAAACACGGAAGTATATCCCCCCCGTCACCAAACATAGTCAAACAAGCTTAAATAGATCCAATTTAAAAAAAATAAATAACTTTTTCTGATAATCGCAAAAGCGAGAAACCCAGGCTTACAAACTCATATTCATACAACCTACCTAGGTTTCGTCACATGGGATCATCAGTGTTCACCCTGATGATCCCATATGGTGAAATCTAAGTAGGTAGTACCGGGCTCATTAGGATTTATTATATATATATATATATATATATATATATATATATATATATATATATATAGGCACGGTGGAGTAATGGATATCGGCATATATATATATCCTTCTAGGAGATGGACAACTCTGAATTCAAAACCTGCGGAGGGTCGTTTGGGAACCTTGTGGCATTCGGTGCACCAGGTCTCTGTATTCGTCCCTCCAAAAGTGTGGATGGTCCTGCACGAGGCCTTCACCACTATAATAAAATCTCATGTGCTGTTGTCGGGCTGTCGGTTTCCTGGAAACTGATCTGCTTGACCCTCATACGTTGAATCTCGACGGGAGAGTCGATCATATATATATATATATATATATATATATATATATATATATATATATATTTGTATATATATATATATATATATATATATATATATATATATATATATATATATATATATATATATATATGAAGATATATAGTTTTAAGGTATGCTATTAAAAATGGGCTATTTTCTTTATATACAGTAATATTTTAGCAGTAGTCTTTTAATTTTTTAACCAATAAAGAAACAATGAAAGAAAAAATTCCCATGTCAGCATAAAATATCTATCACCAGAGAACGTAAAAACCTAACTGTGAAACTGGATTCTTTTCTATGAATATATTAATTCGCCACATTTAAGATATTGGTGTTTTTTTTTTTTCTTTTCATTCGATTGTCCATCCCCGGGTTAGCATGTGTCCAACCCTATCGCATGATTTATTAAGACATCTATGTAATACATGCATACATGCATACATACCTACATATATATATATATATATATATATATATATATATATATATATATATATATATAATTATTTATTTAAATATACGATTCCAACTCGCTACATAAGAGGTCTCATGTTTCAAAACAAGAGCCGAAAACTTCAAAATAATATTTGAATTAACTTGAGTTAAAGTAGGCTCTGTTCCATGCTTGCCGGTTGTTTAATAGGTTTTTATTGTTTAGAAGCTTAATAATGTGTAGTTTCTCATGGAGGCACAAAGGGCATGGGTCATCCCAAGTTTTGCAAGTTCTAACATTAACAGGACTAGAACTTGCAAAACTTGGGATGACCCATGCCCTTTGTGCCTCCATGAGAAACTACACATTATTAAGCTTCTAAACAATAAAAACCTATTAAACAACCGGCAACACACGCATACAAAAAAATAAATTTTAAAATCCGTAGCCCATATACATAGTTTTAATAACCTACAAAAATTGATAACCCTTTATGAAGTCGTCAAATAACAAACGTTACGGCCTTCTCATATACACAAATCCCTTTCATAAAGAGATATAATAAAAGAATAAATAAAAATAAATAAATAAATCTCCGTAGACGCTCAAGCCAGACTATGCGAAAACTTCCTCCGTCGTAAATTTAGCCACCCCCACCTGACCGTGACCCGGCATCTATGAAAGTAACTCTATACTGATACAAATTATTAACACCCCACCCCTGCCGATTCTAAACAATCCGCCCTTGATGTTACCATGGAAATTTTTGATTTCAATTCTGACCATACTATTAAAACTCGTAAATTTCAAAAATAAGTTCATTCCCAAAAAATTTCGCTTGAAGATGGAACAGAGCCTACTTTAACTCAAGTTAATTCAAATATTATTTTGAAGTTTTCGGCTCTTGTTTTGAAACATGAGACCTCTTATGTAGAGAGTTGGAATCATATTTTTAAATAAATAATTATATTTATACTCTACTTTCGTATCGAGCACTATTTTTTTTAAAATAATTACAAAAATACTAAGGAACTTTGGATCTTTTACCAAACCAGTTTCTTTCCTATTTTCTACAATATTTTCACACACATATATATATATATATATATATATATATATATATATATATTAGGGTGGTGCAAAAATAATGTCGTTTTCTAGCATAAAGTTGAACGTCAAAAAACGACATTATTTTTGCACCAACCTAATATATATATATATATATATATATATATATATATATATATATATATATATATATATATATGTGTGTGTGTGTGTGTGTGTGTGTTTCTCTGGGTGTGTGCATGTACAGACTGGTGGTATTAGTTTTTGTTGCAGTTTTACTGTGCAAAACATAAAGAATAATATTACTGGCGAACTACTTTTGCCGCCATTTTCATAATAACGAATTTACTGCAATGGCTCTTGTCGCATAACAAAATTAGTTATTGGATGCAAATACATTGTTGGTTACATCCACGACATTAAGACGCTTATGACGTTAAGCAAATATTGATAAAAAGAAATGCCATTGGATGTCTCTGTATTCTACATCTTGTCGTTTATTTTCGATCTTTCTCCTTTCATGTATTTTTTCTTTCGTTTTTTCGTTTTTTGAGGGAGAAGGAAATTTCATTTTTATTTCGAAAAATCGTCACCAGATTGGTACATGGAAATGCTATCTCTTCCGTTTTTATTTGATTTGATTTCTTTTATTTGAAAACCCTGTCTTATAAAGACGATGATAAAAAAAAAAAAGACTGATAACATTAGTGATACTTATATCAGTCACAACGGCACTAAACAGTACAATTCTGAATACGGAATTTCAAGACGAACACTTTCTCTCCTCTTGTGCATCTCCATATACCCCGTTAATAATTAACGAGCTTAAATGTGCGGGTGGTGTAATATATAACGTCTCGGCGATGGAAATCGGCGAGTCGAGTTCAAATTCCAGCCGGCTTCGTTATACTTCCTTACACGCAAATACACTTGAAAATGCTACTGATCTACATTTTTCCCCTTTAGCTATGATTTAATTATTAGGCTTTGTTTCAATAAATAATTATTATGCCTATAACATTCTTACAATCTAATAGAATCTTTTGGCTTTACATAACAAGTAAATACGGATAAATCATAAGAAAATCCATCAATCAAACTATAGAGAGTTTTACAAACGTACCACTTATTCGAAGAGTACCACATTAGAATCAAATTATGGACCTACATTTTTTAAATTTTCTCGGGTGTTTCTTTTAAATTTCCTCAATGACGGAACCACGTTTATAATCTGCCAAATATTCCTGACTCTTTATCCCATAGTTTATCTATAGAAGAATAAAAACAGATAAAAAAATATAGTGTATTGCTGTTATGCCTGGACTGGAGCTAGTCAATTCTCAATTTCAAGTGTGATAGAGTTCAAAATTGTTTACTATGTCTTATAGATGCTATTTCCTATTCCGCAGCCTCTTTCCCCAGAGGCACAAACATTGCAAGTCTATCGCTAATCTATCGCCATGGCAAATGTTCATATACGGTCGACGTTGAATTTTCGTCTATCACGATGAACAGGTGATATCTCTGTAGATATGATAGAGTTAGTTGATAGGATAATATTTTCTGATTCATTGGGTTTCTCAAGAGAGAATTTTCCTATTTTGGAATATTTTAGGAGCCTTTTGTTTCGTATTGAAAATACATCTACAACTAAAAAGAACTCAACATGAAATCTGTTACTACTATATCTAAAATAATAATAAAAAAAAACTAAGAAGGAATGACGTAAAACTTGAAAGAAAAAACTCGATCACCTGTAATAATTGTTACAAAAAATCCATAATAGAAACTTCACGAAATCTAAATAAAAGATCATATGAACGCAAAAAAGACATTTTACAATACATCAAATGCTTTGTTTGCCCATCGTAACGAAACGGAGTACAATTTCGATATAACACACACACACGCACACATATATATATATATATATATATATATATATATATATATATATATATATATATATATATATATATATATATGTGTGTGTGTGTGTGTCTGCTGTGTGCATGTTTGTTGTGTTTTGTGTGTGCATCAATAAATCCACAGCCTAATAATTAAAAAAAAAACATTTATTTTACAAAAAGATTATTTTAAAAGATAATCTCCTTGCTTTTCAATGCATTCAGTGATAGTTAATCTTGCAGTTTGAGTTTCAGCTTATAATTACGCCATAGACGACAGACTGATATGGCCAAATGGCTGAATGGTTTGAACGTTCTCTTTCTAACCATTAGACTCGGGTTCGAATCCAACCAGTGTCGATTTGTCAGGAATGTTACCTCTTGATCGCAGTGTGCGGTTTCTTGGAAAGTAACTTAAAACCATATCGCACGGGTTGGCCCAAACCATATGAGTGAAATTGGGTAGACGGAATCTTTGGGAGCCGTCGGTTTTGTGCTAGCACGAAGTCACAAGTCATCTTGACCGATAGTTTGAGCGTACTGACTTTTTCAGATTGCTGTTCCCGCTATTTAACACGTTTTCTCCCAGAAACAAAAATTGAACAACAAAATATGATATTGAACAACAAAAATATCAAGATCTTGAACAAAATATGATCTTGATGAACAAAATATGACCTTGAAGAATAAAAATACCATGATCTTAAACAACAAAATATATTGAACAACAAATTATGACCTTGAACAACAAAATATCATGATCTTGAACAACAAAATATGATATTGAACAACAAAAATATCATGATCTTGGACAAAATATGATCTTGAAGAATAAAAATATCATGAACTTGAAAAAATATAATTAACTTGAAGAACAAAAATAAGAAGATCTTGAACAACAAAATTACCATGATCGTGAAGAACAAAATATGATCTTGAACAACAAAATCTCAAAATTTTGAACAACAAAATATGATCTTGAACAACAAAATATGATATTGAACAACAAAAATATCATGATCTTGGACAAAATATGATCTTGAAGAATAAAAATATCATGAACTTGAAAAAATATAAATAACTTGAAGAACAAAAATAAGAAGATCTTGAACAACAAAATTACCATGATCGTGAAGAACAAAATATGATCTTGAACAACAAAATCTCAAAATTTTGAACAACAAAATATGATCTTGAACAACAAAAATATCATGATCTTGATGGACAAAAACCATGATATATCAATGGGCCAATTACAGCTATGCTTACAAAGTCATGTCCGACTAAAGAATGAGAAAAGGTGGAATCTGAAGAAAGGAAACGAACGAAATAATTCTGGAGACAACTGAGGTTTTGCTGTGAGGTGTTCTGCCAAAAGCTATGAAATACAAGTGAAGAATTTCCGTGAAATTAAATTCATCTTTTTCCAATAATTTGTGACGTGATGTAAACATGCAAAGGCAAATAATAATTAGAGTGTATTGAAATTTTATTCTACATCAGCGCGAAAACTACCAGATACCTGAAAATCAAACATTCACACTGGAAGACTAAATCTTAAACATGAATTGGCTTACAAAAATGAAGCGTACACAAATAAACATAAGTTGGAATGGTAATCCACTGTGAAATATGCAAGCGGTTAGTTTTAACAATGCACACTAATAGTAAATGTACAAACCATAATATTTGTCTTCTTTTATATGCTGTACCCTTTCAGGACGTTGGCGATCATGGTTCTTCATAATTTCCTCTTCTTTTGTAACTCTTAATTTTGTTTTTTTGTTTTTTGTTTTCTCTCTCTTCTAAAACCATATTAGTAACACTAACAGAATGGCCTAGCGTTTCCCGTGCTTGATTCAAAAATCGTACGACTCATACAGCAATCGCTATCACTTGCCTTAAAATATTTTTGCCCTTCCTTCCCTAAAAGGAGTGCCCTTTGCCGTGCTGGTGTTGCTATATGCCTTACTTCTTGCCTATCTCACACTGCGAATTTTTTCTAAGCTCTATACTAAACATTAAATCTGTTACGAAAAAAGAACTAAACAAAATGAACACAAAATGATCAGCTTTAAAAAAGGACTCGTAACTGGAAAAACCGAATGAAAAAAGAATATTAACAACAAATACTTTTTCACACCCGACCAAGTTTTGCGGAATCAGAATCAACGTTGAGTTTAAGCAAGCGAATGAGCCAATTGGAGTAAAGTGCCATGCAGATTTAAATTTTTCCCACTTGTGACGAATGCAGCTATCGATTTTTTCGCATGCTAGCATGCTAGTTAACATTCGTGTCAGTCAGATGTTGGCTCTCACGCTGACCGATAGAATCTTCCTGTCTATACGTGACAGCTAGCTATAGGCTCTCACTCTGACCAGTACAAAATGGCCGCAAACTACATAGAAACTGCCGTAGAAGCATGAAAAAATTGATTATTTCCACTATCGATGCGAGTTGGGAAATGCAAAGTCGGTCTTGGCCTTCCCGCGAACTTGGAGCATGTGCATGTAGATTTTGGTGCAAATCCATCGAAAATTGCGGCCGTGCATTCGTCACACACACACACACACACACACACACACACACACACACACACACTGTCTATCTATAAAGATAGAGATAATGTAAATTTGCTGGGAACTTAAGATTGAAAAAGAGAGCATAAGAAAAAATAAAGAGGAGTATTTTTGTCAAATATGGGAGCTGTTCGTGCAGACCAAACATTTTAGACATGACAGAGGACTGGGGAAATGGAGCGCAATATGACGGTTATACCTATGATTACCTGAGCACTTGGAACAACCTGGGCATTATAAAGAGTTTGGAAAATTGGAAATCTTAGAAAGAAACGAAACCATCGGGATAAGAACTTTACTAAAATTATTTAAAACAGGGAAGAAGAGAGTGTTGAGTATGGCTGAGATTCTGTCACTTGGTCATTCATTGAATCTACCAATTGCTTTTGGTTTTAAGAATCAGTTTGCGCAGATAAATATAATGAATATTAAGTACGCGGTGGGAAATGGTAAATGACTAATGGAGAGAGGAAGCAATCTTTTGGCAAAATACGAAAATTTTGCTCGAGATGGAAGAAAGGAGTGGAATATGAAGATTATACATTCTTGTCTATAATAAATCGAAGATCATATCAGCATGTGCAAAATGAAGGGGAAAAACGTTTGAAACCAGTTTGGATCATCAAGAAGATTTTGGCAGTCGTTAACTCAACGAGGATACTGAGGAAGGTGCTGGAAAATTAAGCACACTTACTGTTACTGATTATTCAGCGTCCCCAGAACACATTTGATGCGAACATACAAATATATTATTGTTGTTTTTGTGTATTTTTTTATTCGATAGTCTCTCGGGTTCTTAGATGTCTCAGTCGGCTGATGATGATCGTATCTTAGATCATACCCAAAGGTTAGCGATACAACACTTTCCTCAGCACATGAGCTGTTACAAGTTGTACTGTAAGATCGTTTGGTTTGGTTTGTTTGACAGCATATCAACCTCAATGGGTTATTTAATGCCGACAACATTTTTTCCTGGTAATATTTTTGTTTTGTCAAAAATTTATTTCTGTTAATATTTTTTCCTCAAAAATGTACAGCTGGTTATATGCTTTGTCTTCAAAAACGTATTGCTGTTAATATTTTATTATGCTTTTTACCTCAGTTTCGGGGTTAACTATTTGCCCATAGCTGGGACCCTAACAGGTGCTACCACCCCAGGTCATAGTGGACCTGGGAACACCAGCAATTAAGAGGTGGTTCCACGCTCCTCAAAACCTCCCGATCAGAAGCCTTTCTGTTGGTCGTAGTTTATCGTCATACCCATGACCCGGATGTAGTTTATCGACTTACCCAAGATGCGTACTATAAGATGCGCATTCACAATGCTGTCAGATATACCCAAGTACATTATTATTATTATTATTATTATTATTATTATTATTATTATATTTCGTTTGATTACTGGTGAGTACTAATTTCTTTCCGGGTCCCGTTCAGCGATCTAAGGAAATAAATGGCATAAGGCATTTTCCCCTGAACAATTTTTTTTTTTTTAAATCACACATATTTTATATATTTTACGCTAATTTTACATAGCGACATTTTTGAGATTTCAGTTTCAAGGCCCTTGTATTTTGATAGCTTTTTGAAGATCTTCAAAGATACATTACAGTCTGCAGGGACTACCATATCAATAAGGAGGCAATTTTCTATAATGATGAGTTTTATATTTAGTTGTTGATAACAGTGTTCAATCTGATACAAGATGGCCAATTCTTTCTGGATATTTATCACAGAATCTGAATTTGGGGTCAACACAATTTTTCCGTATGTGTGCTTGATAATGTCTAGTTAGCAAGCGTTGCTCATCTGCAGCAAAAATAAAACTTTCAGTTTCAGCTTTTAACCCTGCACTATGTAACCACTGATGAGTACGCGGTTTTTCTACATCAGTTTGTTTAGTACGGGCAGAGTATGGACCATAAAAAGGCTTATCTTGTCATCGTTGCTGCATGTTTATTATTATTATAATTGTTTTGATTTCCTTTGATTCTGGCGTGTACGCATTTCATTCCGGGTCACGCCCAGAGACCTCAGTTTAGAAATGGCATCATGACACTTTCTACTAACAAAAAAAAAATTACATAGATAAAGCCCTTCGTAAAGTGTAGGCTGTACTTGTGAGAACGATTTGTTTGTATTTCTTTGAGGCATGGGCTTCCCGGAATCCCTTCAATTAGTCTACTGGAATCTTTTCCAACTAATCCAAGGGCTCCAACTACAACAGGCATTGTTGATGTTTCCATGTGCCACATTTTTGAGATTTCTATTTCAAGGTCTTTGTATTTTGATAGCTTTTTGAAGATCTTCAAAGATACATTAGATTCTGCAGGGACTACCATATCAATAAAGAGGCAACTTTGTGGCCTCTAATAACGGTTACTAGGTGATTAGATTTGATTGTTCTGTTTGTGTATTGCACAGACCCATAAAATTGTTACAAATCCTATATCAGTAACCCGGTCTGGGTGGCGTTCATACCAATTTCTTTCAGTTTCCTTTCCGTAGGAGTTGCAGATATTGGCCCACTCTGTCATGCCGGGTTTTATATTCAGTGGGTGCCAATACCGAGCAATTATTTCTGGATATTTATCGCAGAATTTGCATTTTGGGTTAACAAATTTTTTTAGTATGTGTGCTTGATCTCTATCTATAAAAGGCAGGATCTCTGTGTGTGTGTATGTGTGTATATGTGTGTGTGCCTGCGTGTGTGTGTGCGTAACGAATGCACGGCCGCAATTTTCGGAGGATTTGCATCAAAATTTACATGCGTAGGCTACAAGTTAGCGAGAAGACCAAGACTGATTTTGCATTTCCCAACTCCCATCTATAGTGGAAATAATTTTTTCATGCTTTTACGGCAGTTTTCATGTAGTTTGCGGCCATTTTGTACTGGCCAGAGTGAGAGCCTATAGCTAGCTGTCAAGAATAGGCAGATTCTATTGGCCAGCGTGAGAGCCAACAGATGATTGGCATGAATGTTAACTAGCATGCTAGCATGCAAAAAAAATCGATAGCTGGATTCGTCAGAAGTGGGGAAAATTTAAATCTGCATGGCACTTTACTCCAATTGGCTCATTCGCTTGCTTAAACTCAACGTTGATTCTGATTCCGCAGAACTGGGTTGGGTGTGAAAAATTATTTGTTGTTAACATTCTTTTTTCATTCGGTTTTTCCAGTTACGAGACCTTTTTTAAAGCTGATCATTTTGTGTTCATTTTGTTTAGTTCTTTTTTCGTAACAGATTTAATGTTTAGTATAGAGCTTAGAAAAAATTCGCAGTGTGAGATAGGCAATAAGTAAGGCATGTAGCAACATCAGGACGGCAAGGGGCACTCCTTTAAAGGCAAGGAAGGGCACAAAGTCAAGTGATAGCGATTGCTGTATGAGTCGTACAATTTTTTAATCAAGCACGGGCAACGCCGGGCCATGCTGCTAGTAATTTCTAATTTACAAGCATTGCTCCTGTGCAGGAAGAATAAAACCTTCAGTTTCAGCTTTAACCCTACACTAGGGAGCCACTGATAAGTACGGGGTTTGTTATTAGTTTAGCTATTTTTATGCTTATTTATAAACTTTCTTTTATTCGATTCAAGTTTAAATTAATTTATACATTACTTAATATCGATTACTTTCACTCTTCAAAACTAACAGGAAAAATCTGTTGTCTTGACTGATAAACTTAAATGATAGACTAAACGATCGTTGTGTTTTTCTTTTTTCTTTTTTCTTTCTTTCTTTCGTCATTTATTTATTTACCTATTTCTCTCTCTCTTTTTTCTTCTCTCTCTACTTTTCTTCCCTCTTTATCTTTTTCTGTCTTTTCTGTTTCTTTTTTCTCCCTGTTTCTCCCCATCTTTTTTTTTCTCTTTCTTTTTCTTTTTCCTAATCACTCTTCTTTTTATTTGTCTTACTCTCTCTCTGTTTTTTTTTCTCCCTCTCTTTCTTTGTCAGGCTATGTTTCATTTTCTATTTCTTTACTCTCGTTTCTTTTTCTCTGTCTCTGTTTTTCTCTCTTCGCTTTTTCTCCCTGTTTTTCTCTGTCTCATTCTCTCCTTGTCACTCAATCTATCTTTCTTTTCTCATTGTGTTTTCTCTCTATCTCTCTCTTTTCTCTCTTTCTTCCTATCATTTATCTGCTTATTTCTTCCTTGTTCTCTGTCTTCTCCTATCTCTCGCTTGCTCATTCCTTTCTGTCATTATTTCTAGGGTTTTTTTTATCTTTTCCTATCTCTTTTTTTTATTATTATCTATCTTTCTTTTCTCTCTCTTTCCCTGTTATATTTCTCTTTATTTCTTTTGCTTTCTATCTCTCATTCTTTAAGCCCACTCCTCTCTCTCTCTCTCTCTCCCCCTCTCACTCACTCTCTCTCTTTCCATCGTTTTTATCTCATTTTCTCTATGTCCACCTCTCGTGTTACTTTCACTTTCTCTTTCTCTGTAAATTCCCCACATTACTTTCCGTCTGTCTTCACTACTTTTTTCTCTTTTTATACAAGTGCTTAATATTATTATTATTATTATTATTATTATTATTATTATTATTATTATTATTATTATTTTCCACTTTCATAAAATGGGATGGATCAGGTATTTCCCGGTGGGTCGACATGGAACCACCCAGTTATATCTTGTTCACAATTATAAAGAGTATTCATCATAATTAAAATGCAAAATCCAATATTGTTGCGATCAACGATGTAAAGTTTGAGATCCATGTAAGGCCCTCGGTCATCGCCGGGTCAAGGATGGAAAGAAGACGAAGGTCCGTTACAATATAAACAAATCTTTGAAAATACGAGAGAGAAAAAGAAATAAAATTAAATAATTCTTAATAAACAAATGAAAGATGTATATGATTTCGTTTTTAAGGCAAAAAAAAATAACGTGATTTTGAAGAAAAATTCGACTGTCAGACATTTAATTTTTTTTTCATTTTTGCTTTTTATCGTCACAATCGCCGCCATCTTTAATAATTTACATGCAATTTCCTTTTCTTTTAGATTTTTTATGTATATTTATATATAATTTTATTAATTTTTAAAGTTATTTTTGATATCGATCAAATTCATTATTACAAACAATCTTATCATGGAATACATCTTGTGTACAGAACGCTGGATGAATATCGGAAACTTTTGAGAACGAGTTCAATCCTCTGCAGCCTTTCCATACATACAAAACATTATCTTCTGTGTGCTGTGTCCCTCCAGGATGTTGGCAATCATGGTTCTCCACAACCTCCTTTCTCTTGCAGCTTTTAGCAACATTTGTCCCTTTGCTAAGACGGCCGTCCCAATTCATTCATTCATTCAAACAAGCTCGTCAGCTAGATTGTCCACTGATTTCACCTTCCCCATTGACTTGTGAGTGTCAAATTCTCCACGTCGTCCTTCCTCATTATGTGCCTTAGAAATATCACTAGTCACGACAAATGGGTGTTCCCTCAGAGAGGCCCCGTGCCTTGAACTTCTATTTCACATAAAACTTAAACCAGACCTCACGGGCAACTCGTACATATGATCCGGTGCTCGGCCACCGGGCCGACAGACATTTCATCGAACGGACATTTAACCAAAATGACATTTTTTTTTTAACCATTTCACCCCAAGCAAGGCGGGAGTCACTAGGACGCTAGGGGTTAGAGCAAGATCAGATAGGAGTGATAGAAGAAAGGATGAGGGTAGTAGATAGATCAAGGCAACTGGAGATGTCGATTGACATTACACTTGAATAGCTGGAGATTATAGCTCACAGGGAAACAGGAATAGGTAAGGGAGTTCCACAGGCGAGAGGTGCGAGACATGAAGCTATTGGAGTAGAAGAGACAGCTACATTTAGGATTTTCGACAATGAAGGGGTGAGAGCGGGATGCCAGCCTCGTATGGCGCTTGAACTCATGACGTCTGGGAACCAGCGAATGCAGCTCCTCGGAGCAATTTCCATGGAAGTATTTGTAGAACAGACAGAGGGAGGCGACGGCGCGTCTGTGAGAAAGTGACTGTAGACGAGACGAAAGAGCAGAGCCAACTACATTGCATATCCGCCTCTGGAGCCTATCAAGAATCCCGAGGCAAACAGAAGGGGCACCAGACCATATATGGCAGCAATACTCCATGCAAGGGCGAATTGTTGATTTGCAGATCTGGAGAATCGACTCCGGGTAGAAAAACTTCCTGGGGCGGCTCAGGGAGCCGACTTTCCTTGCAGTGGACGAGACAATTGACTCAATGTATTTATTCCATCTCAGGTTAGCATTTAACGTGAGACCGAGAAGCCGTAGAGAGTTGCTCTCGAAAAGATGAGCGTCAAACATTCTAATGGAGGGAAGGGAAGGATCTCTGTGGTGATTAATAGAGAGCAGTTTTGTCTTAGAAGCGTTGAAGTTGACCAGCCAATTTTGCCCCAGTTCACAATCGATTGGAGGTCCTTTTCGAGACGCACGACCAGGCGAGTTTTGTCAGCGAGACTAGATTTGTTTTGAGGCAGGAATAAATTGTGGTGTCATCCGCGTAGATGCCAACTTGGGAAGTTATGGCGTCAGGAAGGTCATTTATGTAGATAAGGACTAGAGTGAGGCCTAGGATGGAGCCTTGAAGAACACCTGCGTTCGTAGGATAGGAACTGGATAAGAATCCGTTGAGAACGACCTTCAATTCACGGTTTGACAGGAATGATCGTATTAGGTTATATAATCGATCCGTAATGCCATAACCCTGGAACTTGCGAAGAAGTCCGGCATGCCAAACCCTATCAAATGCTTTGGAGATGTCTAGTGCCACGGCTCGGGCTTCCCCGTTATTTTGAAGAGCTCGGTAGACAGTTTCAGTGATGGCCGGAAGGACATCAGCTGTAGATCAGGCAAAGCGGAAACCATATTGCCTGTCTGAGAGCAGATTATGGGATGTGAGGTGGTTTACCACCTCGATATTGATTAGGGCTTCAAAGACTTTGCCGAAGAGGGGAAGGAGACTGATAGGAAGGTAGTTGGAACGGTCAGAGGGGTCGACGGAGTTCTTGACAGGAACGATCGAAGAGGACTTCCAGCAGTCAGGAAAACAAGATTCCTAGAGGCAGTAGTTGCATAGTTTAGAAAGGGCAGGCGCCAGTTCAGGCGCAGATTTCTTCAAGACAATGGCTGGTTTCCCGACTCCACCACTAGCCTTGTTGGGGTCTAAATTGGAGATAACGCCCAGTACCAAAGATGGGGTTATGTTTAGCCCATTCAATATGGCCTCAGTTCTAAGAGGGAAGTCGGGTAAGGGTACACCGGAAGAGTCGAGCGTAGAGTTGAATGAAAATTTCCGAGCAAAGCATTCAGCCTTGTCGGTAGAGGAGGTCAGGACTTCGAACTGGTTGAATAAAGGAGGTATAGAGGGCAATTATTCAATACGCTCTTGCAGAGACGATAATAATCTTTGGAGCCAAAATTGCAAGATGCAATACGTTCCTTCATCCGAGCTGCAAATCGCGACTTAGCATCGTTGAGGACACACTTACACTCGTTACGGTCGGAGGCAAAGAGACGTCTATTGCAGTCAGACATGTCGCTACGGAATAGGTGGAAGTAGTGGTTTCTATGGGAGATGGCGGCTGAGCAAGCAGCGGAGAACCAGGAGGAGGAACGCGACTTGACCCTATATTTCCTTGATGGGATGAAAGCGTCGATTTAAGCTTTAACCCAGGAAGAGACCTCAGAAGCACATTCTTGGACGGGGAGCTTGAAGACTCCATCCCAGGGGACATCGCGGAGGAAATCACGGCACCCGTCCCAGTCAGCTCGTTGATAGTAGAACGAATTTCTAGTGGTAGGAGGTTCTTTTTAGGGGGTGGAGTTGAAGGAGATGTTAACAGATACTACCCCATGATCAGAGTTACCAAGAGGGAAGAGTTGCGAGGCGCTGCAGGATTCGGGCATGGAGGTAAAGCACAGGTCGAGAAGAGAGGCTTTACCTTTCCGGTTGAAGGCAAAACGAGTGGGGAAGTTAACTATCTGTGTGAGGGAATGGGAGATTGAAAAATTCAGCGTTTGAATGCCTGCGTTGTCAGTAGTAGCATTCTTAAGCCACAAGGTGTGATGGGCGTTAAAGTCACCAAACACAAAAATGTGAGCAAACGGGTGGAGGGAGAGAGCCTTGTCTATGCTCTCAGAAATTCTATCGAGTATCTCACAGTCTTGAGAGGATGGAGAGCGGTAAAGGAAGAAGAGATAGCTTACCGCATTGAGGAGAGAGAGTCGGAGACACATGTATGACTGGTCTGGCGATTCGAGAGAGAAGTCTCTGGCCAGAGGGAGATGTCCCTTGACGTAGACACCAAGACCGTGCATGTGGGTTTCAGAGTCTTTTCTGAGGAGAGGAAGATAGCCGGGGATCGAGAGATCAGAAGAGGAGATAGACGAGACATGGTTTGTCTCACAGTGAGCCAGTATATCCGGGCCGTTTGCAGTGAGGAAAGATTCCAGACTGCAAAAGTTTGTCCTAATGCCACGGATGTTGGAGAACGAAATGTTGAGGGGTTTAGGTGATTTTTGAGAGGCTGGTTTAGGGTTAATCTTTCGGTTTTTGTAACTCATGTTGAATTTTGTTTGTAAGATGAGAAGGCCCGAATTAAAAGAAACAGACAGTTTCGACCATGACGCGGGCAGAGAGGAGTTGGCACAACCTGCATCATTATGTGGCCTCAGGGCTGCCCACCCGGAGTTGACTTCAGGGACACCTTTCCATGCGCGACATGGCACTACAAAAAAACCAGTATTATACAACTGTTGATCACAGCGGCCGCTCAAGACGCTACGCAAGAGTTAGGGCTCCTAACTACCAGTCGGAAACAGCAACCAGAGAACTGTCAGCCGTGTACCCTCAGAATGAAGAGGTGATGCCACAGACTGCACACATCAAGGGAGAGACAGAGCTGCACTAATACAGAAGCCGGAGAGAACATTTAGCCGAAAATGTAGTGGCCTACTTACATGTATGTCACACTCTTTATCGTAATGTGCTACATATATTTATATTTATTTACTGTATTAATTTATAATTTTGCTTTTTTTTCACTGTCTTTTTAAAAGTCTATTCTGCATAATTTTTATTTTACTTCAAATATTACTGTAAAATGATAAGTATTTTGAGAAAAAGTACATTTTACTACAGCAAAAATCTTAAGCTTTTACGATATGAAAGATCTTTCAATTTCGCTTTTAAGTATCATTATCTTAAAGGGATGAACTAGCTTTTATTTTACTGTTAAATATGAATTTAAATAATTAGGAGCTACTTTTTACCCAAATGCACACAAATATTTTTAAAAATACTAATTTCGATAAAAAAATAAGAAAAATTTAACTTTAAATTTAAGTTTAGTAATTTAATCACTTGAAATTCAGTGGTAATTATTAGTCCTATTCTACTTTATTATACTACTAGTTAAAATACTTATTGCTTGTTACTATTAGGTTGGTGCAAAAATAATGTCGTTTTCTAACATAGTAACATATGTGAGAAAACGACATTATTTTTGCACAAACCTAATATTTTTACTTGTACTTTTCTGCGAAATGTCCGCCGGCCAAAAGTCCGTTGGCTAAATGTCTCTCGGCCAAAATGAGGCCACGTTACGATCCATCGCTAAAGATGCTGGAAAAATTGCAAGTTCTTTGTACAGTTCCAACAAGTAACGGATTCATCCTGCGATCTTCTACTTTTACTAGGTCAAGATGAAAATGGAGTACTATTGCCATATTCGGAGGACCTGCCGAATCTTTACTTTCCAGTCTCGATAGAGTCCAAAAGCATCTCTGCCTCTTTGTGAGTGTCAAATTATTTTCAACCCTACAAACCCTTTTTCACAGACGAAACTTCGCTAAACTATCGCTGCACTGCCGCTATGTCCATGGAGAAGGTTCAGATGAACGACATACCTTAATTCCACCATTTATAACTTTCAGTTAGATTTTGTAGCGAACCACCTCCATTCCATTCGTATTCCGTTGGTGAGATGTAAGGTCAATTCGAGCTGCTTCTTACCACTAACCGCTGTTTTGTGGAATGGACTCCCAACGAAATATTCTTACTTGTACTTGTTGCCGCATTCACCTGGGATTGGTTGAGCCAGTACCATTAAAGGAATTTGTTGCATCCGTACGAAAGTTGACCAAGCGTAGCAGAGGTTGCGTCCATTTGTACGTGCAAATTCATAGTAGAAGGTTCAGTGTGAATATGAATTCACAAGAGCATGAATACAAGCTTTAAAATACAGCGATCTGAGCGTTTTCTGGATAAATTAAACTGATCAAGCCCAACTCTCTCAGGCTGGTTTTAATTCAGCGTTTCATTCTCCTAGACTGGTTACCACCCAAGGCATTAAGACACAGTCTTTCTGGCTATTTTACCCATAGCTGGGTGACGAAGACATGAATAAATACCTTTCCGAAGGATATAAGCATGTAAGTGAATGCAAATAATGGTGTCGGTTCGAAATTCAAAGATATGTCACCTGAAGAAGGTCGAAATGTACAACGACCGAAAATTCGTGATTATGGCTATAAAGACGAAGACAACAGTCCGAATGATTTAAATAGTGTAAATGGTTTCCAGCCTTTTTGCTTGAAGCGATTTCAAATAAAATGCGAACACACAATAATCATATGCAGAGCGTCCTCATTAGAAAAAATGGCGCAAAAGGATCTTCCTGTCGAAATTCGTCCGACCTCCAGTGAAGCCGTTTTTTTGTTGTTGTTGTTTTTATCAACTATCAATAAATGGCAATATGAAATGACTCAGTTGCTTAGACAATTTGTTCGGATTTCTCTTTGCACAAACTGAGTCGACGTTCCAAAGAATTAATTTACTGTAATTAACAGGAATTAACGAAAATCTCGTTAGAGAGCAGAATTGAATCGAATTCCTAGTGGTTTCTAATAATATACGTTAACCATTGAGCTGTCCATAAGCATAAGTCTTCTCTATGAATCAATCGCAAAATTAAGTATTCTTATTTTATAGTCCACCATAATGAACACAGCGGAAGCAATATGGCCGACGGAAATATTATTAGCAAATAATCTTGGTTAAAGAAAGAGAATATTAGATGAGTTCATTTTTTAATAGAATCTGATGCATCACGGTAAACATGGGAACTTCCGGTATTGCAGGAAATCACATTGTTATTTTGCATGCCCATATTTTATTATCTTTTCTTTTGCTGATGAAAAAGAATATGAAAAGAAAATGAGTGATTGAGAAAAAGAAACTGATTTATGTACAGCATATGATATTCTTCTTCGATTAAGAGTTAAGCTAAAATATATGACACATTAGACGCAAAATATGTGTGAAGGCATCACGTGTTTTGGGAAAACGAAACTGAATAAGGAATGAGTGTTATAATTATATATATCTCCAGCAACTTGACACTGGAATAGATAGATAGATAGATAGATAGATAGATAGATAGATAGATAGATAGATAGATAGATAGATAGATAGTGGGATACGAACAGAATGATATACATAGATAGATATAGATAGATATTAAGAACAGACTACAACTGAGGGATAGATAGATAGATAGATAGATAGATAGATAGATAGATAGATAGATAGATAGATAGATAGATAGATAGATAGTGGGATACGAACAGAATGATATACATAGATAGATATAGATAGATATTAAGAACAGACTACAACTGAGGGATAGATAGATAGATAGATAGATAGATAGATAGATAGATAGTGGGATACGAACAGAATGATATACATAGATAGATATAGATAGATATTAAGAACAGACTACAACTGAGGGATAGATAGATAGATAGATAGATAGATAGATAGATAGTGGGATACGAACAGAATGATATACATAGATAGATATAGATAGATATTAAGAACAGACTACAACTGAGGGATAGATAGATAGATAGATAGATAGATAGATAGATAGATAGATAGATAGATAGATAG
>OZ010606.1:75888810-75891310 GCA_963932145.1 Acanthosepion lycidas
AGAGCCTGAAAAGCACTACATTAATATTTTTTCCATTTTGTTATTCAATTGATTAATATATATATATATATATATAAATATATATATATATATATATATATATATATATATATATATATATATATTGATCCAACATGCATTAACTGCTCGGCCACGAAGAGCTTCCCCAAAACTTTGATAAAGAATGTCTGCTCTTCACTAGTTAAACTTAAAAAGGAAGGGTGCAGGTTTAAATCCCGCCGTGGAGAACATTTTCTTTAATTATTCTCGAGTACACAGGCCGTTATATGAAATGAATAATGTCTAAAATGAATGAAGCATCTACCCAAATACGGGTATACACTAAAAATATAGTTTGAAATATATTGTATTTTGTGTTATATGTTATTTTAAGCTAGTGTTTATTTATACGCCTATATATAATTATAAATATCACATGTGTATATATATTTTGTCCGTATGTATATATGCATACATATATGTGTGTGTGTGGGTGTGTTAATTGTGAACATGTACACAGAGACTGATATGTACATTGATAAATAATATTGATATATATATATATATATATATATACTTATATATATATATATATATATATATATATATATATATATACACAGAGAGATAGAGAGAGAGAGTTAGATTGATATAGATAGATAGAGAGGAAATAAATACTGTCTAAAATGAACAAAGTATCTACTCAAATATATATATATATATATATATATATATATATAGAGAGAGAGAGAGAGAGAGAGAGGAGACTTAGAGAGAAAGAGAGAGATAGATTGATAGAAAATAAATACTGTCTAAAATAAACGAAACATCTACTGAAATATATATAGATATATACATATATATTCATATATATATATATATATATATATATATATATATATATATATATATAGATAGATAGATAGATAGATAGATAGATAGATAGATAGATTCCCAAATCAATTCTGTGGACAAGACAGATTGGTATAAAATATATATATATATATATATATATATATATATATATATATATATATACATATATATATATATATATATATATATATATATATATAATGTTTTGAACCATAAAAAATATTGAGAAATAAAAAAATTAAAATTTTCAGACACACTGGGTTGTATACTAATATTTTTTGTTCTATTATTTAAATTAGATCTCTCTCTCTCCCTCTCTCTCTCTCTCTCTCTCTCTCTCTATTCCAAAAGCGTGAAACCCAGGGTCACAAACTCACATCAATCCAACCAAATATATATATATATATATATATATATATATATATATATATATATATATATATATATATATATATATATATATATATATATATGTGTGTGTGTGTGTGTGTGTGTCCAGGTATGTAGAAAAAAAAGAAAGAACACGATAGGTAAATAATCCAGGGTTCTTTAGTATTTTTATTTTTATTTTTAAAAAACAGTGCTCCATACAGAAGTAGAGGTTAGATTATAATTATATTTTATCCAAATTTTAAAAAAATAATTATAATATATATATATATATATATATATATATATATATATATATATATATATATATATATATATATACAGGGTGCAATGGATAAATTGTCGTCCAAATTAACATAATAGGGAAAATAATATTGGTATCTCATTTAAACAGATATATTTGCTACAATTACACAAAAATATAAAGAGTGAATTTATTCAATAAAATCGCCATTGGCTTCAACCACGGCATCCAAACGTCTTCCGGATCTCCTACAGCTTTTCTCGATTGTCTCCTTGTTTAAGTTGGTGAATACTGCCATAATCCTTGCCATCTGTCCATCTTTGGTGTTACAAGATGTTTTGTTGATCTCTCGCTCAACTACCTCCTCAAGGCACTTGATGTAGGCCTCCGTATTGAGTCTGGGGCCATGTGGCAAGAAGAGTGGAAGCATTAGGTCACCATCACTAGTAATGTTCGTATTGGAGCTTCCGGTGCGAATGCCAAGAAATACAGTATGCCGTTTCCAAATTTCTGTCGAAGTGAATTGCGTCACGGTACATTTTTAATACCAGATTTACTAATCAGTAACAACTTTGACAATCATTAACACTACCAGACTATCAGTAACAAATTTACCGGTCAGTAATATATTTACCAATCAGCAATAGATTTATCAGTCGGTAACACATTTATTTATCAATCGATAACAAACTTACCAATCATTTTCAAACTTACAAGCTGGTAATAACTTTACCAATCAGCATCAAATTTATCAATAGGTATCTAAATTTCAGTCACTATCGAATGTACCAAACAATGCTTGACTAATAACAACTTTACCAGTCACTACCAGATATAGCCTTCGGTTTCAAACTTACTAATCAATACCAAACATAGAATTGACAAGAAACTGCCGAAGTAAATTTACTAATAATCATCAATCATACCAATCTTTGAAAAACATACAAGTTGGTAACAGAGTTAACAGTTGGTACCAAACTTAAAAATAAA
>OZ010606.1:75896310-75966310 GCA_963932145.1 Acanthosepion lycidas
ATATAGACAGATACTGAAAGGTCGAAACGTTGTAATAAGTATGGCGACAAAGATCAGGACGCTAGTCCGAATAATGCAAATAGTGTACATAATACCTCATCTTATCAATATAAACAGATACTGAAACATGATATGTTCATATCTTTTATAGGGGTGTTTATATAGAATTAATTGTTTGTTTTTACGGTTTATCAACCCTTTGTATCTCATTTTGAATGCAGAAAATATTTTTATATTGTAAGAATTTGGGAAGTTAATATTGATTTACTGATACAAGTCCTACTGTTAGTTAGGGAATGGATTCATACCTTTCCCAAGCGTAAGTAAATATAATTGACCCAACTGGAATTCGAACTCGTTTCTCCGGTCTCCAATTCCGAGCCATTATTCAGCAGTGTGCAACTCGCACATACAACCTTACAGCACCTGGTATTTCCAAGCGATCACCCATCTAAGTTCTGCCCTAGATCGACGTTGCTTAACTTCGGTGATCGTACGGGAATCGATGTTTAAACGTGATGTGACCGTAACCAAGGAATGCCTTGGTATAGAGATCAGTTATAACAAATGTGCTTAAGCTAATAAGGAATTTGAAGATAGAATATACTGCGCCATGTGTAATTTTGCCCAACACTATTTATGTACAGATTAGGCTGGGGAACCGGTGCTTCAACGTGATACGGCCGTATGTTCCATACAGTATTACATACTTGCAGATTATAAAAGTCAACAAATTACAGAGCACTTATTTCGATTAACCGCATTACTTAGATCGATTACTTCGCTACTTATATAAATACAAACCAAGTTTTAATGTGTGAGAGAAGTGACTAAAAAAGTCACTGTTGATTATTTACGGATAATTTGTTTAAATAATGTACTGACTTGCGTTTTCGTCACGTGGCAATAATTGTAAGTAAAATGACGCACTAAAATAAGTAACCAAGTAATTGTTTTAAGTTTTCTAAATACCAGTGCCATAAAAAAAATAAAGTCGATCATCTCGTTGTTTCGGCTTATATCCTTATCCGTGCCTGAACATCTTGTGTTATGACTCATGCTAGAAGAGAGTCAGAAGTACAAGTGCTATCGATTCAATCGTAGGCAACCAGGATTTGCTGACATAGCAATTAGCAGCCAGTAACCTTAACAATATAACACTTTTTGAAACGCCGAATACATTCTTTCGTCTTAGAGACAGCGCTAAGCAGGTAGGAATCTATAATTGTGTCGATGACAAGCATATTTAGGTGGGGGATATTGTAACACTGCTCTGATCTGACTGCGTGACAACCGAGAGATAACATGTTTCAGAATTCATAAGTTGTCGTCATATTGAATCAGGCTGAGAGCCGATTAAAAGCCTTCTTACCTCATTCGGCCGGGTGTCAGCGGCCGGCCCCGGTGTCCGGTGACAAGATGGCACCAGAAAAGATTGAGGTGATCTGGAATAATTCATGCGCCTCTACCTTCAGACCCCCACCCAACATACCACTTGCCAGATATTGTCCCTGGGATAATATTACTCGGGTAGACAAACAGCCATCCTGTTCATGAGTCTGGGTGGTTAAGCGTAAAAGTAAGTTTTATTACAGTGGGTCAGGTAAGACAAGGAAGACATTAACATCTATTTATGTATCAATAAATACAGACATACATACATATATATATATATATATATATATATATATATATATATATATATATATATATATGTATATATATGTATATATATATATATATGTATATATATATATATATATATATATATATATATATATATATATATATATATATATATATATATAATTAGCATAAAAAACAAACAGTAAAATAATAGATACAAATTTTAAACTCCATAGTCTAAATAAAAATTTAAATGCCCTACCCAATAAAAAAAAAGAAAACCTTTTTATGAAGTCGTCAAAAAAATAAATGTTAGCGAATTATGACAATTTTATATATATATATATATATATATATATATATATATATATATATATATATATATATATATATATATACACACAAAACCCTTCCAGGAAAAAAATAAAATAAAAGAAATAAATAAATCTCCATAGACACTTAACCAGATTAGACGATGCCATCTTCCCCTTTAAATTTATACACCCCGACCTTACTCTGACTTGACCTCTTTGAATGTAACTGAGATATTGATTCAAATTATTAACACGTACGCCCCTATTTTTTAAATAATTGTTTTAGCCGTTACCATTGTAATTTAAAATTTAATAATGAATATGATTATAAAACGCGTAAATTTCAGGAATGAGTTATTCAAAAAAAAATTCGCTTAAAGATGGAACAGAGCTTGGTACTTTAATTCAAATAATTATATTGAAGTTTTCGGCTCTTGTTTTGAAACATGAGAATTCTTATGTAGCGATGGAATTATATTTTTAAATAAATAATTATATATATATACATACATATATATATATATATATATATATACATACATATATATATATATATATATATATATATATATATATATATATATATATATATATATATATACACACACACACATATATATATATATATAATAAAAAGGCTTCAACATGAATTCTGATGAATTGGATCGTATTTACGACTCCAATGGTATAAATTATGACCATGGAATATTAGTGTTTAAGCCTTTTTATTATATCCTTAATCTATCCTAAACATTGAGTTCTACCTGGATTCTATCCTCTTGGAATTTTTTTTATGCAAATATATATATACGTAAGTGCATGCATGTATGTATATATATTTATATATTTTGCATATGTATGTGTATATTTACCACTCATATTATCTCTGTACACACACACACACACATATATATACATACATATATACATACATACACACCCATATATATATATATATATATATATATATATATATATATATGCATACACACACACATATATATATGTGTGTGTGTGTGTGTGTGTGCGCGCTCGCGTGTGTGGGGGTTCAAGGTGAGGCGTGTTGTTTGACAATGAAATAAGAAAAATTGCTCTAGGTAAACAAATATCGACCGAGCTTAGTTTTCGAAGGTAAAATGGCAAATAGGTAAGAATGGTGATTAAGAAGACTGAATAGCACCAACTTCCGAGCAGTTACCTGTGTAAACAATGACTGAATTAATTATTGACCTTTGACAATCCCTTTCTTCATGCTTTTAAGTGCATTCATATGATATATGCATCTGCCAATCTGCCAATAAAGCTTGCATTAATTCTGAACCAATGAATAATCAATCTCTTCATGATTTGTAATGCATTTCTTTAACCGAAACAACACATTTACATGTTGTATATCAAAGTTCTGTTCTCTCAATAATGCATGTATTAATTCTTGCCGTCCTGGGTAAGACGATAAACAACATCTGACAGGAAGTAATCCCATGCAGAATTCGAACTCAGTTCATCGATAATGTTTTTCCACACACGAACCAGTAATCCATCCCGTGCAGATAGATACATAGAAATAGAGGGGGCGAAGGAGAAATAAACAAAGATATATATGAAATGGACAAAGTCCGACAATTATTTTAAGACATTTTTATGTTATACATTCTTTTTATATATACAAATATTTAAGTAAATGCTCTGTTTATAATAAAGCTAAATGAAGGTTCCGTATAGGATACAGGTTCGAATCCTGCTGGAGGACGAATATTTTTCTGTGAAAATTTCTCGGACATTCAGGCCGGTAAATGTTGTTTAATACTGTTTATTATAAACAGAGCATTTAATTAAATATTTGTATCTATAAAAAGAATGTATAACATAAAAATGTCTTAAAAATATATGTATATAGTGAGAGAGAGAGAGGAGATAGAGAAATAGACAAAGATGAATAGAGATATTTAGAGAGAGGGATAGATAGAGAAATAGATAAAGCTGAATATAGATAGATAGATAGATAGATAGATAGATAGATAGATAGATAGATAGATGGAAAGAGAGAGAGAGAAGGGGTGATAGAGAAATAGACAAAAATGAATATATATATATATATATATATATATATATATATATATAGATAGATAGATAGATAAATAGATAGATAGAGAGAGAGAGAGAGAGGGGAATATAGATAGAGAGAGAGAAGCGGAGATAAAGAAATAGACAAAGATGAATAAACAATATATAAATGTATACGTTTGTGTTTGCGCGCACTTTGTGTGTGTGTGAAGTTATATATATATATATATATATATATATATATATATATATATATATATATATATAAAAATTCAAAAAACAGGTAGACAGTGAGTGACCACTACTGCAAGTTTCATGTGTTTGTATACAATCATCATTGCAGAACTTAATATTTAAACTTTGCCATTTATTACGGCATAAAGCACTTTAATACAAGTAGGCTACTTTTACACTGACTCTTTCAGAGCTTCTCATTCTTTCCTGGATTTATATATATATATACATATATATTATCAACCACAGACAGTTTCCCTCTATCACAGCTCATCAGTCGGGGGATTCTACCACTAAGCCGTTGGCACACGGCAGGGATGAAGGTGAATTTAAGCGTATTTATTTTTAGATAAACACACAGTGACTGAGAGAACTCGATTCGATTTGACGAAGTGACTTGCATTATTAGCTGTAATAGTCACTGTTTACAAATGTTACATCAAACTTTATAATTATTAGATACCTATATTTGAGCAAACATTCCATTTATTTATCGAACAGCATTTATTTTATCTACCAGCCTACTTACTAGAAAAAAAAACAAAGGAAATCCGCATTCTAACAGGATTTGAACCTGCGTCCAATTTTTCCTGGAGGACTCTGGATCTGAACTGGTTTGCTTTTACCGCTCGGCTACGAAGAGTTTCACAATAAAACACGGTTCTGTTTTGCTTTTTAAATCACACTGACTCGTTCAGATTCTCCCATACACATTAACATTAAAGTTACGATTTAATCCAATGCGTTTTGGGTATGACGATAACCTACATCCAACAGCAAGGCCTTTGTTCAAGAGTTTTTGAAGAGCGTCGGACTATCTCTTAATTACTGTTGTTCCCAGGTCCACCCTGACCCAGGGTGATAGCACTTGTTAGGGTCTCAACTAATGGGTAAATAGTTAATCCCGTTGCTGTTTCTGATTAAAAGCTCAAGCACTTCAATCTACAAACATTATTGCATTTTGAAAGAGGAAAATAATCTAGCCTTTTTCATATTGTCATTACTAGGTACGCCTTTCTCCCGATTCGCACCCCTTCTCTGTCTTTTGAACAGCAGTAGAGATTTATCGCTTGTTTCTTGTTTAGTATAGGGTTTCTGCTTTCTTTTCCTAAAGTTTTCTCATTTTCTTTCAGTCCCAGTAACCCTTTTCGTCTTAGGGGTATTAACACCTTACTTAGAGTGAAATGATGAGAAAAAAGATAGATAGATAAAGAGAGAGAGAGAGAGTGTGTGTGTGTGTGTGTGTGTGTGTGCGTTGTGGAGTAAATAGTACACCCCCGGTGACCATATGGACTAGTTCATTACTATAAAGTGCTCCAGGTCAGAATTAAACTAGTAACCATGTCGAGTCAGGCAGTTCGCTGTCTGTCTTGTGACTAACACGACCCCTATCTTCGGACAGAGTGTGACTCACTCGAGGATCTGTCTACGGACGGAGACTCATCTATGAAAAACAGATAAGTAATTAACCCGAACACACGAATGCAGGGGCTGGGTATACTTTGACAAGTGGCCAGAATTTAAACGCACGGTTTCCCCTCATAACTCTTGACTTTGTGCCACATCGCATCGGATGGGTAAATAACTATCTGTTTCGAGTCAGGTCGTTGTCTGGGTTGCAACTGACAAGACCTCCATCTTCGGGCAGAGAGTGACTCAGTCTGGGCTCTGTCTACGCATAGAGACTCGGCTGAGAAAAACAGGCAAGTAATGTACTCGAGCTCGCTTTACCGGGGCCTATGCCTTTTCTGTCCTGGATATGGAGATAAACTACATGCAAAAGCAAGGACTCTGATCGTGAGGTTTTTAGGAGCATGGGACAACCTCTTAATTGCTAGTGTTCCCAAGTCAAACCTGACACGGAATGGTAACACTAGTTAGGGTCCTATCTATGGGTAAATAGTTAACCCCCAAACTGGGATCAAAACACTATGGAAGTACAAAAATAGTTTTTAATGCCAGGAATAGATTTTTGTGAAAATATTATCTGCAATGAATTTTTGAAGGAAAAAATTATTACCAACAATACATTTTTAAAAAAGAAATCTTACCAGTAATACATTTTTGCACAAAAATGAAAAAAATATTACAAGCAATATATTTAAAAAAATTATTACTAGCAATAATAACCACATTTCTGTATAATTACAGAATAAATATCATTAAATAACTCATCGAGGTTGATATGCTGTAAAACAAAACAAACAAGCAAACAGATGCCCCTTTCTTTTTGCACGAATCAGTGAAATAATGTAGAGTTTTTAGTCGTATGATCAAACCTTTGAATCAGAGATTTTCCGTCACCCAAAAATTGAAAAATTAAATAAAATAAATTTATTTCGCGCCAATGTTCCTGTTAGTTCCAGTGATAATATTTTAAATTCCCATCCTTAAACCGCACCCCACCAATATCCACTAACCATTGACACCGATATGAATCAAGTTTCTATCTTCTTCCATCTATATAGACACAGGCGCGCTAGCGGACACACACGCAAACACAAACACACACACAGAGAAAAGGAAACACATGCACACTTCTCTACTTGCATATGAGTTAGAACTTTTTTTTTTTCTGATATATATATCAGAGGATTAAATACCCATAAAGGAAGATATACCACGTAAGCATATGAATGTGACTATTGTCAATAGAGATTTGATACATTAGTTGGATACAATCTTCCACATGTAGATATAATCTTTCTCCCTCCCTCTCTCTTGTTACATATACACACACATACATATATACACACATACACAGACACACATATATATGTGTGTGTGTGTGAATATATATATATATATATATATATATATATATATATATATATATATATCCATATATATCCCTCTCTCTTGTTAGACACACACACACTCACATATATATATATATATATATATATATATATATATATATGTATATATATATATATGTATATATATATATATATATATATATATATATATATATATATATATATATAAATAACTTACCAACAATATACTTCCGGCGGGAATATAGACATATCATTGTTTGCTGGCTTAGAATATTATCTTTTCTGACTTTGAGCAAAATAACATCGATATCAGAAAACCTCTTTTAAATACAGAAACGATAGATATTTTTATACGCCCGTTAATCATAGACATTTTTGTATCTCCACCTCAAGCATAGACATTTTTATATTCACTCCTCATGTATAGACATTGTTATATTGCCACACCTTAAGCTTAGACATTTTTATATTCCGTCAGACATAGGCATTTTTATATACCCCCTTAAGCATAAATGCTGTTATATTGCCCCCACTCACGTATAGACATTGTTATATTGCCCTCTCACACAATGATATTGTTATATACCCCTTTAAGCATAGGCATTGTTACATTGCCCCCTGCATGCATAGGCATTGTTATATTGTACCCCCTCACAGAAAGATATTGTTATATACCCCCTCAGCCATAGGCATTCTTATATTACCCCCGTCATGCATGCGTAGACATTGTCATATTGTCCCCCTCACACAAAGACATTGTTATATACCCCCTTAAGCATAGGATTTGTAATAATATAACAAGTAATTTCAACAGTAAAATGATGAGACCTAACTGCCAATCTAGTCCTTCCTTTAGTGTCATACTTGATACTCGCATGGGCGATCATGTCTCTTTTCTATTCCTGATTGAATTGGCCGAGGGATTCCCACAGTAGGCTGCCATTACATTTTGCCAAAAACTGCTACTCACCCCAATCTAGTACTGTGCTTAAATTACTGGAGTCAATGTACCAAAAGAGGAATGCTAATCAAAACTGTGCTTTGTAGCTCTTAATAAATGTTGCCTTTTTGTTATCTCTCCTAAACCTTGTTCTACCATCTAATTATTCAAGGTAGTAGGTCATGCGTTGTTTTCGTCCTTCCATCTTATCTTCAATCCCTGTAAGTATCAAATTTTCTAACCACTTCTTCCTCAAAATGTGACTTGGAAATTTCAACTGTCTCTTTCTGATGTTAAGCAGAAGTATCCTCTTTGTTTCCATTTTTTCCAAAACTTCGACATCGCTCATGTGTTTGGCCTATGGCATTCTCTGGAACCACATTACTGTTTCTTCAAGTCTCTTCATATGTAATGAGATTATCAAACCTTTAGTACCATATAGGAGCACTGATATGACGTAACAGTTCTGTACACATTTCTTTTGGAAGCCATCTTTTCGCTATCCTAGTTTACCTTCGGATTTCCGTGTCGTCACTTCCGTCCTCTCTTCAATCACTTCCAGATATTTAAATTGTTATACCTTTTTGATTTCGGCGTGTCCATTTTTTAATTTGCATGTCGGGCTGTTCCGTTTGCTAACAATCATACATTTTGTCCTGTCTCAATTGACATTTAGTCCTTTCTTCTTTGCTTCACTACCTTCTGTAAATACAAGATACATCATAAGCTGCATCTGAAATTATTAGGTTGGTGCAAAAATAATATCGTTTTTTGACGTTAAAAATACGTCAAAAACTGATATTATTTTTGCACCAACCTAATATATGTTCTTCATAAAAATAATAATATATTCAGCAGGAAATGTTGTATTCTTGTAAAATCATCCAAGTCCTTTTATCCCTTAATGGTTTTTTTTTTATTTATTTAATATATGGAATGAGTCGCGAATTACTTGCTATATATTAAAATAAAATATATGCACCCTTGTGCAGATTAATTGAAACAAAACGAATAATTCTGTTCTTATTTACTTTTTACGTATCTTTCCCATGAAACATGACCCAGTGCACATGTTAGTCTTTTCTTGCAGATTGGCCACAGATTCTCGATTGGATTTAAATCAGGAGAGTTTCCGAGCCAGTCTATAGTACTTTCATTTACTCACTGGTAAAGCTTGCCATTGTGTTTGTGCAGCGGTACAATATCGCACGCTTCCTTGGAGTAACGCCTACCGCAGACAATGGCCGTAGGACAATTAATCAACAATCGAGACAATATAGTCTGGGCGTGATGGAAATTTGATGTAGTCACGGATGACGCAATATTTTTCAAGGTCAAACAAATTTCATCATACACCTTGAAATAATTTGAGGAAAAATAGAAATCGATTACACCTTGTCACTCCAGTCGGTCTGAGACTAACCGTATAGTGAAAGAAAGCATACTAAAGCGGTTGTTTTAATTAATTTACACAAAGGTGTGTTTAAAAAAAATGCAAGAAAAAAGGTTCCTGAAGGCGAATGTTATCGCTTTTGATGGCAGTTTCCTTCCTAACTTTTTGTTTGAAGTAATGCGGAATATCACAATCTTGATTGTTTCATTTTGTCTTTGAGTTACATGCTGAAAACGTCAAGTAATATTCTTTCTGTGATATGAAAGAACTGTTTATGATTCCATGTTTCGACAAAGTACGATCCTTTTTAAGAGCAACATGGTCTATTCGCGCGAAGCCATTTTCAACTACATGTTCTGAGAAATATGTTATATACTACAGACAATTTCTGTTTCTGATCGACTTTGATGCTATGTAAATCATCCATATGAAAGTCTCAATTTGGCGGGACTATTTAAGAACATGAAGTAAATAGTCTTGCCACAAGACATGTATATCCCAACAAGGATATTTCTGGAAAATTCTAGTCACATTTCCTTGAATAAGTGCTTCGATCTATATCCAGGAAATGTACGTTGTATTCTTGTAGTCCATCTATCCCTTAATATATTTTGTATATTTAATGTATGGAATGTGCCACGAATTATTTGCTATATATATATATATATATATATATATATATACAGGGTGCGGCTGGTATTTGAGGGCAGTTTTTATGGATTAGTAAAAAAAACTTGCTGAACAAATGAATATAATTATATTTGATTAAAAACAAGTAAACATGAAATTTAGCTATTATTTAATTTTATTCAATAAAACCACCCCTAGCATCAATAACTGCCTCTACACGAGGTCGAAATCGACTTCAAGTTCTGATTAATTGGTCCTTATTGATGCCAGACATTACTCGAACTATTGCAGATTTAAGAGAGTCTTTGGTGTTATGAAGCTGTTTATTAACCTTCTTCTCAACAACGCTCCATACATAATAGTCTAGTGGATTGACATCTGGAGAGTTAGGAGGCCAAATGTTGGGTGTGACAAATGGTCAGCCATCCATTCTTGTGTTCGTAGAGCCTTGTGGGATGAAGCCGAGTCATGCTGGAATATGTAAAGCCTACCGTTGCATATGTTGTTACTCCAAGGCTTGACAACTGTTTCTAGAACCTCAATGTAAGCAGCAGCATTTACTCTAAGGCCCTGTGGGGAAAAGTGTGATGGCATAACATGTCCTTCATTGCTAACACCCAATACCATAACACTTGAAGGAAATTTTGTGCACATCACTCTTGGCACCTCAGAAGGAACTGAACAAAGCCATGCGCCATTTCTTCTGTTAAGTTTTTGATCTTGATCAAAATTTTTCTCATCTGAGAAAAACCAAATTACATCAGGTTCTGAAGGATTTTTAAGTTTGTTTAAAAGTCTTTTGGATCTGTTTAAACGGTTTTCTTTTGTTTGTTTGTTTTTTCAGACATAAATTGACCTCTCATCATCACGTAGGACTTGTATCGAATGTCTTCATGAACACTCCTTTTGATTGTTTTTTTTAGACACATGCAGTTTTTTGGCAATTGACCTCATTGATTGACCTCGGTTTTCATCAATTGTCTGTTTGACTTCTTGAATAAATTCGGATGTCCCCACTTTATCAGAAAGTGCAAAATGTCTTTTATGTTTTGATGCAGACATCGGGGAACTGTCAGCGTCTTCTAACTCGTTTCGTATCTTGTGGACAAACGATCTTGCAACTCTGAGGAAATGTGCAATATCCAAATCGCTATGATCAGCCTTTAATGCCACAATCACAGCATGCCTTTTCATTTCATTTGTTATCATTGCCAATCTTGATTTCAGAAAAATAAAAGCATTAGAAGTTAGTGGGAAGCAGTATTAATCTTAAGTCTGTATGTCCTCAAATACTAGTCGCACCCTGTATATATATATATATATATATATATATATATATATATATATATGTGTGTGTGTGTGTGTGTATTATATACCAACGGATTTGTTACATTTACCATATATATATATATATATATATATATATATATATATATATATATATATATATATGTTGATATGACAACGACCGCATTATCAAGAAGGCTTACATTGCACATGTAAGATTCAAGTTCTATTGCTCAATATTTCAAAGAAAATTCCTGTCTACATTCATGCTTTAGAGAAATATTGACAATAGAATATAACCCACCGTTATAATTAAAAACACAAACCTTAAATTATTGAAGCCCTCTATATATAAAAATACAGTCAACACTAAATAAGATTAAAATTAGAAATTGATTACTCTCTGTCACACCAGTGGGTCTCAAAGTGACCATATGGTGAAAGAAAGGAAATTAAAGCAGTTGTCTTTATTAATTTGCACAAATGCGTATTTGTGTGTGTGTAAATGTATGTGCGCGTACAAAGTCATTGGAAATTAAATAAATTACGAATGTAATATTCCGCAGCAATTAAATAATCTAATTTATACTTAAGCATTTTTTACATTTAACCTGACGCCGTATTTATGCTTAATGACATTTGATAGCCGCTTTTTAACTCGTTTTGGACTGCGGAAATAAATACCGTCACCAAACGTCATTTCTAGTTTCGTTTACAAGTTCTTTGCTTCCCACCCATGTTTGATATTATCAGCTAAAATATTTAAACTAAAAAAGTGCTAAATTTCAAATTGGAATATTTGCTTACCTTTCAAAAATCGCATTGATATACCATACGCTATATAAAATAAAACACTAACGTCAAATGTAAACGTATTATTATGAGCTATGGTGGAGTAATGGATAGCGGCTCAAAGAACCGAGTTCGAATTCCAGTCGAATACATTACATTCACTTAGGTGTTATACCTTGGCAAAAGGTATGAATCCTATTCTTTTCCCTCCAGCGTTGGGTAAATAGCAGGTCAGACTGAGTTCTATATCCTTGAATGGTCTACCGCAGAAAGAAATGGCAACTTACTTATGACGGGAAAAGTCATGTCTCAAAAGATACATGCCTGATGAGGCAGATATTGAAAGATATATGATCGCCGAAGCGTGCATCACGCATGGCACATAACTGACTGCGTATAGCATAGCTGGTCACTCGTATTCGAAGATACCCGTCTACTAGGGCAGCGAATCAGTCCCTATTGCAGACGCTTGCTCAAGCACATTTGTGTTTATTCAACATCCACAGAGTCCACTTGTGGTTTAAACTGCAACTATGCTGAGCAGACCGTAGTTACAGTTTTTGGTAAAGAGGGTGTTATCTATTATATTTTGATCAAGGCCCGCACGCTCAAGCCCTCGGCCACGATGACTATAAGCTATCGGCGTCCCCCAACGCCGTCGTACTTCAATCCGTGGTATGGTTTCCAGGCACTTTCCAAAGGTGCCGCACGTTGGAATTGACCCCCTCCAGTTCAATAACATCACGAAGTTTCTTTCCCGACAAATCGACCACGGTGAGATTCGAACCCGAGACTCATGGTCAGAATACGAACCACTCGGCTACGTGCCTATGTAACAAAATGTGTTTCCAATAATTAAAAGAAAAATAAGCAAATGTAAAAACACCAATGGGACTATCCGGAATTTTTGTCTGTATATGTACCTATATGATAAGTAATACAAGACAATATCCTCACAAATGAAGACATGTGAAACAACAAAGATGCGGTTCTACAGAAGAATGGAAAGAATGTCATATGTGTAGCATATGAAAGGAAAAGAGGAACTTCAAAGAAATGTATACTTACAATCAGAAAGAGACAGCTGTGAGACATAATGAATAAAGAGGGCCAAGGGATATGAATAAGGCAAAAGAAGCAGGTGAAACAGTGAGTAATCTACTTAACGTGTATGGATAGCAAAACAAGGACAAAGAGGGGTGGTAATGAATCAAAAGTTGCTTAGAAAAAAAGACAGAAGTTGTGGAGAGCCATGATCACCTACCTAATGAGCTTGTGTGAATAGATGGTAGAACAAGGATAATGAGGAATAAAAGCGAGTCAAAAGAAACTTAGTGCAACAACACGCAGGAAATTGTGGAGAGCCATGATTTGAGATTTTTAGGTTAATGTTTTGTAGCAGTTTATTGTAGATAGTGCTATACAAGTTACAATATTCTTTACTACCAGGCTAATATTCGGATCAATGTGTAGTATCTGTTCCCATATCTAATGGTAAGATTAACTGTTTCCTTATAAACATACGGCATTCGTTGACCGAATAGCCAATGCTGTTCGAGTTACGCATTTCTTCACTCCCAGACCTTCGGTGTTTGATCAATGTGTAGGAGTGACAGAACTAATTTCAACTCGGAATTAATTTCAACTCAATTTAAAAACCTTAACCCTAAACCCTAACACTAACTCTAAACCGTACCCCTAATCCTAACCCTTAGTTCCGAGTTGAAATTAGTTCCGAGTTGAAATTAATTCTGCACCCCAGGTGTAGTAATTGGTCTCCTAATCTCTAATAGTAACCATTTCCTTATATGGAAACATACAACATTCAGTGAGCGAGCGGTCACTGTTACTCAGCTTAAGCTTTTCTTCACTCACAGGCTATCAAAGTGTAGTATCTGTTAACTAATGCTAATGGCAATAGCAGCCGTTTCCTTCCGTGGGAAACTTCGGCATTCCTTAACCCAGCTGACAATCGTCCTGGGTATGACGTTAAACTGCATCCAACAGCAAGGCCTCTGATCAGGATGTTTTGAGGAGCTTGGAACCACCTCTTAATTGCTGGTGTTCTCAGGTCCACCCTGACCCGGGGTGATAGCACCTGTTAGGGTCCCAGCTATGGGCAAATAGTGAACTCCTATTTTTTCCAGATCTTACCCACGTCCTGGGTATGGCGATAAACTACATCCGCATCCTGGGTATGGCGATAAACTACATCCGCTTCCTGGGTATGACGATAAACTACGTCCAACAGCAAAGCCTCAGATAATGTTTTCGGAAGAATAATGTTGCCAGCTATACGTTTTTGAAAAAAATAATGTTGCCAGCTATACGTTTTTGAAAAAAATAATGTTGCCAGCTATACATTTCTAAAGGAGTAATGTTGCCAGCTATACGTTTCTGAAGGAGTAATGTTGCCAGCGATACCTTTCTGAAGGAGTAATGTTGCCAGTTATACGTTTTTTAAATAATAATGTTGCTAGCTATACGTTTCTGAAGGAGTAATGTTGCCAGCTATACGTTTTTTAAATAATAATGTTGCCAGTTATACGTTTCTGAAGGAGTAATGTTGCAAGCTATACGTTTTTTAAATAATAATGTTGCCAGCTATACATTTCTGAAGGAGTAATGTTGCCAGCTATACGTTTTTGAAATAATAATGTTGCTAGCTACACGTTTCTGAAGGAGTAATGTTGCCAGCTATACGTTTTTTAAATAATAATGTTGCCAGCTAGAGATTTCTGGAGTAGTAATGTTGCCAGCTATACGTTTTTTAAATAATAATGTTGCCATCTATACGTTTCTGAAGGATTAATGTTGCCAGCTATACGTTTTTTAAATAATAATGTTGCCAGCTAGAGATTTCTGAAGTAGTAATGTTGCCATCTATACGTTTTTGAAATAATAATGTTGCCATCTATACGTTTCTGAAGGAGGAATGTTACCAGCTATACGTTTAATAGTACTATATATTTAATATATATATATATATATATATATATATATATATATATATATATATATATATATATATATATATATAACTTAATTTGGCATTAAATGACCTACAGTGTTTGATATGCCAGAAAACCGAGCCAAGCAACCAAGCAACCAGCTGACAATGCTACGGTCGGTTGAATTTATAAATGCTTTTATTAAAATTATTTTTAACATTTCTTCATTTCATTAACTTTTATGTCTCTATTCTGTGTTGATGGGACTTTCTTTCTTAACTTTTTGTTTGAACTATTGTTGAACGACGACATTTGGATTATAACATTATCTCCTGTTTCAGGTACATTTGACATCCGTTCTACTTGTTACTGTTGTAGAAACAAGTGATGTGGTTTCTGTTAATTGTATGTCTTTATTCTGTAGCGACAGTCGACAAGGTTCGAAGTAAAAAGCTTGTCGCTAAAACCTGCAGGTTACATTCGCCTGAAACCAGCTATTTCAACGTGGATCTGGGCTCTGTGGGTGTTGAATAAACACAAATGCGCCTGAGTAAGCGTCTGCAATAGGGATTGGCTAGTCGCCCTAGCAGGTGGGTATCCTCGAGTAGGAAAGACCAGCTATAAAGATGAAAAAAGGGGTGGGAAAGGCAATGCTTGAATAATCCGTGACTATTTCTTAACATCTGTATTTGTATATTAGTAGAGCATACTATAGGAAAAGATTAGTAGAGATCGTAGGAATTATAAGGATTATATGGACTATATAGGATTATATAGATTATATACATTACAAAGATTACATCGGATTATAGGAATTATAGGATTAGAGGGAGTGATTAGTAGTGCATAGAATAGAAAGATATTAGTAGAGATTATAGGAAGTATAGGATTATATAGATTATATAGATTATAAAGATTATATCGGATTATAGGAATCAGAGGATTATAGGATTTAGATTATAGGAAGTATTAAGTTGGTGCAAAAATAATGACGTAATAATGTCGTTTTTTGACGTCAAAAAACGAGAGTATTACGTCATTATTTAGCACCAACCTAATAATTAGTAATGTATAGTATAGGGAGAGATTAATAGAGATTATATGGAGCATAGGATTATAAGGATTATATACATTATATAGATCATAAGGAGTATTTCGGATTATAGGAATTATAGAATTATAGGATTTAGATTATAGGATTATAGATTATAGAAAGAGATTAGTAGAGCATAGTATAGAAAGTGATGAAATCCATTGGGTCTCTCGTTTCGTCCTTGGCCTTCTGAAGAGATCTTAAATTTCAGTATTGAGCTCTACACCAGATATGTATGATTTTGTTCACAGATATAGTTTGTCTATCTGATTTAAATATTCACTGGGGTCAAAGATTGGTAGTTGGTATCTAAAAACATATAACAAAAGACAGGACGTTTTGGAGAATCATGATAGCCTACATCCGGAATGGTCTTGGCATATAAATGATGATAAAACAGAGGTACTATATTTAAATCAAAATTACCTCGAGGTTATATTTCAAGACCATTTTTGTATATTTACTTTTACGGATATCATTCGCTAGTATTTCTTTTTATTTATCTCTGTTTCAAATATTATGTTTTCTTGGTAGATATTTAACTTTTACATTTCTTAAGTGTTAGCTTCAACTTGGACATATCTTTCTCCTCCTACCGGAATTTCTTTGCCACAGTGTGACTTTTACAATAGATCCGCAGGACTAAATAAAATAATTTTGATTGTAAATTGTATTCCCTTTCAAGTGAAAGCCTAATTTCACGATGTTTTGCCGCTTGTTGCAAATGTCTTAAAATAAATTATAGATTTTTTTTTGTTCTGAATCGGATTTCACCATATTCAATTTGTTTACGGCGACTCACAAAGCACATTCATCTGACAATAAATCTACTTAAAACCATGTACACACACACACACATATATATATATATATATATATATATATATATATATATATATATATATAGTATAAGGTATTATATAGTTGTTCCTCGTTGTTCGATGTTAATTGCTCGAGATAATAGGATCGAATTATGAGAACCAAATACAAAATAGTTTTGAATATCTTTGAACTATAACAAGAATATTATTTTCTTTTCTTTTTATTCGCCGTGCAATATATATATATATATATATGTGTGTGTGTGTGTGTGTGTGTGTGTGTGTGTGTGTGTGTGTGAAAATATATAGAAAATAGGAAAGAACTGGTTAGGTAAATAATCCAAAGTTCTTTAGTATTTTTGTTATTATTTTTAAAAAATAGTGCTCGATAAAAAAGTAGAGCATAAATATAATTATTTATTTAAAAATATGATTTCAACACGCTACATAAGAGGTCTCATGTTTCAAAACAAGAGCCGAAAACTTCAATATAATTATCAATTATATGGGTCATCCCAAGTTTTACAAGTTGTAAAACTTGGGATGACCCATGCCTTTTGTGCCTCCATGAGAAACTGCACATTATTAAGTTTCTAAATAATAAAAATCTATTAAAAAATAGACATGAGTTAACGGTTTTTCCGACATCATCAAATTTATGCATTGAATAATTAGCTAAAAACAAGCATACAATAAAATAACTTTTATAATCTGTAGCCCAAATAAATAGTTTAAATACCCTACAAAAAAAAGATAACCCTTTATGAAGTCGTCAAAAAACAAATGTTACGTCAGTTTTTATATAAACAAATCCCTTTCATAAGAAAGAAAATAAGAAAATAAATAAATCTCCATAGACACGTAAACCAGACTAGGCGAAAACATCTTCCGTTTTAAATTTAGACACCCCCACCTTACCCTGACTTGACATCTATGAAAGTAAATCTATATTGATACAAATTATTAACACCCAACACCCCTACCTATTTTAAACAATTCGCCCTGGCTGTTACCATGGAAATTATGATTTCAATTATGAATATACTATTAAAACACGTAAATTTCAGAATAAGTTATTCCAAAAAATATTTCGCTTGTAGATGGAACAGAGCTTACTTTAATTCAATTTAATTCAAATAATTATATTGAAGTTTTCGGCTCTTGTTTTGAAACATGAGACCTCTTATATAGCGTGTTGGAATCATATTTTTAAATAAATAATTATATATATATATATATATATATATATATATATATATATATATATATATAAAAGTGAACATTGAAGTCAACACTCAGGCCGCGAATGCTGGATTTTTCCTCGTCTATTTATATATATGGGTCAGTGGTGCATTGTGGGTAATCTATTATGGCGGTTATTTTTTACGGAAGAGACTTGTTTGGGTCAATTTATTTTACTTGTTTTTTTAAATTTTCATTTTGTATTATTTATTCTTTTCGTTTTTTGATGTTTTATTAACGTAGTAAAAATTTGGTAGGGATTTGCTTATGTCGCTTATTTAATATTTTGTTATAGTCTGTAAAGATAAAGCTATTTATTCGCCCAATGTTTAGATTGCTTGCAGTAGAATATTCTGTTATTTTGGCGGGAGGACAGTTTTTAATTTATTTATTTGAATTGAGTATTTTTACTTGTTTATGCTTATTTATGCTTATTTTTATTAGTTCTAACGGTTATTTTAGCGGGGCGATTTGTTAATTTGCTCATTTATTTATGTATTGGGAATAATTTTATTAGTTTTTTTTTTAATTATTTACTTATTTTTTTATTGCGTATATTTTTATTTATTCTATTTGGTTTTCGATTTTTGAGTAACTTAGCGGTTTTTTATATCTATATTTACATACGCTCTATCTCTGATATTGAGCACTTTATCCCCAAAATATAGCACACCTTAAAATTATTTTTCTTTATATATATATATTAGTTCCATCTTTGATTATGTGACAGTGATAGTATCTGTTTGCGAGGCTTTGCTCCTCTGCTGCAATGATTAGGTCTTCTCTCTCAGTCTCCATGACCTGATGCTCCCCGGCCACTGATGTACTTTCTGTTGGTCCATATCTGCTTCATTCGTTCTTTTACTATTATTATTATTATTATTATTATTATTATTATTATTATTTACAGTAGTTTACCCGTAGCGATATACACTTGATGAAGGCCGGAGGGCCAAACGGTCTAAATGATGTGAAAAGTAAAAATAAAGGTGAGGACAATAGTCGAAACGTGAGCTCTTCTTCTAACAACCGTGATCCTTCGGGATATTGCAGATCATGGCTCGCAAAAATTTATGGACCTTTGTACCTCTTAATATATTTCGTCATTTTATTATCATTTTTAAATATCTTTTCCGTCGCCCATTTACTTTGCTAAGTAGATTATGCATTGTTTTTCTCTGTCCATCTGACCTTAAGTCTCTCACGAGGTCATGAAATATTCCAAACCCTCTTTCCTCATTTGTAAATTCTTTTTATCTTGTTGCTTAAACATTTATACGCAATTGTCTTGGATATACAACTTACGCGCTTTCCTCAATGAAGGATTTACAAATTAGAGTAGGAATACCAGATGCTGTAAGCTTGGATATATTGTATAATAGCTCGGAATTGTTAATAGGAGAGTCGAGTTCTAATTACAGTTGGGTTCGTTATGTTCCTTTACGCGTAAATACAACTGAAAAAGAAATGCATCCATTTCTTCTCCTCCAGCTGGGAGGATTTCACTCACAAGTTCAGACTTAATTCTCCAGGAGTGACCAACTAGACAAAGTCTTCTCTTCTCGTATTCTCTTGACTCGTTCCATCCAACCATCTCTCTCAGAAATCGCTGTCTGTTGGTCCTACAGATGGCATCCAGTGTCATCTACAAATTCGTCAATGTATTAGGTTAGTGCAAAAATAATTTCGTTTTCTAACATATGTTACTATGTGAGAAAACGAAATTATTTTTGCACCAACCTAATAGTTGAGATGAGGTCTTCCAACCGATCTTTTGTCACGCAATGGTGTTTCATAGTAGGATGTCACTCACAAGTTCTGATTTAATTCTCCAGGAGTAACCAGCTACCCGAAGCATTCTCTCTCTTAGCGAAACTGTAATAGGAAGAACGTTTCCATACAGGCAATTATACTAAATGATGATTATTCGAGATGCAAGATTCCTTATCGCAATAAAAATGTAAAACTTAAAAGAAGAAATGCATAGATGATAATTACTCGAAATACAAATATCGTTAATAAAACAATTTAGCAAAAAAGAAAAGTTCTTAAACCTTTAAGTTATATGATACAACACGCAAATAGTCAACTATTGAAGAGTACTTATTAAAAGATGTCTCTAATCTTTTAAGTTTTCCATATATATCACGGTATTTCATGGCGCTCTTGATATTTTGGCAATCTGCTCTTATTTTTGCAATATGAATTTCTTGTAAGTCCTGTTCTTTTTTAAGAGCGCCTAAGAATTTCCATATTGTAGGATGATGGGATGACATTTGCTGCAAAAAAGCCCGATGCCATCCTTCAAAGGTGACATTTTTAAGGTTAATCAGCATTGACTCTCTCACAGCAAAACCACATATGTATTTCAATCGTAGGCATTTCGGATAACTATCATTAATTATAATAGATTTTTTCGATTAATTTTCATTAAAACAATTGGAATCAATGTTTTTCGAATAATTATTTTCAAATACAGAGCAACCTTTGGTTCTCGATCGTCTCACATGTCGAACAAATCCGTTTTCGACCAGAAAATTCGAGATGAAAATGTCTCGTTTATCGAATAAAATTTGGTTCTCGAACAACATTGCCGAACCGAGTTCACCTGAATGGAATAATTTCTGAGTCGACCGCCATTTTGTATCCATTCGTTTGTTGTGCCGTGTTTTTATTTTATTCGACTGTGACTTTTATTTTCTACATTGATTCCTATTGGAAGAATAGTTTCTGTTTACGAACATTTCGTAAAATGAACGGCCTTCGGGAACGAATTAACCCTAGAACACTAACCATCAATAAAAGTCACTTCACTACTAACCCTGGGTATATCATACCCGATTTTGAAAATATCAAAAAAATATTAAATATAAATCTTTATTTGAAATATGTTATATGCAGGCACTTCAAACTTTGTACTTTGAGTTAACATTAATAGGAACTGAAAAACATTTAGGTAAGAAAATCAGGCACTGAAAATTGTAACTAATAATAGGAAAATTTGAGGTGGGTACTATATACCTATGGTTAGTGTTCTAGGGTTAATTTCGTGAACTGTAACTGCTTGAAAACAATTATTTACGAACTATATTCTCAATACGATCTGTATAAAGGACAAAATATACAGAGAAACAAAGAAACATACAGAAAAAAGGATAAGTTGTTACTCATTAAAAATTATTTGTGCTTGTTTCAATTTTATTTTAATCTTTATTTTTTACGATTTTTCTTTGTTGTGGTCTCTTCTTAAAAATGGCGATTGTTTCTCGAGACGGAAAGATTACTGCGATGAAATTTCGTATTTCGTAGATAATTTATGAGAAACATATTTTCAATTCATTATTAACGTCATGTAGTTTTTGACAACGACCTGCTTTGTGAGTCTCAAATCAATCTTTTTGACTATTTTATGCCAGTAACCCAAACTTAAGCCTAACTCTATACTCCTTCGATTAAGTCTGGTCTACTGACTTAACCGGAGCAATCTATTTGCATTACTAAATCGTAGAGCAAGTCGCATATTCGGAATTCCATTTTACCTTCGTTTTAAACTTCTAATTCTTTTTTATTAACTCCACGCGTTTTTATCGTTTGCATTTTCCTTTTTTGCCAAGTAATAATTGTAATGTCTGACCTTGCCAACACAACTGTAGCAGTCCGGTGCCGCTTAGAAATGACAATAAAAGACGTAAAAATGTGTTTGCACCGGCAGCCATTTTTGCATAGACTCGCCATATTTAACATTGGCTCAAGCTGAAAGCAAGCCGACAATTATGATATATATTTCTACACATTTACATGTTGCGCGTTTTATTTCTTTCGTTCTTTGCCTTCCCGTTCGTTATTTATGATGAGAAACTAAATATGAAAATTTCGTCCAACAATGGATATATTTAGTTTTATTTTCTTTGACTAGATTTGCTTTATTTCTTCTCTTCCTGATTTTCCCCATACAAACGCTTTCTTTTTTCTTTACCACATCACCATTTCTTACTATTATTATTATTATTATTATTATTATTATTATTATTATTATTACTATTACTATTAATATTCTTCTTATTATTATTATTATTATTGTTAATATTCTCATTATTATTAATATTCTTCTTATTATTATTATTAATATTCTTCTTCTTATTATTATTATTAATATTCTTATTATTATTATTATTATTATTAATATTATTATTATTATTATTATTAATAATAATAATAATAATCTTATTCTTATTCTCCTAATTATTATTCTTACTTTTCTTATTATTATTAATATTTTTCTTCTTCTTCTTCTTCTAATTATTATTATTATTATTATTATTATTATTATTATTATTATTATTATTAATATTCTTCTTATCATCATTATTATTACTATTATTATTATTTTATCAGACCTCGGAAAAATGAAAAAAGTGGGTGCTGAGAAGTTCTCGACTAAAGGATATTGGTTGGACCGAGAATTGTCCACTTGTCTTACTTTTTCTCTCTCTTCTTTTCTTAGAGCTTTCCTTCTCTCTTTTTGTTCCTTTCTTTTTCTTCTTCTTTGTCTTCTTTATTAATTTCTAACATTATCTTAGTTCTCCTTTTTGGTCCCATTATTTCACCTTTTTCACCTTCTTCTTCTTCTTCTTCTTCTTCTTCTTCTTCTTGACACATAAACCAATTTTTCTAGAACTTCTTCGGTATTTTTTATTACTGTTCTGTCTCTTTTTTTTTTTTTTTTTTTTCTTGCTTCTTCTTTACTTCACCTGCTTTATTTCCTGCAAAATCCAGAATAACATTTCATTCCGGTTGGTAGATGGTCATCACCCTTCACCTTCAGAATGGTGAATTGAAATCATGTGTACAAAATTTCAATCAGGCTAGAGACCGGGGGGCGGCGGTGGGGGGTTGAAGATGAAAAGAAAACACGTGCGTTTAAATTTCCTGCTAGAAGAAGATCCAGCAACAAGAGAATATCGGACATGAATTAAGTCCAACTGAAGAAAAAGAAGACAAACAAGATATATACATATATATATATATATATATTAGGTTGGTGCAAAAATAATTTCGTTTTTTCACATAGTAACATATGTTAGAAAACGAAATTATTTTTGCACCAACCTAATATATATATATATATATATATATATATATATATATATATATATATATATATACTCGACTCTATCGTCGAATTAAACGTATGAGGGTCAAGCAGATCAGTTCCCAGGAAAACGACAGTCCGAAAACAGCACATGAGATTTGATTATAGTGGTGAAGGTTTCGTGCAGGGCCATCCACACTTTTTGAAGGGCGGAATACAAAAATCTGGTGCACTACGTGTCACAGGGTCCCCAAACGACCCTCCGCAGATTTTGAATTCAGAGTTGTCCTTCTCCTAGACAAGTTGCCATTCAAGGCTACAGAACCCAGCTGCTATCCATTACTCCACCGTTCCTCCTTCTCTCTCTCTCTCTCTCTCTCTCTCTCTCTCTCTCTCTCTCTATATATATATATATATATATATATATATATATATATATATATATATATATATATATAACAAATTACAAAGCACATAGACAGTTAACATTAGATCTTTTGCGTGAACATTTGTGCTTCTTCTTTGGTGAATGTTTGTATTTTGGTGAATGTTCGTACGTACGTGAATGTTTGTAATGTTCATAGCGTCTTCCCAGAAATGGGAAACGCTGTCTTTTGTGAGAGCTCACATAGTAGCAGTGTTCGATGAAATAAAGAAAGAATTACCTCACCTTCACGTGAAGTGGGATGCGGCATGAGGCCTGAGGGAAAGAAAAAAAAACGAGGTAAGAGGTCGCCTAGTATTTATAGTATGGGGAGAGAGACCCCTAGTGACAATTTGGGAATAAAAGAGGAGGTAACTCCGTCAAACCCATTTTATTCAGTTCATTATTAGTTTTCGTTAGCAAACGTGATAGGAAATGATCAGGAATTAAAATAATGTTCATTCTGAATGTGTTTGTCTTCTGCTTGAACAAATGGTGATATGTGTGCTTTCAAAAGCTCAATGTATATCTGAGCTGTTATTTGAAATATGCTATGGGCTCACCACTTTAATACATCTAATTTCCTCCCAAAACGTCACAGCAACTCAACCTTGTTAAAGAAGCTTCAAGCTGTGAAGTTAGTTTCAACATCAAAAGAGCATGATTTGCTCCAGTTGTCTGAGATTTCTTAGGTAATATGGCATTTGTTAGTGAGAAAAACAGTTGGAAAATCAGTTGTTATGCGTTGTATAGTTCATTTTATTCAATTTTCCTTATGCGTACCTTTAAAAGGAAGCCAAGTTATTGATTTCAAGAGTTTTGCAACTTGATTTAGTAACTGACATTTTTTGCCTTTTTACATTACCACGTATCCCCCATGCTTAAAAAGTTCACAATTGGAAAAAGACAGAGTTCTATACCTTCTAAAAAAACAGTCCTCAATAACACCTTATCAGATAGGAATCAGTAGTCCACTGTCTTTTTGCAGGATCAAAATACCTATGTGGTTTGTCTACATTTCCCCAAGGACATATCGCTCAGTGGATAAAGGCGTTGGTTGAAGTAGACCAAAGAATTGTGACACAGCAGAGGTGAACACAAATTTGGAGAGTTGAGTTACTAAAGGGAAATAACTGATACTGAGATATCCAGTAAAGGCATGGCACGTGGAACTAGAACAAGCTACCCCGGTGGACGAAATAAAGGGTTCGAAATCCCAACGTATATCACCTGAAGAAGGCCGGAGTGTACAACGGCCGAAACGTCATGAATATTACAATAAAGATGCGGATAACAGTGCGAACAATGTAAATACTGTAAATATACGTATGTGGGTATGGGCACGTGGCCGAGTGGTTAAAACGTTCGCATTCTGACCATGAGACCCGGGTTCGAATCTCACCATGGTCGATTTGTCAGGGGACTTCCTGATGTTATCGGATTAGAGAAAAGAGCCTGAAAACCATACTACCTTGTGACTGAAATTGAGTAGACGCTACTGGGAGCCGTCGATAGCTGTGTTAGAGCGAAGTCACAAGTCATAGTGTCCGAGGTTCAAATCGTTGATGACGTTCTTTCCAGAAACTGTAATTAAGCTCTGCTCGGCATAGTTGCAGTATAAACCACGGATGCTTTGAACAAACACAAAATATCCCTGAGCAAGCATCTGCAATAGGGATTAGCTGGCCGCCCTAGTAGATGGTGATCCTTGATACGAGCGGCCAACTATACATACATATCTGGTTATTCATTTTTCCTTTCAAAGTTTAGGACATTTTAGAAGTCATTCATCCATTGATTTTGAGAGCCGATGTATTTATTCCAATGAGACAAACTAGACAGCCTCTAGAATAGCGCTTCAAAATCCATCATTTTCGATAAATTGTCATCTGATAATATAAAGCTTCCAATCTAATGTGCTACAAAAGATATCCGTCTCTGTCTCTGTGATGAGGTATTATGATTACCTGCGTTAGTATTAGATTGTTCAAGTTCCTTGAGGACACATAGCCGAGTGGATAAAGACGTCGGTTAGATCCAGTGATTAGACCCAAAGAGTTGTCAGTTCAATAGTAATGCTACTGCAAAGGGAACCAAAAAAATTGAGGGTTGATTTAAAGGGAGACATACGGAAGAGGCATGGCACGTGGAACTAGAACAATCTGTCCCGGTGGGAGAAATAAAGAGTTCGACTCGAAATCCCAATCAATTGAAGAAGGCCGGAGCGTGCAACGGCCGAAACGTTGTGAATATGGCAATGAAGAGGAGGATAGTAGTCCGAATAATGTAAATAATGTAAGTAATGATAATACCTCGTCTCAGATATGTAGACAGATATCAAATACGAAATGTTCGAACCAAATAGATGCTGATAGATTCATTCTCGCGTGGTCATGTATGACGTCACGAGCTACGAGCGGTTTTCCCTTCCGCGTCTCGTATACACGAGTTTGTCATTGCTTTGAAATTGTTCATGCAACAAAAACAGACTATCATTATTGTTTCGTCTGTGTATCGCTTGATATATTGAAACTTAATTGTCATCTTTGATAATGGCTTATGTAAGCCGAAAGCTTAGATAGGATTAAACATGTATCAATATGGTGATTTCCTTTCGTCTTTCAATGATAATGTTATTAAGCTTATCGGACAATATGAAAGGAACTTACTTAAAATAAACAGAAAAATCTTGTCTATATTGTTTAATGAAACGTGCATATATATATATATATATATATATATATATATATATATATATATATATATATATTGCCGTTATTGAAAGCTGTCAATGTGACGCGCGTTTTTCTTGATTGGCAACGTTCTTCCTTTGGGATTATGTAGCGCCAATTTATAGAGTTTGATGAAGAATTGTCTTTTTAAGATTTATAGGATTTATTCATCTGAGGCTACAAATCAAATTACTCATTTATAGTCACAGACATTTCAATGTTGATTTAAGTCGTCAATAGTGACAATGAATCTCTTTTGTAATAATGAATATTTCGATATTTAAAAAGAATAAACCTCTTTTAAACGACAAATGAAAACAAAAAGCAATGTTTTATTTATTTTGTTGATTTATCGGTTAGTTTGTTTTGAAATTAATTCATTTTTTTGGAGGTCAAATTAAACTCTGGATGATCAGAATAATAAAATCGCTTTAGACAATATTTCGTTATAATTCCACAATTGAATCTTAAGGCACAAGATCTGTAACGGTTGAAGAGGAACCAGAGGGCCGGGTTCAATTTTCGGTATGGCTATATTTCGCACTGTTTATGCATAGCTGGCCACTTGTATTCGAGAATATCCGTCTACTAAGCCGGCTAGCCAATCCCTTTTGTAGATGCTTGCTCAGGCATATTTGTGTTTATTCAACACTCACGGAGCCCACCTGTGGTTTATACTGCAACTATGCTGAGCAGAAATTAGTTACAGTTTCTGAGAAAGGCCGTGTTATCTAACGTGATCAACAATTTGAACAAGGCAAGCACGCTCAAGCCCTCGGCCACGATGACTTGTAGCTTTGTGCTAGCACAACTATTAACGGCCCTCAAGAGTTCTGTCTGCCCAATTTCACTCACAAAGCTTGATTCGATCCATGATATTGTTTTTAGGCACTTTCCAAAGGAGCCGCACGCTGGGATCGAGCCCTTCAGTCCGATAACATTAGGAAATCTTATGAAAAATCGACTATGGTGAGATTCGAACCCGGGTCTCATGGTCAGAACGTTTAACTTTCTAACTACTCGGTAATGCACTAATGCTCGCAGAAAAGGCAGTAATACATCTTACTCCCAACCCCCATAGCTATGGGTTAAATAGTTGGGTAAACTGAACTCTTTAGGGTTAAGCGGCGGCCAGTCTAAAGAATAAAAAGGCAGAGAGAAAACAAATTGCCAAAACGTTAGATTTATTTTTTACGTTTTATCAATCCTTTGTGTGCTATTTAAAGTCGGAATATATATTTAGAGGGAAATAATAATTATTTTTATTTTACGGGTGAATATTTAATTAACAATTTCTTTGGGAATAGCAATCTTTTATTTTTCCATATAGAAATGCTAATTTTTAACCCATAACTGAGAGCAGAAGGTTCATGCCTTTCCCAAGGATATTTGCGCTTAAATGAATATAACAAACTCGACTGGAATTCGAACTCGGCTTTCCGATTTCATATTCCGAGCCGGTATTCAGTACAAAACCCTCACATCTACTTCTCCAAATGTAATGTCTATTCGCAGATAACAAAGAAAAGGTGTATAAAGGATCGCCTAAGTCCTGAAACTTCATTCAAAAAAAGGTAACTGTCCGAATAACATATCGATTTTGATAAATACAAGAGAAAAGATTTAGGAAAATTAGTAAAATATTCATAATTTTAAAAAAAGATTTCACAGCAATTAAATGAAGTCCTTTCTCTGTTTCCATTGTGATGCACTATTTAAAAAACATAACATGCGATTGGTGCATTTCCTGTTTTCAGCAAGATCTTTGGTCTCAGGAGATAGGGACTTTATAAAATTACTGGTTGACACTGCGGAAGGATACAAAAATAGAAGAAAGAAATAAAGCTAGGTCTACCTCTTTGCTTTTGCTTCCGAACTACAAAATAGATCTCTTTCGGAAAGGAATTAATTTGGAAAAATCTTTGGAATGTCACTAAAGAACGCAAGGACAAGCATAAAATGAGAAGTTAGGTGAAATTTATTATGTCATCAAGTCAAAGAAATAAAGTTAATTGGCGGGAAAGAAATTACAGAAATGGTTGAAATAATAGAAAAGAAGGGAGAAATAGAAAGAAGACACGAAAATATAAAACCCCGTAAAAATAAGAAAGAAAGAAAGAAAAAACAAAAGAAAGAAAAACAGAAAGAAAGAAAAAAAAGAAATAGACTTGAAAAAGAAATAAAGTGACAGAAAGAAATATATAGGAAGATAAAAAGAAAAATATTGTAAAACCAATAAAATAATCATCATAGATAGATAGATAGATAGATAGATAGATAGATAGATAGATAGGGAACAGAGACAGATAGATAGATAGATAGATAGATAGATAGATAGATAGATAGATAAGGAACAGAGACAGATAGATAGATAGATAGATAGATAGATAGATAGATAGATGGTATTTATCAATCCACCCACGGGGATCGAATGTGGCACAAGGCCTTTTTAATGTGGGTATCTCCGAGCCCGTAGACCCAGCCAAAAAAAAAATAGCCATCCAAACCCGCCGAGGCGGGCCAGTTCCGTCAACCTCCCCCAACGAAACCCTACCCTTCGGCGGAGCTTCGTCCGGGTTCCTCTCTGCAAGCAGAGAGTTCGACAGACACCCGACCCGGCAGCTCACAAAGCGCAGATACTACACTTTGATCCTAGCCACCGGGCCGAGCGGGGATAGATAGATAGATAGATAGATAGATAGATAGATAGATAGATAGATAGATAGATAGGGAGAGAGAGAGGGTGACAGTGCGATGAATATACGATAGTGGATAGAAAGGTATGCCCAAAGATAATCAGATAGTTATAAACAGACTAAGAGAGGAAGAGAGATATGAACATATTGTGATATATGTACATATATATATATATATATATATATATATATATATATGTGTGTGTGTGTGTGTGTACATATATCACAATATGTACATATATATATATGTGTGTGTGTGTATAGATAGATAGATAGATATGAACAGAATGAGATAGGTAGATAGATAGATAGATATGAACAGAATGAGATAGATAGATAGATAGATAGATAGATATGAACAGAATGAGATAGATAGATAGATAGATATGAACAGAATGAGATAGATAGATAGATAGATAGATAGATAGATAGATAGATAGATAGATAGATAGATATGAACAGAATGAGATAGATATCCAAATACTGTTCTTGATATCCCAAATCTTGATATATAAAAGTATATATCGTTTTCTCATACCAATTCAGATAAGTGAAGAAACGAAGTACAATTTTGAAAACAGTAACCGAAACAAAATATCGACATAAAAGTAAATCGAGAAAAAGCCAGAAACTATTCCTGTTCCAAAGAATAAATAAAATAAAAATTGAACATAAAAAAAAGAAAGAGAAGTTGAAAAGGAAAGAATGAAAGAAATTTGGATAAAGAAAGAAGAAAAAAAACGAGAAATGGAAGTAAAAAGAAAGAATAAAGACAAACGAGAAAGAAAAACTCTTGATGCAAAATTAAAAACATATAAAAAAGAATAAAACCTAAAAAGCAAATAAAGAAAATTGAATCTTCTTAAAACACAAAAAGAAAAAATAAACAGAAATAACACAGAATCGGAAAAGTGCAAAGATTAAAAAAAATACACTCGTAATTCGAAGTATTAGGTTGGTGCAAAAATAATGTCGTTTTCTCACATATGTTACTATGTGAGAAAACAACGTTATTTTTGCACCAACCTAATATTTCTAAATTACATACATACGTATTAGGTTGGTGCAAAAATAATGTCGTTTTCTCACATATGTTACTATGTGAGAAAACAACGTTATTTTTGCTCCAACCTAATATTTATAAATTACATACATACGTATTAGGTTAGTGCAAAAATAATGTCGTTTTCTCACATATGTTACTATGTGAGAAAACAACGTTATTTTTGCACCAACCTAATATTTCTAAATTACATACATACGTATTAGGTTGGTGCAAAAATAATGTCGTTTTCTCACATATGTTACTATGTGAGAAAACGACGTTATTTTTGCACCAACCTAATATTTCTAAATTACATACACATATGTATTAGGTTGATGCAAAAATAATGTCGTTTTCTCACATAGTAACATATGTGAGTAAACGACATTATTTTTGCACCAACCTAATATATATAAGAGAACACACTAGAAAAGAGATAACCAAATCAATTATTTTATAGCTTACTTCTTTCTTAATATCTTTCTCTCTTTTCGTTCTCTCTTTTTTTTTTTCATATTCTTTAATTAATTTTTTTGATTTATTTTTATCTTTCTTATTCCACAGGTCCTTTTTGCTTTCTTTCTCGATCTTACTTTCTTAATTCCTTTTTACTTTTTTTTTACTTTTTCATCTTCCTTTTCATTTCATTTTCATCCTTTTTTTCTATCTACCTTTCATTACTCATTATTATCTTTTTTTCTTCTTCATCTCCCTACCTCTTTTTTCTTTTTCATTCCTTTTTTCTTCTGCATTTTCCTTCTTCTTTTCCTTTTTCTATTTTTTTCTTATTCATCTCCCTTTCTCTTTTTTCTTTTTCATTCTTTTTTTCTTCTGCATTTTCCTTCTTCTCCTCCTTTTTTTATTTTTTTCTTATTCATCGCCATTTCTCTTTTTCTTTTTCGTTCCTTTTTTCTTCTCCATCTTTCTTATCATTTTTTCTACTTTTTTTTCTTTTTCATTTTCCTTTCTCTCCTCATTTATTTTCTATTTTTCTTCTTCATCTACCTTCTCTTTTTTCATTCAATTTTCCTTTTCAATCTTCGTTCTTCTTCTCATTTTTTCTATTTTTCTTCATCTTCTTTTCTCTACTCTTTTTTCTACCTTTTCTCTTCTCCTTCTTCCCATTTTTCGATTTTTTCTTATTCATCTCCCTTCCTATTCTACTTTTTCATTCCTTTTTTCTTCTCAATCGTCCTTCTTCTTATCCTTTCTTTCGTTTTCATCTTTCTTTCACTCTTCCGTTTTCATTCTTTTTCTTTATCTTTCTTTTTCTCCTCTTTTCTTCTATTTTAATTCTCCATCTTCCTTTCTATTCTCATGCTTTCTATTTTTTTTTCTTTAGATCTTCCTTCCTCTACCTTTTTATTCTTTTTTTTTCACTTCTATTTTCCTTCCTGTCCTTGATTTTCTTCCGTTTTTTTCTTTCATCTTTTGATTATCCCTTCATTTTTTTTTCGTTTTTGCTTTTCCATTTCTATTTCTCTCCTCTTATTTCTAACTTTTTCCTTCCCTACCATCTTTTTCACTATGTTTTTTCTCCTTCTCCACCTTCATTTCTCCCCTCCCTTTATTCTTCTTTTTTCTTTCCTCATCCATCTCCCTTCCTCTCCTACTTCTTTGTACCGTCTTTCTTTTTCTTCTCCCTTTGGCGATTAAAAATCTTGCCATCCAACCGGCCAAACTAACTTAAACTTTTGAAAATTTAAAATATCGTTGCTTTTTCAATTATATTACAACGAATTTTCGCTTTTCTCCCCTTGATGTCTACAATGTTTAATTCTATTTTACTTTCGATTTTTCCTTGTTATATTCTGAGTTTGATTTCACCCGTGCTCTGTGATTCATAGAAGGAAAAGTAGGCGATTGAATTGAATAGGAATATATTTCAGGGGAGACACAGAAAAACATGTAGATGCCGGTTACAAGGAAAAATTGTCGCCTTTCCTCGGCGCTGACGTTTTTTTTTTTTTTTTGTTTTTTTTTGTTTTCCAAAAGGTTGGAAAGATCACGAATGTACTTAATTTGTCTCGATGTATTAACACAATTAGAAAAGAGGTTGCTTGGAGCGCTGTTTCACCTGCCTTCTGTGAAATGACAGGGACAACAATGAGAAGAACACTTGTAGTCGTCTGGTTTGCAGTTTTGAAAAGAAGAAACTTATTTCAAAAGGAAAATCTTAGAAAGCGAAAGAAAAATAAATAACGATGAAGAAAGGTGAGAAAGATTTTTTTTTTATTAGAAAATAAAAAAAGAAAGCAAAAATTATCACATGATAAAAGAAGAAGACAAAATAAAAGCCAACATAAAAGCACGAAAAACTGTCAAAATACGATGAAGAGAAAATGTGGAGAGAATGAAAATATAAAGGAAAATAGAATGGCGAAAGAAAAATGCAAAATTCGAAACAGCGCGGAGATAGAAAACACAATAAAGAAGGAAAAAGAAAAGTAAGTAGACATAAAACATAATGAAAAGAAAGAAAGAAAGAAAGAAAGAAAGAATAATAAACGGAATAAGAAAACTTAATGAAAGGAAAATGGAAAAGAAAAATGACAGAAATAAAGAATAAAATAAAATGAAAGAAAAAAGACAACAAGGAAAAAGAAAGAAAAAAATATAATGAAAGGAAAAAAAAAAGAAAAAGCAAACAAAGATAGAAGAGAATATATTGAAATGAAAAAGAAAAGGAAATAATAAGAAAACATAGTGAAAAGAAAAAGAAAAAAAAACAAAAGGAAAGAAAAAATATAATGAAAAGAAAAAAATGACACAAGGAAGAAAACGTAATAAAAAGAAAAGAAAAAAGTACGGAACATCAACATAATTAACAGAAAGGAAAAAGAAAAGAATAAAGAAAACATAATGAAAGGAAAAAGAAAAGAATAAAGAAAACATAATGAAAGGAAAAAGAAAAAGAAAAGAAGAAAGAAAACAAAGTAAAAAGAAAAAGATAAGAAAAAAGAAAACAGTGAAAGGAAAAAGAAAAAGAAAAGAATAAAGAAAACAGTGGAAGTAAAAATAAAAAGAAAAGAATAATGAAAGCAAAGTGAAAGGGGAAAAAAGAAAAGGAATGAAGAAAACATAGTGAAAGGAAAAAGAAAAAAGAAAAAAATAATGAAAGCAATGAAAGGAAAAAGAAAAAGAAAAGAATAAAGAAAACATAATGAAAGGAAAAAGAAAAGAATAAAGAAAACATAGTGAAAAGAAAAAGAAAAAGAAAAGAATAAAGAAAACAGTGAAAGGAAAAAGAAAAAGAAAACAATAAAGAAAATATAGTGAAAGGAAAAAGAAAAAGAATTAAGAAAACATAGTGAAAGAAAAAATAAAAACAAAAGGAATAAAGAAAACATAGTGAAAGGAAAAAAATAAAGAAAACAGTGAAAAAAGGAATAAAGAAAAAAAGTGAAAGGAAAAAGAAAAAGAAAAGAATAAAGAAAACATAATGAAGGAAAAAGTAAACAAAAAGAATAAAGAAAACACTGAAAGGAAAAATAAAAATTAGAGAATAAAGAAAACGTAATGAAGGAAAAAGAAAAAGAAAAGAATATATAAAACAGTGAAAAGGAAAAAAAAAGAAAAGAATAAAAATACATAGTGAAAGGAAAAAGAAAAAGAAAAGAATAAAGAAAACATAATGAAAGGAAAAAGAAAAAGAAAGAATAAAAAAACATAGTAAAAGGAAAAAGAAAGAATAAAGAAAACAGTGAAAGCAAAAAAGAAAACATAGTGAAAGGAAAAAGAAAACGAAAAGAATAAAGAAAACAGTTAAAAGAAAAAGAAAGCAGTGAAAGGAAAAAGAAAAGAATAAAGAAAACATAATGAAGCACAAAGAAAAAGAAAAGAATAAAGAATACATAATGAAAGGAAGAAAAAAGAAAAGTATAAAGTAAACAAAAGGAAAGGAAAAAGAAAAAGAAAAGAATAGAGAAAACATAATGACAGGAAAAAGAAAAAGATGAAGGAAAAAGTTAACGGAAAAATAAAGAACACACTGAAAGGAAAAATAAAAATTAGAGAATAAAGAAAACATAATTAAGGAAAAAGAAAAAGAAAAGAATATAGAAAACAGTGAAAGGAAAAAGAAAAAGAAAAGAATAAAAATACACAGTGAAAGAAAAAGAAAAAGAATGAAGAAAACATGATGAAAGTAAAAAGAAAAAGAAAGAATAAAGAAAATATAATGAAAAGAAAAAGAAAAAGAAAAGAATAAAGAAAACATAATGAAAGAAAAAAGAAAAAAGAAAACAATAAAGAAAATTTAATGAAAGGAAAAAGAAAAAGAAAGAATAAAGAAAACATTATGCAAGGAAAAAGTAACAGAAAAGGTAAAGAAAATATAGTGAATGGAAAAAGAAAAAGAAAAAATTAATGAAAAGATAGTGAATGGAAAAAGAAAAAGAAAAGAATAAAGAAAACATAGTCACGGGAAAAAGAAAAGAATGAAAAAAACAGTGAAAGGAAAAGATAAAGAAAAGAATAAAGAAAACATAAGGAAAGGAAAAAGAAAAAAAAGAATAAAGAAAACATAATGAAGGAAAAAGAAAAAGAAATGAAGAAAGAAAACATAATGAAAGGAAAAAGAAAGAGAGAAGAATAACAAAAACATAGTGAAAGGAAAAAGAAAAACCAAAGAATAAAGAAAACATAATGAAAGGAAAAAGAAATAGAAAAGAATAAAGAAAACAGTGAAAGGGAAAAGACAAAGAAAAAAAAAGAAAAAATAATGAAAGGAAAAAGAAAAAGAAAAGAATAAAGAAAACAGTGAAAGGAAAAAGAAAAAGAAAAGAATAAAGAAAACATAATGAAAGGAAAAAGAAAAGAAAAAGAATAAAGAAAACATTATGCAAGGAAAAAGTAAAAGAAAAGAATAAAAAAAAAAGTGAAAGGAAAAAGAAAAACCAAAGAATAAAGAAAACATAATGAAAGGAAAAAGAAATAGAAAAGAATAAAGAAAACAGTGAAAGGGAAAAGACAAAGAAAAAAAAGAAAACATAATGAAAGGAAAAAGAAAAAGAAAAGAATAAAGAAAACAGTGAAAGGAAAAAGAAAAAGAAAAGTATAAAGAAAACATAATGAAAGGAAAAAGAAAAGAAAAAGAATAAAGAAAACATTATGCAAGGAAAAAGTAAAAGAAAAGATAAAGAAAACATAGTGAAAGGAAAAAGAAAAAGAAAAAAATAGTGAAAAGATAGTGAAAGGAAAAAGAAAAAGAATAAAGAAAACATAGTCACAGGAAAAAGAAAAGAATGGAAAGGAAAGGAAAAAGAAAAAGAAAAAAGAAAAAAAACATAAAGAAAACATAAGGAAAGAAAAAAGAATAAAAATAATAAAGAAAACATAATGAAGGAAAAAGAAAAAGAAATGAATAAATAAAACATAATGAAAGGAAAAAGAAAAAGAGAAGAATAACAAAAACATAGTGAAAGGAAAAAGAAAAAGAAAAGAATAAAGAAAACATAATGAAACAAAAATGAAAAAGAAAAGAATAAAGAAAACATAATGAAAGGGAAAAGAAAAAGAAAAGATTAAAGAAAACAGTGAAAGGAAAAAGAAAAGAATAGAGAAAACATGATGAAGAAAAAAGTTAACGAAAAAATAAAGAAAACACTGAAAGGAAAAATAAAAATTAGAGAATAAAGAAAACATATGAAGGAAAAAGAAAAAGAAAAGAATATAGAAAGCAGTGAAAGGAAAAAGAAAAAGAAAAGAATAAAAATACATAGTGAAAGGAAAAAGAAAAAGAATAAAGAAAACATGATGAAAGTAAAAAGAAAAAGAAAGAATAAAGAAAATATAAGGAAAGGAAAAAGAAAAAGAAAAGAATAAAGTAAACATAATGAAAGAAAAAAAACAGAAAAGAATAAAACAAACATTCTATAAGGAAAAAGAAAAAAAAAGAAAACAGTGAAAAGAAAAAGAAAAAGAAAAGAATAAAGAAAACATAATGAAGGACAAAGAAAAAGAACAGAATAAAGAAAACAGTGAAATGAAAAAAATAAAGAAAGGAATAAAGAAAACATACTGAAAGAAAAAAAGAATAAAGAATACATAATGAAAGGAAAAAGAAAAAGAAAAGAATAAAGAAATCATAAAGAAAGGAAAAAGAAAAGAATGAAGAAAACATAGCGAAAGGAAAAAAAAAGAAATGTATAAACTAAACGTCTGAAAGAAAAAAGAAAAAGAAAAGGATAAAGAAAACAGTGAAAGGAAAAAGAAAAGTAAAATAATAAATATAACACACTGAAAGTAAAAAGAAAAAGAAAATAATAAAGAAAACATAATGAAAGAAAAAAGAAAAAGAAAAGAATAAAGAATTCAGTGAAAGAAAAAAGAAAAAGAAAAAAGAAAAAAACATAATGAAAGGAAAAAGAAAAAGTAAAGAATAAAGAAAAGTTAATGAAGGAAAAAGAAAAAGAAAAGAATAAAGAAAACTAATGAAAGGAAAAAGAAAAGAATAAAGAAAACATAATGAAAGCAAAAAAAAAATAAAAAAATAAAGAAAACATAATGAAAGGAAAAAGAAAAAGTAAAGAATAAAGCAACCATACTGAATGGAAAAAGAAAAAAATAAAGAAATGAGAGAAAGGAAAAAGAAAAAGAAAAGAATAAAGAAAACATAATGAAGGACAAAGAAAAAGAAAAGAATTAAAAAAAAACAGTGAAATCAAAAAGATAACGAAAAGAATAATAAAAACAGTGAAAGGAAGAAAAAAGAATAAAGAAAACATAATGAAAGAAAAAAGAAAAAGAAAAGAATAAAGAAAACATAATGAAGAAAAAGAAAAAGAAGAGAATAAAGGAAACATAATGAAAGGAAAAAGAAAAAAAAAAGAATAAAGAAAACACTGAAAGGAAAAAGAAAGAGAAAAGAATAAAGAATACATAGTGAAAGGGAAAAGAAAAAGAAAAGAATAAAGAAAACATAATGAAGGAAAAAGAAAAAGAAAAGAATAAAGGAAACATAATGAATGAAAAAGAAAAGAATAAAGAAAACATAATGAGAGGTAAAAGAAAAGAATAAAGAAAACATTGAAAGGAAAAAGAAAATGAAAAGTATAAAGAAAAGATAATGAAAGAAAAAAGATAAAGAAAAGAATAAAGAAAACAGTGTAAAAAAGAAAAAGATAAGAATAAAGAAAAAGAAAGGAAAAAGAAATAAAAAGAATAAAGAAAACATAATGCAGTTAAAAGAAAAAGAAAAGATAATGAAAGGAAAAAGAAAAAGAAACGAATAAAGAAAACAGTGAAAGGAAAAAGAAAAAGAAAAGAATAAAGAAAACATAATGAAAGGAAAAAGAATAAAGAAAAAAATAAAGTATACATAGTGAAAGGAAAAAGAAAAACGATAGAATAAAGAAAACAGTGAAAGGAAAAAGAAAAAGAACAGAATATAGTATACATAGTGAAAAAAAAAAGAAAAAGAAAAGAAAAAAAACATAATGAAGGAAAAAGAAAAAGAAAAGAATAAAGGAAACATAATGAAAGGGAAAAGAAAAAGAAAAGAATAAAGAAAACATAATGAAGGAAAAAGAAAAAGAAAAGTATACATAAAACACTGAAATAAAAAAGATAAAGGAAAGAATAAGGAAAACAGTGAAAGGAAGAAAAAAAGAAAAGAATAAAGAATACATAGTGAAAGGGAAAAGAAAAAGAAAAGAATAAAGAAAACATAATGAAGGAAAAAGAAAAATAAAAGAATAAAGGAAACATAATGAGAGGAAAAAGAAAAATAAAAGAATAAAGAAAACATTGAAATGAAAAAGAAAATGAAAAGAATAAAGAAAACATAATGAAAGAAAAAAATAAAGTAAAGAATAAAGAAAACAGTGTTAAAAAAGAAAAAGATAAGAATAAAGAAAACTGTGAAAGGAAAAAGAAATAAAAAGAATAAAGAAAATATAATGCAGGAAAACGAAAAGAATAATGAAAACATAATGAAAGGAAAAAGAAAAAGAAAAGAATAAAGTATACATAGGGAAAGGAAAAAGAAAAACGATAGAATAAAGAAAACTGAAAAGAAAAAGAAAAAGAACAGAATATAGAATACATAGTAAAAAGAAAAAGAAAAGAATAAAGAAAACATAATGAAAGAAAAAAGAAAAAGAAAAGAATAAAGAAAATATAATGAAGGAAAAAGAAAAAGTAAAGAATAAAGAAAACATAATGAAAGAAAAAAGAAAAATAAAAGAATAAAGAAAACATAATGAAAGAAAAAAGAAAAATAAAAGAATAAAGAAAATATAATGAAAGAAAAAAGAAAAAGAAAACAATAAAGAAAACATAATGAAGGAAAAAGAAAAAGAAAAGAATAAAGGAAATATAATGAAAGGAAAAAGAAAAAGAAAAGAATAAAGAAAACATAATGAAAGAAAAAAGAAAAAAGAAAAGAATAAAGAAAACTTAATGAAAGGAAAAAGAAAAAGAAAAGAATAAAGAAAACATAATGAAGGAAAAAGAAAAAGAAAAGAATACAGAAAACACTGAAATGAAAAAGATAAAGGAAAGAATAAGGAAAACAGTGAAAGGAAGAAAAAAGAAAAGAATAAAGAATACATAGTGAAAGGGAAAAGAAAAACAAAAGAATAAAGAAAACATAATGAAAGGAAAAAGAAAAAGAAAAGAATAAAAAATCAGTGAAAGGAAGAAGAAAAAGAAAAGAATAAAGAATGAATGGAAAAAGAAAAAGAAAAGAATAAAGAAAACAGTTAAATGAGAAAGAAAAAAAAAAGAATAAAGAAAACATAATGAAAGGAAAAAGAAAAGAATAAAGAATACATTGAAAAGAAAAAGAAAAAAGGAACAAAGAAAACAGTGAAAGGAAAAAGAAAAAGAAAATAATAAAGAAAACAGTGAAAGGAAAAAGAAAATAAAAGAATAAAGAAAACATATGGAAAGGAAAAAGAAAAAGAAAAATATAAAGAAAACATATGGACATGAAAAAGAAAAAAGTGAAAAGAAAAAGAAAAGAATAAATAATACATAGTGAAAGGAAAAAGAAAAAGAAAAGATTAAAGAAAACGTAATGAAAGGAAAAAGAAAAGAATAAAGAAAACATAATGAAAGGAAAAAGAAAAGAATAAAGAAATGATAATGAAGGAGAAAGAAAAAGCAAAGAATAAAGAAGACATAAACAGGAAAAGAAAAGAATAAAAAAAACATAATGAATGTAACATTAAAAAGAAAAGAATATAGAAAACATAATGAAAGGAAAAATAAAAAGAAAAGAATAAAGAAAACAGTGAATGGAAAAAGAAAAAAAAAGAATAACGAATACATAGTGAAAGATAAAAGAAAATGAAAAGAATAAAGAAATCATAGTGAAAAGAAAAAACGAAAAGAATAAATAAAACAGTGAAAATATAATTAAAAGAATAAAGAAAACATCGTGAAACGAAAAAGAAAAGAAAGGAATAAAGAAACCAGTGAAAGGAAAAATAAAAAAAATAAAGAAATCATAGTGAAAGGAAAAAGAAATAGAAAAGAATAAAGAAAACAGTGAAAGGAAAAAGAAAAAAACGAACGAAAAACATAATAAAAAGAAAAAATGAAAGAAAGATGAAAACATAATTAAATAGAAAAAGGAAAAGAAGAAAGAAAAAGACATATATACCGAAAAAGAAAAAGAAAAGAATGAAGAAAACATATTGAAATGAAAACAAAAATGAAAGAAAAAAACTTAATGAATAGAAAAAATGAAAGAAAGAAAAAATAATGAAAGGAAATGAATATGAAAAAGGAAAGAATGAAGAAAAAAAACGAAAAGAAAAAGAAAATCACTTAGAAAGATCTAGAAAATGAAATAAATTCAAAAAGTGAAAGAAGTTAGAAGAAAATTTCATGTGAAAGAGAAATCAGAAAGAAAAACAAAACAACGAAATAAAAATAAAAGCGTAGATAGAAGGCTAATGAAAATAAAAATAGAATTCATGAGAAAGAAGCAAAGTCGATAAAGATGCCATAAAAAGAAAGAAAATTAATGAAGGTGAAACAAAAAAAATCAAACGCTATCAGTGTCCAAAAAGGACACTGATAGCGTTTGATTTTTTTTTCTATCATCGTTTTTGTATGTTACATTCTTTTTCTCTTTTCTTCCTTTTATCACATTCGTTTTCTCTGTCTTTCTCTTTCCTAACTCTTTATTTCTCTATTTCTAGATCTCTTTTCTCGCCGAATCCAGTTATCTTTTCTCCCTATCTCACAATTTCACTCTCTCTTTTATTTTCCAGTCTTTATTCTTCATTATCTTACACCACAGTAAAAGATAATACAAATTTAAAGCAAAAATGATCAATTAAAGAAAAAGAAAATAAAAAACAGTGGAAGAAACAGAGAGAGAAATAGAATATGGGAGAAAATAAAAAGATTTTTTAAAGACAGAAATTGCAAAAATTAAACAGAAGAAAATGTTTTTTTCAAAAAATCTTCCTCTCCTACTGCTCAAAGATTTTAGAAATTCATTTCACTCTATCTCTGAAAATATCAATTTCTCCATCAAAATCACGATTTCACTCCCGAAATCCCGTTTTATATCTCGAAATCTCGCATCTTCTCTTTGATCACCTCGAAAGAAATCAGCCATATTTCTATACTTAACTGTTTCACATTATATGAATGTCAGTCCCATTTAAAGCCAATTATTTCAAGACTGCTCGACATTCCCTTCAATGATCTGCTTCGTTTGATTTTTTTTTTTTTTTTTTTATTTGTCTCTTGATTCTATTTTCCTCGTTTGTTTCCTTATTTTATTCTTTTTCATTGAACGGACTTTCATCAATGATTCCGTTTACATTCAAGTAACTTCTTTATAATTACTCCCTCATATCTTTCTCTCCATCTGTCAATCAATGGATACGCCTTTTCTGATATGGTGTGAGATGGAGGCAGATCCGTCCCTGGACCCTCATCCGTCCATGGAACTTAAATTTTCGTCTCTGATGTGTGACAGAGACTGCTGCATACCAATCTAGTTGTAGTGTTTGTACAGTCACCATGGATTACGATTCTTTCACAGTATTATTAATTATACACAACACAAACACACGCTCACATACATCTTATTTTTTTGTGAGGGCACGTATTTGAGTTGCTATCCCCATTTATTTAATTTGCTAAATTAATTTTTAAAAAAAGCCGATTGAGAATTCCTAATAAAGAAAAATAAAGAGTTTCTCAATCTAGGCCGGTTGTCATTAATTTTATTGTCTAAGAAAATAAAAAAATAACATAAAACCTCAAACACATGCCATCCTGGGTAAGACGATAAACTACATCCGACAGCAAGTCCTTTGATCAGAAGGTTTTGAGGAGCATGAAACCACCACTTAATTGGTGGTGTTCTCATGAAAGTATAAAAATAAGTTTTAATACCAACAATATATTTTTGGAAATTTTTTACCACCAATACAGTTTTGAAAAAGAATTATTACCAGCAACAAATTTAAAAAATACATATTACCAGCAATATATTTTTGAAAAAATATTGCGAACAATATCTTTTTTGAAAAAAATATATTACCAGCAATAAAATTTTGTCGGCATTAAATCATCAATTGAGGTTGATCTGCCATAAAGCAAAACAAACCAAACCAATAAGACGCGTATGCTCACAAAATATTACGTTTATATTAATAAAGAAATAATGTCGTATAGAAATACCAATATGCATATTTTAAACGATATTTTCAGAGGATACTCATATTTGAATAGACGTTCCATTTATTTATTAAACAGTATATTATTTCTTTTCGTCCACCTACCCTAATATTCGAGAAATCATATTAAAAAAAAATTATGCACCCCATCCAGAATGATTCGAAACTGACAGATAGGGTAGAAATTTGGGGGTGGATGCATGCCTTTACTAAAGGTATTTGGGCGTAAAAACAAAACGTTCCTTTATTGATAGCAAAAACTTTTTGGGAAGAGGAGAAAGTGGCGCTGCAAAGACAATATACGTGGATGTTGGTTGATTTAATGGCATTATATAACAGAGCCAAAGAAGATATTGACTCAGTGAAGAAAGTCCTCATCAGAGAAGTCGCTATGACTGTTGACGAGAATCCTAACATAGATAGATAGATAGATAGATAGATAGATAGATAGATAGATAGATAGATAGATAGATAGATAATGAAAACACGTTCATAGATAGATAGATAGATAGATAGATAGATAGATAATGAACATACGTTCATAGATAGATATTAGGTTGGTTAAAAAATAATGTCGTATTTTAACTTCAAAAACCGACATTATTTTTGCACCAACCTAATATATAGTTAATGGACATATATAAATAAATAGATAGATAGATAGATAACGAACAAGCATAGATAGATAGATAGATAGATATCCATGCATACAAATCATACATATAAAGAAATACACAGAATACAAGAGATACGCAAGTAAGAACAGTACGCGATAGTAATTAATAATAATTAGTAATACTTATACGTTACATAGAAAAATAATAATTCCTCTCTTCCTCCCTCTCATTATATATATATATATATGTGTATGTGTATGTGTGTGCGTGCGCGTGCGTGCGTGTTGCCAATCGCTCGATTATCAATTATTAATTGATACATCGATTTTCTTTAATATTTACCTTGATAATAGTACTAGTTAGGTTTACGGTCTCTCTCTTCCCGATCTTTTGAACAGGAGTAAGAAGGTAATCCATTGATTCCTGTTTAGGATTGGCTATACAGTTCCTTGTAAAATCTTCCCATTTCCCCATTAGACCATTGTATCTTAATGGCATTATCACATTGGTTGGGGTGAATTATTAAAAACAAAAATTGTCATATTTCATTTGTCAGTCACCCTATCTATCTATCTATCTATCTATCTATCTATCTATCTATCTATCTATCTATCCCTGTTAATACTTACATACATACACACACATATATATATATATATATATATATATATATATATATATATATATATATATATATATATATATATATATGTATGTGTGTGACTATTTATCATCTAGTGCATGTACTTAATATGGGTGTTGACCAGGTTAGTGTTCTTTTATGTTCTGTCATAATATTCTATATACTCTTCTATATACTCTCATAGTCTTTTTATAGTCTTCTATAAATCCATAATCTTTTATATACACTTCTAATCTTCTATAAACTCTTCTATATATACTTGTAGTCTTCTATATACTCTTCTGTATTCTCTTCTATTTAGTCTTATAGTCTTCTATATACTGAGTCTTCTATATACTCTTCTATATACCCCTGTAGTGTTCTATATACTCTTCTATATACTCTTCTATTTACTCTTATAGTCTTCTATATACTCTTCTATATACACTTGCAGTCTTCTATATTCTCTTCAATATACTCTTCTATATACTCTTCTATTTACTCTTGTAGTCTTCTATATACTCTTCTATATACTCTTGTAGTCTTCTATATTCTCTTCAATATACTCTTCTATATACTCTTCTATATACTCTTGTAGTCTTCTATATTCTCTTCAATATACTCTTCTATATACTCTTCTATATACGCTTGTAGTTTTCTATATTCTCTTCAATATACTCTTCTATTTACTTTTATACTTTTCTATATACTTTTCTATTTACTCTCCTATTTACTCTTATAGTCTTCTATATACTCAGTCTTCTATATACTCTTATATATACTCTTGTAGTCTTCTATATACTGTTCTATATACTCTTCTATTTACTCTAATACTCTTCTATATACTCTTTTATATACTGTTATAGTCTTATATATATATATATATATATATATATATATATATATATATATATATATATATATATATACACTTTTATAGTCTTCTATATACTCTTATCAGTCAGTTATCGAGTTCCGAGCTATGGTGTCTCGGGAAAGCCAATTTTTGTGTGAAGACACTTCCAAAAGGATGCCATAGGCGTAAGGATAAGGCGATTTTCCTGTCCACTCGGTGACAGTGCTCAGCAAACAACTACATTACCTGAATTTGTAGACAAACTAAACTAAGTTGTACATACGATAGAATACGAAACAGAAACAATTCACCTTTTCTAAATATTATGTTACACCAAATTGACAATAACCTAAAGCTAGGTGTCCCTCGCAATTCAACTAATGAATCTGAGCTCATAAATTCTTATTTTCACCATAACAACAAAATAAAATTCGGAATAATGATCGAATTGTATTTAACAGCAATCAGAATATGTAACCCTCAATATTTATATGAAGAAGATTTTTTTAATCGATTTGACCCTATGCAAGGCAATAAAGCCACTAAGATGCAAAGCTTTACTGGATGTGGAAGAATTAGACATAGGAATATTAATAACTAGTGGTAAAAGAAAAGTTTAATCAGGAGAACTGTAGATAGCGATTGATATTGCATTTAAATTTTTGAAGATTTTGGTTGGAAAGTATGGAGTTGGAAGGGAATTACACAAGGGAGAAGTGCAAGAGAAGAAACTCTTAGCATAGAACTTACGGTTATATCTATCTAGTTCAAATGTAAATTGATGAGATCTCGTCGACTGTCTAGTACTGCGCTAAAATTCGAAAAGTCTAGGTACCACAGCGAAGAACTCATGCGAATAATTACCATGAAAGTATTTATAGAAAAGACACAGGGAGGCAACATTACGCCTGAAGCCGAGCCGCCAGATCAGGACTGATAATATTGATGATTCTTCTTTAATTTTTATCAAGGAGCTCAATCTAAACAGCAAGGTCACTGAACCATATTTGGCAGCAATATTCGATGAATGGACTTATAGATATGTATAATACATCCGGGAGAGAAAAATACATTGAAAACACTTTTAAGCTTTTCCAGTACCCTAATTATTTCGTATTCAACGCGAAACAAAAGGCTTGTAAAATATTTCAAAATAGAAGGGTGGATTATTCGGACAAATCCAACGAATCAAAATATATTATTCTTCCCACGCAACTAAAATTAAAATGTATTTATCTAGGCTTAACATATAATGTGTTACAACCACGTCTAAAACAATAAAAGACTGAATTAATACAAAACAAAATAATCAGGCGATAAAACTTTAAGGAGAAATGTCCTCTATCACCTGTAATAATTAATACAAGTTAGACATAAGAGACACCTCCATGAATTTAAATGAAAGATTATATAAACACAAAATGGATATTTTGCAGAACTACACAATTTATGTATTAGGTGATTGAGTATAAATACATTTTCGATTTTAAAAATACTACTGTAATTAAAAAAGCAAACAACTTAGACGAACGTGTATAGAAACTGCTTTAATTGCTAGAGCATCCACAGTAAATTTGTGTCCAATTTTGTTTTTTTTTTTTTGCTTTTCTTGGCAGATTGTCTATTATCAAAATACGTGATAATTGATAACAGATAATAAGTGGTAAATACGTAAAGAAAAAGAAACTAAATTAAATTAACTGGACTATCTAAGCAAATATGGATTTAAAAAAATAAATTTAAAAGATTAAAAAAAAATCTCTTCTACTTCGTGTTCAAGTTTGCTTGTATCAAGGTCAATATCATTTTAATGCCATGATGGCCGAAAAGACAAAAGACATAAAATTTTTATTTCCATTCTATAATTGATGTTCTTTCCTCCCTAACTATCTATCTATCTATCTATCTATGCCTGTTTCTATATATTTATCTATCTATCTACCTATCTATCTATGCCTGTTTCTATCTATCTATCCATCTATCTATCTATCTATGCCTGTTTCTATCTATCTATCTATCTATGCCTGTTTCTATCTATCTATCTATCTATCTATCTATCTATGCATGTTTCTTTCTATCTATCTATCTATCTATCTATCTATGCATGTTTCTATCTATCTATCTATCTATCTATCTATCTATCTATGCCTGTTTCTATCTATCTATCTCAGTAGGTATATACGGATATATGGATGAAATATATATCTATATCAGTAGGTATATAAGAATATATGAATGGAATGTATATATATATATATATATATATATATATATATATATATATATATATATACATACATATATATATATATATTCCAGTCGAATGCAATATATTCACTTACGCTCTGATACACTTGGGAAAGGTACGAATCTTCTCCTTCTCTCCCCCACCACTAGGTATTGGAAAATAGCGAAACAGACCTTGGATGGCAAGTGGTCTATCGGAGGAAGAAATGCCAACCTACTGCGGGAAAAAAATCTGTCTCGTCAGTCATGTATCGCCTAAGCGCCTATCACGCATGGCACATAACTGACTAATATATATATATATATATATATATATATATATATATATATATATATATATATATATATATATATCAGTTTGCACATATCTATTTACCTATCTCAATCTGCACATATCTATTTGTGCGTTTACTTTTGTTGTTTTTTACATTCTCCATTTCATTTTCATATATGAATATTTGTCTTTCTATTTGTCTATTTCAAATCTATGCCTATGTATGTATGTATATATGTATGTATGTATGTATGTATGTATGTATCTATCTATCTATCTATCTATCTATCTATCTATCTATCTATCTATCTATCTCTACCCGTTCGCCTCTCTCGCCTCATATATTTTGCTTTCTTTTCTGAACGAAAAGACTTTCGCTCATAAAGATTTGTGTGCTTGCCACCCTGGGGCTACTTTCTTTGGGAACGGTCCTCCCATGCACATGCGAAGGGTACGACTTCAAAAGCACGCCGCCCCACAGGTGCATCATATTTCAGACTCGCAGACATATACAACAGGATTCCGACAGAGTTCAGTGGCCGCGTGGGGGGAGAGTGAAAAATCTTTAGCCGCCACTTGGTTAAATTTTATAGGTTTTTCGTGTGCTTTATATGAATGGATAGGGGACGTGATCATTTGCGTGAGTGTATATATATATATATATATATATATATATATATATATATATATATATATATATATATATATATATATGTCCATGTATATATATATGTCCATGTATATAATTAGTGCTTGCCTATAAGGTGTTATAAATACACGCGCTTATAAACACGCACTCACACTCTCACTCACAAATACGTACTCACACACTCACCCTTACGCATATGCACAAAGACATACACACACACTTACACTAATATATATATATATATATATATATATATATATATATATATATATATATATATATGTGTGTGTGTGTGTGTGTGTGTGTGTGTGTGTGTGTGTGTGTGTGTGTGTGTGTGTGTGTGTGCATTAACACATGAATGTAACTTTAGGTCAACCTAGCTTATTCTAGTGCAAAAACAAATAGGGTCAAATAACTGTTATGAAAACCTCAGTTTTTCCAAAATATATTTGTCTTGAAAATGAGCTTTCGATTCTTTCTTTTTTTTTTTTGGTGGTGGTGGTGGGGGGGTAATAATTCACCTCAAGTAAGGCAATAAAGCCACTAAGGCATAAATGTTTAATGAACGGGAAAGAATACAAAGACATTATTCAGGAGATTGGCCGCTAAAGAACTACAATGGGAGGTTGAAGATGCTGCTTAATACTGCATTTATATTTTAAAGATCAAAGTTGACTGGAAAGCAAAAAGCCGCGTACGAAAGGAGAAGCTGTTAGCATAGAACTTACGGTTACGTCTAGCTGTAAAATTCGGAGTTCTGGACTGTTAAGAAAATACCATTGAGTAATTATATATAGATGGTTCTACCGTATGTATTGAGCTCTGACTCGGTGTATATATGGGGACTAGTTAGGGCTTTTATAGAGACATTGTTGTATTATGGCGGATGTAGTAAGAAAGGTAAGTAAGAATGCGTTGTTTTGGTGTTAGGAATATTGTGGTATGTTTGGGTCAGTGTTTGTTGCTAGCTAAGTTTAATATTAAGGCAAAAGAAGACTGTACTTTTCTCCATTTCACTTTCTAGACTTGCGCGACAAACAGCAGAAATAATTATCACTCTGACTCAATTTGCTTTGTAATTGGAAATGGATGTGGTACAATGGATAACGGCTCGAAATGGGAATTCAAAGACACGAGTTCGAATTCTACTCGGCTTTGCTACATTCACTTCGGCCTACATATTTTTGGAAAAAGGTAGGAATCCATTTCCTTCGCCCGCTATGGATTAAATAGTAGGACTTTTTTTTCTCAATAAATGATTTTTTTATCTACCTATATCTCAGAGATCAGGTATTATGATTACTTGCATTATTTACATTATTCGGACTGTTATCCTGATCTCCATTGCAATATGTACAACGTTTCGGCCGTTGTACGCTACAGCCTTATTCAGGTAATTAGAATTTTGAACTGAACCTTTTATTCCGTCCACTGGGATAGATTGTTCTAGTTCCACGTGCCATGCCTCTTCCGGATGACTCAGTTCTGAGTCATATCTTTTCAAGGGCACATTGTCCAGTGTATAAAGACGTTGGTTATATCAAGTAACTAGACCTAAAGAGCTGTGAGTTCAATACCAGGCTACAGCAGTGGTGAACCAAAAACATGGAGAGTTGAGTTAAAGGGAGATAACTGAGATATCCGTTAAAAAGAGACATGGCACGTGGAAGTAGAACAATCTACTATCTAATATAGGTTCCGGCTTTTAATTAATTACAAAACGTTGATAAATATATGATCAATCAAAGTCATTACAAATGTTTAGCTGTGCTTTTTTACCTGGCAATTTTTAAAGAAAATTAACTGAATAAGTAAATACCTGAAAAGCTGAAAAAGTGCATTATTAAGACAGGTAATAGTTCTCCGGATTACTGAAGCATTAGGAGCGGTCCATCTAGCTTTTGTAGTTTGAAAAAAAACTAACCTTATGGACGTCCGTACGTAAAAGGAATCTGGTGTGGAAGCCATATTGTTTTTATGCTGAGAGATTAACGCTAAATCACGGCAACCACGAGATTTGAGAAAATATAAATATGCAGTGCACGAAAGACGGGGAGGGCAGGAAGTTAGTCTACAAACGACCAGATAATACGACAAATACATCATCTACATTTCGTCACTAAGGATTAGCGCCTACTAAGGAATTTAGGCCAGTCTCTCGAATTTAAACTACAGCCTTTACGAACAGCTTAAAATTATCAAGAATGTCTCCAGAAGGTAGTGAAGAAAAGCAAGAAGAAAAAACTAAACACCAATTGCAAGAAGCCTGAATGCATGGCTGTTAGCAAAAGAAACAACCAACAGGCAAATTACAGATTGTCGATAACGAAACCAAACAAGTGCAACAATTTAGATATCTGGGAATTTAAAAAGGACGGAAAGTGCGACACGGAATTTCGGAAGACACATTGGGATTTTCTTTTTAAATCATTTCACCACAAGCAAGGCAATAAAGCCGCTAGGACGCAAGACGTTACTGAGTCTAAGAGAATATACGAAAAACTACTGTTAAAGTGAGAGGACAATAAAAAAAAATTAGAATTAAGAAGACAGAAGATAACGATTGAAGTTACATTTAAATTTTTTAAGATCAAAGTCGACTGCGAAACAAGAAAAAATTTGACTGGGATAGCGAAAGATGCCTTCCAAAAGCTGAGCAAAATATTAAGAAACAGAAAAATATCGTTATAAAAAAAGAAAAGAGTACTGGATTGTAATGTAGTATCAGTCTTACTCTAAAACAGTGAACGCTGGACAATCTCCTGACAGATGAAGAAGAGACTTGAAGCAATAGAAATAGCGTTCTACAGAATGATATATAGACCGAACAAGTGACCAACGTCGAAGTTCTACAGACAATGGCCACAAGATGGATACTTATAAATTTATAACTTTATTTGTATTTGCGATAGAAATAATCTGTAAAAAATGTTATAAAGTTTAATGTACCTAGTTTTAAGTATAACTAAAATAACTAATATGATTTCAGGCATTACTGTAAATCAGTTGGCAAATGTTTACCGTGATTTGCAAAATCGTATTACCCTTTGTATTGCTAATGATGGAGGACATGTGGAAACTTAAATAAAATTTCAATAAAACCTTTAAAAATATAGATTTACTTCTTTCTAATCCTTTTTACAAATGATTTATATCGCAAATACAAATAAAGTTATAAATTTTTTAAAGTCCACACGAACTTTATGGAAACCCTGTATTTTCTCTTGATAAATTAAAATGGAATACAGTAAATATCTCATTTAACACCATGATTCCCATGGACACAAAATGAAGGATCAGTTTTTATTAAATAATAAACAGAGATCCCTAAGTATTCAGTCAGTTATGCGCCATGCAGGATACACAGTTAAGCGAGCATGTACTTTTCGATACATGACTGACGAGGCAGATATTTCCTGCAGTAGGTTGCCATTTCTTTCTGCGGTAGATCAGTTTCCATCCAAGGCTATAGAATCCGGTCTGTTCTGCTATTTACCCATAGCTGGGGGGAGAAGAAGAGTATACCTTTCCCAAGAGTAATAGCACCTAAGTGAATGTAATGGATTCGACTGGAATTCGAACCCGGCTCTCCGATTCCTCGATCCGAGCCGCTATCCATTACTCTGCAAGTATTACTATATGTTAATATAATAACTGCAAAAATATATTGAAGATAGAATTATTTTAGGAAAATCTAGGATAAATGGAAAATCTTTTTTGTGTGAAGCTTTACAAATTCATCAGACTAAAATGATGTTTACGTTGATGAGATTACACCCGCGCATGAAGGAGAGGGGAGGCTGAAATTTAAATTATTGTTTTTTTTTTTGTTGTTTTTTTTAAATGTGTTATCGATATATAGTCTATCCGATTTCATTTAGTTTAAAATTACTTTTTATTTAAACTTTTATCACTTTTGTCATTCAATATACCACAGGGTTATAATAAAAGATCAGCAAAGAAAGATGAACCTGGACGTAAATTTACGGTAGAGGCTCTAGCGATTAAAGCACTTTCTACGCATTTTCGTTTTCGCAAATTGCTTTCTTTTTAAATCAAAATTATAGTCAGACTCATAACAAGGAGCAAATAATGCATTAGGTTTGTTGTTCGCCAAATATCAATTTTGTGTTCATATAAATCTTGGACCGAGATCGAATTCCAGTCGAGTTCATTACATTCACTTACCCATGCGAACGGTATGAATCCATCTGCTCACCACCCATTTATGGATAAGTAGTAGGGTAGACTGGGTTCTATAGCCATGGAGAAGGGAAAACCTCAGAATTCAAACCCCTAACTATGGGTTAAATTGTAGGACAGTCTGGGCTCTGTAGCCATGGTTGGCAAAAAGACTAGTAGAAGGACAACACTGAATTCAAAGCCGGCGCTGGAATCCCTAAGACAGTCTGATGCCATGTTCAATTTCGTTCTGGCAACTCCTACCATGATACTGATGCCAAGCTGTATTGACCTCTACCTTTCACTTGGACCACATCAGTGTAAAGGGAATATGTGCTGTATGATCAACTGCCGATCTCTTATAAAAGAAGCTATGCCCACGCCTGTGCCCTGGAGAGAGTATAAGTCAGTATAAGCAGATCGTTGGTCTCTCGAGGAACTACGGATGCCTTTCAATTCTTGATATATAACACATTTATATATCGAATTCTCAAACCCTCAAACGAATTGGAACACTTGTTAAATTCAAAAATTTAGCAAGTGTTCCAATTATTTTGTCCAGCCCCTGCATCTGCATAGTTTGAAACGGATGACTGAGCGGAGTGGCTTATCCAAACTGAAGGCATTTCTAACTGGGACCAACTGGCAGTGTTATGTGCTGCTTTTAACATAGCGCAAATTTAGCTTTTAACAAAGCGCGAATTTGGCTGTTGTGTATGTGCCTGGTATATCTCTATCAGGCTGGTTGTCAGGGTGAGTATATTCGGTTACGTACAGCTGTAACCCAGCGTCCTCTGATCATGATATTCGGGTTCGAATCACACCATAACCGACTTGTCAGGAGGAGGCAATCCCAGCATGCGGTACCTTAAGAAAGTGCCTGAAAACTATATCACGGGTTGACCCAAGCCTTATGATTGAAACTGGGTAGATTCAACCCTTGGGGGCCGTCGATAGCTGTACTAGCACGACGTTACATGTGATCGAAGATTTGAGAGTGCTGGCCTTGTTCAGGTTGTTGATCAGGCAAGATAATAATCTTCTCTCCCAGAAATCGTAACTATGGTCCGCTCAGCTTACTTACAGTATAAAACACAGCTGGGTGCTGAACAAACACAAAATGTGCCTAAGTAAGTGTCTGAAATAGGGATTATGTAGCTGCCCTGGTAGACAAGTATCTTCGAAGACGAGTGGCTCGCCATTATTATCACTTTGTTGGCGTGGCGTTCTCTTACTGGATAATTGTCATATAAGAAGAAAATGAGTGACTATCCACACCGAGGGTCAAGTGTGACACTCTGGACTTACGAATATGTTTTCCGCTAGGTGTATACATAGCGGTGTCAGGCTACTGACTGAGGTGATTATTGAGTGGAACTATCCAGTCGAATTAGTGTGAATTATTGTGCGTCGATGATTTAGGTTTTGATTTATGACTTACCTGACGTTAACCCGAGCCGCGCTACTAACAAGGTATTCACTGAAATGGTTAGTTATATTTGGTTTGTATGATCACCAAATTTAGGCAATGTTAAACTTGGTCCGTACTTAGATGGGTGACTGCTTGGGAATACCAGCTGATGTAAGGTTGGATGTGCGAGTGGTGTAATATATAATGACTCAGAATTTTTATTCGGAAAGCTGAGTTTCAATTCCTATTGGGTTCTTTGTAATAACTTAGGCGCAGATACCTTTGGAAAAAATATGAATACACTTCTACTCAAATGTGAGTGGCAAACTAAGAAATATATGAAAAAGCTGTCTTAGATAAACGTGGGAAAGTACTGCAACTAAGCCGACCTCCGTATTGCTGGATTTGTAACGATACTGAGAAAGTTGTTGAAGTTCCAGGAAAGTTTGCTATCAATTACTGTCGATCAATAACTTTGAGAAATTTAGTGTTAATCTGCAAACGTGTAAAAGGAGTAAATAAAACAAAGAACAAGAAACAGAAGTTTTTTATTCGATGGAAGAAAAGAATAGGGAGAATTTGATTCGTAAGCAGAGGAAAAACAAGTCCCATTTGTTGAAATAGAAGTAAACGAATTTATTTCGTAGAGAAGAAGAAGAAGAAGAAGAAGAAGAAGAAGAAGAAGGAAAAGGAGAAGAAGAAGAACGAAAATGAGAAGAAGAAAAAGAAGAAGAAGAAGAAGAAGCAAGAGAAGAAGAGAAGAAGAGGAAAAAGAAGTAAAAGAAGAAGAACCAAAAGAAGAAGAAGCAAGAGAAGAAGAAGACAGAAGAAGAAGAAGAAGAAGAAGAAGAAGAAGAAGAAGAACGAAAATGAGAAGAATAAGAAGCAAGAGAAGAAGAACGAAAAGGAGAAGAAGAAGCAAGAGAAGAAGAAGACAAAGAAGAAGAAGAAGAAGAACGAAAATGAGAAGAAGAAGAAGCAAGAGAAGAAGAACTAAAAGAAGAAGAAGCAAGAGAAGAAGAGGAAGAAGAAGTAAAAGAAGAAGAACCAAAAGAAGAAGAAGAAGCAAGAGAAGAAGAAGACAAAAAAGAAGACGAAGAAGAAACAAGAAAAGAAATAGTAGAAGAAATTGCGGAATAATTTGTGCCGATTAACTTATTAGCTATCACATCTCGACCTCTTAATACATCCATCGAAATACTTCCGCGTTTGTAGCAGAGATATTCTCGCGAGAATAGTAAACAGTCATTGCGAACGCTATTATTAACGAGACTTGGCTAAAACAGGGCCACGGTGTTTCACGAAGACCCACTTTTAATCATAAGAAGTAGGAACGGAATAGGATAATTGTTTTGATCAGAATTGGGTTCACTCACCAAATCGTAGCAAGTATCGACAGAATTTTCGTTATTTGCACAAATTCAATATTGAATCTTTTTTCCTTTACAGTGGAAAGGGTCAGGGGTAAGGGCCGCACCCTGACAATTTATCATTCGTTAGACATTGTTTTCATCGGCATCCTCATCTAATGACGACTGATAAAGTGAAAGGAAAGCTGAACATTGATATTGTGACATAATTTTTTTTTTATCCTAAGTTATATGGCCCCGTTGGGAAATCAATTCCACCAGTTTCAAACTTATATAATTACTCCATCAATCCCTTAAAATTTTATCTTTTACGGGGAGGAAGGGTACAAAAATGGAGAAGAGATGATAATTATTAGCGATGGAAGAAAGACAGATATGGTTTAATGACAAGGAATTGAATTAAGAAAAAGAAGGAGAATAAGAAAGAAAAAGAAGGTGAATATGAAAGAAACAGAAGGCGAATAAGAAAGAAAAAGAAGGAAAAGGAGAAAGAAAAAGAAGGTGAATGAGAAAGAAAAAGAAGGAGAATATGAAAGAAACAGAAGGCGAATAAGAAAGAAAAAGAAGGAGAAGCAGAAAGAAAAAGAAGGAGAATAAGAAAGAAAAAGAAGGAGAATAAGAAAGAAAAAGAAGGAGAATAAGAAAGAAAAAGAAGGAGAATAAGATAGAAAAAATTAAAGAGATGATTGGAAGAAAATTAATGAAAAAAGTATTTATTCGAATATTGAGAGGGATCGAAAATAAAGAAAAATTTAGAAGAGAAAGAAAATAAAAGCAGAAGCAGGACGAGAAATACGAAAAAGAGAAGCAGGAAGATAAAAGGGAAAAAAGAAGCAGGATGAGAAAAAAGGGAAAAAAGAAGAAGAACAACAAAAAATGAAGCAGGAAAAGAACAGCGGAAACAAGAGCTATTAAGAGAAAAAATGATAAAAAAGAATTAGGAAGAGGAAATCTGTTAAAATAGGAGCATGAAGAGAAAAACAGATGAACAAGAAACAGGAAGTGAAAAACAGATAAAAAAGAAGCAGATGAAAAAAAACGGATAAAAAAGAAGCAATATGAGAGAAACCGATAAAATGATACAGGAAGCAAAAAAAGGATAAAAATGCAGGTACAAAAAACAGGTAAAAAAGAAACAGGAAAAAAATAAGAAGGAAGAGAAAAACGGAGAAGAAAGAAGCAAGGAAGTAAAAAAAAAAGAAGTAAAAAGAAGTAGGAAGGAGAAAAATAAGAAAAAGAGAAGCAGAAGGAGAAAAAAGAAAAAAAAGAAGTAGGAAGAGAAAAACGGAAAAAAAGAAGCAGCAAGAGAAAAATGAAGAAAATAAGCAAGAAGAGAAAAAATGAGAAGGAAGAGAAAAACGGAAAGAAGAAGCAAGGTGAGACACACGAATAAAAAAGAGACAGCAAGAGAAAAATGAGCAAAAACGAAGCAGGAAGAGAAAAGAAAGAAACAGGATTAAAAAAGCTGAGAAAAATTTAGGTGGAAGAGAATAACAGATAAACCAACAGGAAGAGGAATAGGGGAAAAAAGAAGCCATAAGACAAAAACTGATAAAAAAAATCAGAATTAGAAAGAAAAAAAACGGATAAAAAGAAGCCAAATAAGAGAAACGAATCAAAAAAACATGCATGAAGAGAAAAACGGAAAACAAGAAACAGGATTAGAAAAACGGATAAAAAAATATAGCCAAATGAGAGAAAAGGGATAAAAAAGAAGCCTGATAAGAAAAAACGGGAAAGAAGAAATAGTTAAGGAAAAACTGATATAAAAGAGAAAAAAGAAGAAAAAGAAGCAGAAAGAGAAAAATAGAGTAAAACGAAGCAGTAAGTAAAAGACGGATGAGAAAATTTGAAAAGAAAAATTACTTTAAAAAGTAACAGGAAGAGAAAAACGAACAAAAATGATTTACCATGAGAAAAACCTAAAACAGAAGACTGAAGAGAAAAACGAATAAACAACATGCATGAAGAGAAAATCTGTCAAAAAAAGGAGCAGGAAGGGGAGAATGGTAAAAAAAGATAAAAAGAATCATGAAGAGAAAAATGGATAAAAAGAAGCAGGAAGAAAAAACGAAGGAAAAAGAAGTTGGAATAGAAAAAAACGGATAAAAAAGAATAGAAAAACGGTTTTAAAAAAGTAGGAAGAGAAAAACAGATAAAAAAGAATAACGGCTAGACAAACAAATAAAAAGTAACATGGAGAGAAAAAAGGATAAAAATGCAGTAAGCGAAAAAAGGATAAAAAAGAAGCAAGAACTGAAAAACCAAAGAAAGAAGATGGAAAGGAAAACTGATAAAAAGGAAGCAAGAAAAGAAAACGAAGAAAACGGGAAAATGGAATAAAAAAGAAGCAGTAAGAAAAAATCGAAGAAAAAAGAAGCAGTTTGGCGAAAAACAAACAAAAAAGAGGCAGTTTGAGAAAAAATGAAAAAAGATGGAGGAATTGGAAAACGAATAGGACGGAAATCATGAGAGAAAAACGGATAATAAACTATTAGGTTGATGCAAAAATAATATCGTTTTTTGAAGTATTTTTGAACGTCAAAAAAGGATATTATTTTTGCACCAACGTAATAGAAAGATGTGAAAAACGAAGAATATATGGCAGAATGAGGAAAACAGTAAAAAAGAGGCGTGAAGAGTAAAAACGGATAAAAAAGAAGCAGGAAGAGAAAAACGTTTCAATAAAAAAGAGGAAGAGAAGAACGGTTAAAAAGAAGGATGAAGAGAACCAGCGATAAAAACGAATCAGGATTAACTAAATAAATATAAAGAAGCGTGGAGGGGAAAACGGATAAAAAACATAAATAGTAAAACTGATAAAAAATTAGCAGGAAGAGAAAACGAAGTAAAAGAAACATAAAGTGAAAAACGGATAAAAAAGAAGCAGTTAGAGAAAGACGAAGAAAAAAAGAAGCAGGAAAAGGAAAAAGATGCATGGAGTGGAAAACAGATAAAAAAGAAATCGCGAGAAAAAAAAGAATAAGAAAGAGGAAAGAAGTGGAAAAAAAGGAAGAATTAAGAAGCAAGAAGAGAAAAACGGATAAAAATGAGGGAGGGAAAGAACAACACAAACAAAGAAACAGAAAGGAAAAAACTGATAAATAATAAACCGGAAGGGGAAAACGATGAAAAGAGGAGGAGCAATAGATAAACGAAATAAAGAAACAGAAAGAGAAAAACTGATAAATAATAAACCGGAAGAGTAAAACGAAGAAAAGAGGGGATGAGAAAAACGAAGTAAAAGAAACAGAAAGAGAAAAACTGAATAAATAATAAACCGGAAGAGGAAAGCGAAGAAAAGAGAAGGGGATGAGAAAAACGAAGTAAAAGAAACAGAAAGAGAAAAACTGATAAATAATAAACCACAAGTGGAAAAAGTAAGAAAAGAAAAGGAGGATGAGAAAAACGAAGTAAAAGAAAAAGAAAGAGAAAAACTGAATAAATAATAAACCGGAAGTGTAAAACGAAGAAAAGAGAAGGAAGAAGAGAAAAACGAAATAAAAAAAACAGAAAGAAAAAACTGATAAAAATTATACAGGAAGGAGAAAAAAGAAGAAAAGAGAAGGAGGATGAGAAAAACGAAGTAAAAAAACAGAAAGAGAAAAACTAATAAATAATAAACCGGAAGTGGAAAACGAAGAAAAGAGAAGGAGGACGAGGAAAACGAAGTAAAAGAAACAGAAATAGAAAAACTAATAAATAATAAGCAGGAACTGGAAAACGAAGAAGAGAAAAGAAGGAAGAGAAAGAGAAAAATTGATAAACCGCAAGTGGAAAACGAAAAACGAGAACGAGGATGAGAAAAACGAAGTAAAAGAAACAGAAATACTAATAAATAATAAACCGGAAGTGGAAAATGAAGAAAAGCGAAGATGGAAGAGAAAAACGAAATAAATGAAACAGAAAGAGAAAAACTGATAAATAACAAACTGGAAGGAGAAAACGAAGAAAAGAGAAGGAGGGTGTGAAAAATGAAGTAAAAGAAACAGAAAGAGAAAAACTGATAAATAATAAACCGGAAGGGGAAAACGATGAAAAGTGGAGGAGCAATAGATAAACGAAATAAAGAAACAGAAAGAGAAAAACTGATAAATAATAAACCGGAAGGGGAAAACGATGAAAAGAGGAGGAGCAATAGATAAACGAAATAAAGAAACAGAAAGAGAAAAACTGATAAATAATAAACCGGAAGAGTAAAACGAAGAAAAGAGGGGATGAGAAAAACGAAGTAAAAGAAACAGAAAGAGAAAAACTGAATAAATAATAAACCGGAAGAGGAAAGCGAAGAAAAGAGAAGGGGATGAGAAAAACGAAGTAAAAGAAACAGAAAGAGAAAAACTGATAAATAATAAACCACAAGTGGAAAAAGTAAGAAAAGAAAAGGAGGATGAGAAAAACGAAGTAAAAGAAAAAGAAAGAGAAAAACTGAATAAATAATAAACCGGAAGTGTAAAACGAAGAAAAGAGAAGGAAGAAGAGAAAAACGAAATAAAAAAAACAGAAAGAAAAAACTGATAAAAATTATACAGGAAGGAGAAAAAAGAAGAAAAGAGAAGGAGGATGAGAAAAACGAAGTAAAAAAACAGAAAGAGAAAAACTAATAAATAATAAACCGGAAGTGGAAAACGAAGAAAAGAGAAGGAGGACGAGGAAAACGAAGTAAAAGAAACAGAAATAGAAAAACTAATAAATAATAAGCAGGAACTGGAAAACGAAGAAGAGAAAAGAAGGAAGAGAAAGAGAAAAATTGATAAACCGCAAGTGGAAAACGAAAAACGAGAACGAGGATGAGAAAAACGAAGTAAAAGAAACAGAAATACTAATAAATAATAAACCGGAAGTGGAAAATGAAGAAAAGCGAAGATGGAAGAGAAAAACGAAATAAATGAAACAGAAAGAGAAAAACTGATAAATAACAAACTGGAAGGAGAAAACGAAGAAAAGAGAAGGAGGGTGTGAAAAATGAAGTAAAAGAAACAGAAAGAGAAAAACTGATAAATAATAAACCGGAAGGGGAAAACGATGAAAAGTGGAGGAGCAATAGATAAACGAAATAAAGAAACAGAAAGAGAAAAACTGATAAATAATAAACCGGAAGGGGAAAACGATGAAAAGAGGAGGAGCAATAGATAAACGAAATAAAGAAACAGAAAGAGAAAAACTGATAAATAATAAACCGGAAGAGTAAAACGAAGAAAAGAGGGGATGAGAAAAACGAAGTAAAAGAAACAGAAAGAGAAAAACTGAATAAATAATAAACCGGAAGTGGAAAACGGAAAAAAAGAAGGAAGAAGAGAAAAACGAAATAAAAAAAAACAGAAAGAAAAAACTGATAAATAATAAACCGGAAGTGGAAAACGAAAAAAAGAGAAGGTGGAAGAGAAAAACGAAGTAAAAGAAACAGAAAGGGAAAAACTGATAAATAATAAACCGGAAGAGGAAAACGAAAAAAAGAGGAAGAGAAAAACGATGTAAAAAAAAACAGAAAGAGAAAAACTAATAAATAATAAACCGGAAGTGGAAAATGAAGAAAACTGAAGGAGGATGAGAAAAACGAAATAAAAGAAACAGAAATAGAAAAACTAATAAATAATAAACAAGAACTGGAAAACGAAGAAGAGAAAAGTAGGAAGAGAAAAACAAAGTAAAAGAAAGGGAAAGAGAAAAACTGATAAATGATAAACCGCAAGTGGAAAACGAAAAACGAGAACGAGGATGAGAAAAACGAAGTAAAAGAAACAGAAATACTAATAAATAATAAACCGGAAGTGGAAAATGAAGAAAAGCGAAGATGGAAGAGAAAAACGAAATAAATGAAACAGAAAGAGAAAAACTGATAAATAAAAAACTGGAAGGGGAAAACGAAGAAAAGAGAAGAAGGGTGTGAAAAATGAAGTAAAAGAAACAGAAAGAGAAAAACTGATAAATAATAAACCGGAAACGGGTAAATGATGAAAAGAGAAGGAGATGAGAAAAACGAAGTAAAAGAAACAGAAATAGAAAAACTGATAAATAATAAACCGGAAGAGGAAAACGAAGTAAAGGAAACAGAAAGTGAAAAAACTGATAAATAATAAACCGGAAAGGGGAAAATGATGAAAAGAAGAGGAGCAATAGATAAACGAAATAAAGAAACAGAAAGAGAAAAACTGATAAATAATAAACTGGAAGGGGTAAACGAAGAAAAGGGAAGGAAGATGATAAAACCGAATTAAAAGAAACAGAAAGAGTAAAAAATGATAATTAATAAACCAGAAGTGAAAAACGTAGAAAAGATAAAGAGGGAGAGAAAAACGAAGTAAAAGAAACAGAAATACTAATAAATAATAAACCGGAAGTGGAAAATGAAGAAAAGAGAAGGTGGATGAGAAAAACAAAGTAAAAGAAACAGAAAGAGAAAAACTGATAAATAATAAACCGGAAAGGAACAACGATGATAAGAGGAGGAGCAATAGATAAACGAAATAAAGAAACAGAAACAGAAAAACTGATAAATAATAAGCCGGAAGAGGAAAACGAAGAAAAGAGAAGGGGGAAGAGAAAAACGAAATAAAGAATCAATTGGAGAAACAAAAAAAATGTGAGAGAGAGAGTAAACAAAAAGAAAGAGAAAGAGAAAAACGATGAATAATGAAACATGAAGAGAAAAGACGTTTAAAAAAGGAGGATGAGAGAGGACGGATAAAAATGAAACATGAAGAAGAAACCGATATAAAGGAATCAGGAAGAGAAAAAAGAAGTAGGAAGCATCTACCGCGAGGAAAGATGTATCTCTGTGCCCTCTCTGGAAGTTTTTCTCGTCTGAGTCTCTCCTTCAAATCTATAAATCAGCCATCTGTCCCTGCATGGAATATTGCTGTCATATATGCACTGGTGGTCCCACTGTCCGTCTCAAGGTCCTCGACAAAATCCAGAGACAAATATGCAAGATGATAGGTTCTGATCTTGTATCTAGTTTACAACCGCTATCCCACAGACGCGCCATGGCCTCCCTCTGTCTCTTATACAAATATTTTCACGTCAACTGTTCCGACGACCTACTTTTGCCGGTTCCCGGACTACATGAATTTATGTGAGCTACCAGGCTGGCATCTCGGTCCCACACTTTAACTATCAAACCGGTTAAATGTAACCATCTCAAACAGCTTCTTCTCCTGCACTTCCCGTCTGTGGAACTCCCTTCCTCTTACTTGCCTCCCCGATGATTATTTCTTCAAAAATTCAATCGACATCTGACATCCTGAATTTGTTCCCCGTCCTTCTCTGCATGCTTTTCTCAAACACGCCTCTTTACTCCTGTTCTCAATTCTCTGTAAACCCTTGCTTGCTAGTAGAACTCCCGCATTGCTTGCGGGTGAATTTGCCTTAAAAAAAAAAAGGAAATCAGAAACAAAGAAAGAGGTAGAGAAAAACGAAGAAAAATGAACGGAAAGATTAAAACGAAGAAAATGTATTAGGAAGAGAAAAACGGACAAAGCGAAACATGAGAAGAAAAACGTATAAAATGAAGGCTAATGAAAAAGAAAAAAAAAAGAAAACAAAGAGACCGGAAGGGAAAAACTGATATAAAGAAAGAAAGAAGAGAAGAAAAGGATAAGGAAGAAAAAAATTATAAAACAGAAATAGGAAGAGTAAAACGTAAATAAGCAGTAAGAGAAAAAACGGAGAAAATGAGAGAAAAAAAAGATAAAGAAGAAGTAGAAAGAAAAAACGAGATAAAAACAGCAGGAAGTGAAATAGGGGAAAAAAGAAGCAGGAAGAGAAAAACGGATTCAAAGGAAGCATGAATACAAAAGAGAAAAAAAAGAATCATAAAAAGAAAAAAAGATAAAAACGAATCATAAATATAAAAACGCAAAAAAAAAAGATCAGGAAGAGAAAAACGAAGAAAAAGAAGCAAAAACTGAAAAACGAAAAAAAAAAAAAAAGAAACGGAAAGAGAAAAACGAAAAGAAATGATGTAGGAAAAGAAAAACAACAAAAAAAAGGAGTATGGAAAATGAATAAAAATAAAAAGCAGGAAGTATGAAAAATGAATAAACATAAAAGCAGGAAGAGAAAAAAATGGATAAAAAAGAAGCAAAAATAGGGAAATGAAAAAAAAAAGAAACAGGAAGAGAAAAACGAAAAAATAGAAGCAGGAAGAGAAAAACGAATAAAAAACATAGCAGAACGAGGAAAACAGCAAAAAAGACGCCTGAAGAGTAAAAACGGATAAAAAAAGAAGCAGGAAGAGATAAACGTTTAAATAAGAAACAGCAAGAGAAAAACAGATAAAAAAGAAACAGTAAGAGAAAAACGAAGAAAAAGAAACAGTAAGAGAAAAACGATGAAAAAGAAACAGTAAGAGAAAATACAAGCATGAATTGGAAACTGGATAAAAAAGAAACAGAAAGAGAAAAACGAAGAAAAAGAAACAGTAAGAGAAAATAGAAGCATGAATTAGAAAATGGATAAAAAAGAAACAGGAAGAGAAAAACGAAGGCAAAAGAATCAAGATGAGACAAACGGTTAAAAAGAAGGATGAAAAGAAACAGGGATAAAAAAAGAATCAAGACCAACTAAATAAATAAAAGGAAGTGTGAAAAGAAAAACGAATAATACATGAAGAGTAAAACCGATAAAAAGTTAGCAGGAAGAGAAAAAGAAGTAAAAGAAACATGAAGTGGAAACGGATAAAAAAGAAACAGTAAGAGAAAAATGAAGAAAAAGAAACAGTAAGAGAAAAATGAAGCATGAATTGGAAAATGGATAAAAAAAGAAACAGGAAGAGAAAAACGAAGAAAAAGAAACATGAAGTGAAAAACGGATAAAAAAGAAACAGTAAGAGAAAAACAAAGAAAAAGAAACAGTAAGAGTAAAAAGAAGCATGAATTGGAAAATGGATAAAAAAGAAACATGAAGAGAAAAACGAAGTAAAAGAAAGAGTAATAGAAAAAAGAAGCATGAATTGGAAAATGGATAAAAAAAAACATGAAGAGAAAAACGAAGTAAAAGAAACATGAAGTGAAAAACGGATAAAAAAAGAAACAGTAAGAGAAAAACGAAGAAAAAGAAACAGTAAGAGAAAAAAGAAGCATGAATTGGAAAATGGATAAAAAAAAAAACAGGAAGAGAAAAACGAAGAAATACGAAACAGAAAGAGAAAAACCGAGAAAAAAGAAGGGTGAGTAAAGCCGGACAAAAAATGCCGAAATAGAAAAACGAATAAAAATACGAAGCGGGAAGTGAAAAACGGTTAAAAAAAGATGCAGGACGAGAAAAAAAAAGTCAAATAAAGAGGCATGAAGTGTGCAAGGAAAAATGAGCTTAATAACTCAAAACGAATGATTTGTGGACATTTTTAACCCTTTCACCCCAAGCAAAGCAGGAGAACCACTCGGTCGCAGGAGGTTACGGAGAGGGAAAATGAGAGAAAAAAAGTCGGTATAGGAGAGACTGTGGAAAGTAAAAAAGAACAGGAACCTGAAGATGGCGATTAACGTTGCTTCGTAACTTTTGAAAATTGTTGTGTTATCAAGGAAGCAAGTAAGAGGAAAGAAGTCCCAATGTCGGAAGGTTCGAGAAAAGAAACTTTTAGCGTAGAAGCGGCGGTTACATTTAACTATTTAAACACTAAATGGGTGGGACCTAATTGACAATCTAGTAGCACGCTTAAATTTATGTTGTCGGGTACCAGGGGAAAAAGCTCGTCAGAGCAGTAGCTATGGAAATATTGGTAGAAAAGACAGTTTAAAAGCAGTAATTCGACCTTGCTAACCAGACGCGACCTTCGTATCTAAAATGGGATAGCACATCAGGCAATATGAGGGTCCCGTGTACGATACAGGTTCGATTGCTGTTGGAGGGCGTATATTTTCTTTGTGATTTCTCGGACATTAAGGCCGGTAAATATTGTTAATACTGTTTATTATAAACAGAACATTTGCTTAAATATTTCTGTCTATATAAATAACCTATAACAATAAAATATCAAAATAATTGTCGGGCTTAGTCCCTTTCATATTATATGACGTCATTTGTTTACGTTAAGATACGCTTCGAGCAGATATGGACGTTCGAGAGAAATCATGGTTAAAATCAGGAAATAAACATTGCTAGTCAGACGCTTTCTTCGTAGCAAAATGTAGCATGTCAGGCCAGTTGACGGTTCCGTGTAGGAAACGTTCGTTTCCTCTCGGAGGACGTTTCTGTGAAATTTATCAGAAATTCAGGCCGGTAAATATTGTTAATACTGTTTATTATAAACAGAGCATTTACTTAAATGTTTTTGTCTATAGAAATAACGTATAAGAAATAAATATTCAATTTGTCCCGTATTATACCGCCGTAAGTTTGGACATAAATTTAATTTCACCAAAGCCAGCCTTATAAAAAACATAACACTTTATAGCGAAAATATTATGAAAACATATTTATAGCAACATTACCAACTACTGACACACGTTTATTAAACATTTTTTACATCACATTTTTTACATCACCATTTTTCTACAGATCCATTATTCATGAATTTATCTTATCTCTGCCGAATACATAAAAATTTCAAATTGCAATATATATTTTATATAAGCGATACATTTGCTACTGTTTATATTAATTCATATTTTTCACGAGAACTTTCGAATGTCGATATATACATACTTACATATATATATATATATATATATATATATATATATATATATATATAATATAATATAATATAATATAATATAATTTAAAAGGCTTAAACACTAATGTTCCATGGTTATAATTTATTACATTGGAATCGTAATTACGATTCAATTCATGAGACATACAAGTTCAAAAAGAAATCTTGAATTTCTATGTCTGATGAATCGGATCGTGATTACGATTCCAATGTAATAAATTATAACCATGGAATATTAGTTTTTGAGCCTTTTATATTATATTCTTACTCTGTCCTTTACATTGAGTTCTACCTGGATTCTATACTCTTGGGAATTTATATACATATATATATATATATATATATATATATATATATTCACAACTAATATTATATATATATATATTGACCACTAATATTACATATATATATATATATATATATATATATATATATATATATATATATATATATGTACACGCCCGCGCAAATAATCGTTTTTCCACAAATTAACCTGTCTTGCTTTTCAGATTTTTCCTGTAATCTCTAAATTTTTAATCAAGACGATCTTTTTAATTATCATCTGTTGTCAGGGAATATCTGAAAACAATATCCTTTCTATATTTTATGTTGATATGTGATTTTAGAGAGATATCTTTAATTCAGAAGCGCGCCATATATCACTTAAATTAAATGCTTTAAACGTGGTCAATGTTAAATCCAAGTTACATCATATTCATCTACCCAACGAAATGATTTCTCAATTCCTCATTAGCAATTAATGTTAATTAGCTATTTTTTATTATAAATAAACATGATGGCTAACATAGATTATTTAATTTCTTTAATTGCGTGATAATTTCCTTCGACTTTTAATTTCGTCATTTTCATGAAATAATTGTATCTGTTGTTATCAAAGACAGAAAACAGAAACGTTACAATACGTATTTTTGATCGTCCTTGTTCATCGTATATTTTAACAAATGGCACATCGAGGAGCAAATGTAAATATCAATACACAGTTATCAAAATGTTTAAAGTAGACATATTTAAATGTTATGAAATAACAGGTCATCCCAAAAGTTCTGTCCGAATTTTAACTTTTTGTTAAAATGAACGTAATTTAAAGAGTATTTTATAATGTCTAATGGAGCTGAATATTATTTTTATGTTTAGATGCATTTAAACTGATCAAATTTTATTTCAGAGAACAATAAAATTAAATTTTGTTTGATTAAAACCCTGCTAACATGGAAGTACCCAATTCGTAAATACGCTTTTAAGTAGGCGCACAAGGGGGTCGTCAGTGATGTTTTGACTTGGTACATCAGGGAGTTTCGGGTCTTCCAACATCATACTCCCCATCACCAAGTCGACTCAATCAGGGGAGATCAACCCCTGATTCCCCCTTTTGATTAAACACTAACAGCTACTCTGGCCTTTTTAAAGAATAAGAGGAAGAAAGACCACATGTTCCGCACATCCGATTGGATGTTAGTAACAACCAATCTGCTGTGCGGACTAAGTTTTAAATGGCCCGCGGTTGGGACTGGTTTCTTTTCTTTTTTCGGTGGATTGCAGTTTCGATGGATAACTGAGGAGGTAATCTTAATATTCCTAAATCTTACCCTATTTCCTTGAGTATTTTAAGGTTTAATTATTTGCCGTTTTCATTTTGTACTTTTTCCTTTTTTGACGGGTATACTTGAACTCAACGCTATTATCACATTTTATCGTTAGCCTGTTTCTTAATATAAATAATATATACAAAGGAGGGAAATGTTCGTATAAATAAAAGATAAAATATATTAGACAAATGTCTTACGTTCGAATAAAAAAATATTTTTAAATTATATTTATATATATGTATCGCTAAAAACCGATGACAAACTGATAAAATAAAAATGATATATATACAAACGATATATGGTAATGATCAAGAGGAAAAACTCTATAAATACACTATATACGCGTTATGGTTCCGATTTAAAATATACAAAATGTGAAATGTTCGTCTAAAATAAAAATTACATAAATAAATTAGACAAAAGGTCCAACGTTCGAATAAGGCCTTACGTTCGAATAAAAATTAAATAAATAAATAGACAAAAAGTCTTACGTTCGAATAAAAAAATAAATAAATAAATAAAAATAGACGAAAGGTCTTACGTTCGAATAAAGGAAAAAAGGCTTGCGTTCGAAAAAAAAAATCAAAATTATGAGAATAATGGACAAAAAGTCTTACGAGATTTGTCGCGCCGGAACCGCTAAAAAAGGTAAATAGTAACTTAAAAGGTACGGCGTATAATACGGGTTTAACATAAAAACATATTTACAAATAATACAATTTACAAATTGACGAGATATATTCTTTGGCTGTACTTGTACAATTCAATTCGTGTATTTACTCACATTCGCACGCACAAAAAAAAATAAAAATAAAAAAATTATAAATGCTTTTAAATTAAAATGTTTATAATATTGCCATGTTGCAATTATATTAAAATTATTTACAAAATTTACCCGGCTTGATAATTATTTGTTACATTGATGCCCAAGAGCTATCACGCTTAATCCATAACCATTTTGCTGTCCTTTCTGCTGTATTAGTTATGGTCCGAATCGCCTTTCTTTTGTTAGCACCTACTACGCCAATATCAGTTAGAGCTTTGCATAGGGACCTTGCAACAAAACCCCTTACTCCCACCTCGATTGGCAAACAGCTTGACTTCCACCCATTGTTTTTGCAACTCGCTAATAGTTCGTCATATTTTAACATCTTCCGTTCATGGGCTTCTTCTGCATGCTCTTCCCAAGGCACTGTCAGTTCCCACATTATAACCTTTTTAATATTGTTAGAGTAGAACACTAAATCGGGGCGTAATAATGTTTGCACGATGTGATTAGGGAATTTTAGTCTTTTCCCTAAGTCGACCCTTAATTCCCAGTCTGTTGCCTGTGACAGAATATTTTCTATGTTCTTGTGCTTTTTGGGGGGGTTTCTCACCAGCTATGGAACTCTATGGCTCTTTTATCTGTGTTTAAAGTATTGGTGCTGATGGCCATATTAACTATTTTTGCTATCTCTTTTAATATTTCATCATGCATCCATCTATACCGGCCTTCCGTTAGTGCTGTCTTACAGCTACTTAGAATATGTTTTAGGCTTCCTGGACGCGAACACAAGTGGCATAGTGGCGATTCTGTCTGGTACCATCGATGGAGGTTGGTAGGACTTGCAAGGGTGTCGTATACAGATTGAATCAGGAACTTTATGTTGGTATTATTTCTCCATATATCTGACCATTTGATTTTCCTATAAATCATGGATTCCCAATTGGTCCTTGCACCTTGTTGCCTTAGTCCTACCATCTTTGCCACCCTTTTCTCCTCCTCCCCCTTACGTTCTTCTTGTATTAAAAGGTTCTTTTCTTTACCTTTGGCTCTGTCCACCCGAATGGTAGGAAAGAACCCTAGGCCAGCTCGTCCAATAGCTACGGCGCCTAATATGGCCTTTTCGCGTAGTCTTTCTTTAGCGACACGCAATGCGTTCTCTGCTCTCTATTTTCTTCCTGAGTAGAATCATTTGAGGCACATAATGCTTTATGAGTTCAAGAAAGGAAACTCAGCAGCCGACGCGGCTAGAAACATTCACTCAGTTTATGGAGAGGAATGTGTGAATGAAAGAACTTGCAGAAGATGGTTTGCAAATTTCAGAGGTGGAGATTTCACCCTTGAAGATGAAGATCGAACCGGGCGTCCAGTTGAGTTTGATGAAAAGCTTCTTGAAGCAGCCCTTGAAGAAAATCCTGCTTTATCAGTTGAGGAATTGGCAGTGGTTCTCAGTTCAAACCATACAACTATTCATCGTTATCTTCAACAACTGGGAAAAGTTCCTAAACTTGGAAAATGGGTGCCTCATGAATTGTCTGAAAACAACCTCAAATCCCGAGTTAACGTCTGCTCTTCTCTCCATTCTCGCCAACTTCTTTCACCTTTTTTGGATAGAATTGTGACTGGCGACGAAAAAGGGATCTTTTATTGAAATGTTAAGCGTCGTAGACAATGGCTTGGTAAAAGGGAAGGACCCCAGCCACAACCGAGAAGGGAACTTCATGGGAAAAAGGTTCTTCTTTCAATCTGGTGGGATCGCCAAGGAATAATCCACTTTGAATTCTTACCACCTAATGCAACAATTAATACTCAAATATACTGTCAGCAATTAGAGCGTTTGAACCAAACTTTGAGGAAAAAAAGACCTGCTCTAGTGAATCGAAAAGAGGTGATGTTTCATCAGGACAATGCGCGACTCCACACAGCATGAATCACGTCAAAAAAGATCGAACTTGGTTGGGAGAAAATTCCTCATCCACCTTATTCTCCCAATCTTGCTCCTTCAGACTACCATTTGTTTCGTAGCTTACAGAATCATTTGGAAGAAACAGCTTTTGTAACACAGGAAGAGGTTAAAACTGACATTTGTGAGTTCTTCGAATCAAAGCCAAAAGAATTTTACAGTAATGGAATTAGTAAGCTTGTTAATAGATGGAAGGAAGTCATAGATAATCAGGGAAAATACATTGTTGATTGAATCTGTAATTAAATGTAACATTTGGTCACTTGTTTTCTTTATTCAAAATTCGGACAGAACTTATGGGATGACCTGATAAAATGACAGATTTAAAATAATGCACACTCATGCGAAAATACGAACATACTTTATTTCAATGTTTCTATTCAACTATTTGTACGGTTTATATCCATTTCTACTTCCACACATATACTCCCCGAATTACCTGCGCCTTCCTGCGTGTCACACATTTTTTGTAAGAAAATGATGATTGATTTTAAATCATTGTTATAATTTACGGAGAAAAATGACACGTTCCACTATTACTTAATGATCTTGGCAATATCGCCTCCATCTTCTGGATTTTTCCTTCTAAATTTTGGATAGAAGGCATTCCCTAGTTCAAAAATAAATTTAACTTAAACCAAAGAGAAAATATTTCCAATGTCTAGATTGTGCAAAAACAGCTTGATCTGACCTCCTTGATATGAATTTGATGAAATAGTTAATTGAATGAATTGATGAGCAGGTTTCAACATTAATATGACAGTTGATTTGTCGCAACAAATATGCATTTTAAGGCACTGCCCACTAATTGGTGATTTCTTGCTCAACTTGATGTCCATGCTGTCTCATTTTGATCTTGCCGATGTGACCTCTATCTACTATTTTTTCCTTTTAATTTTTGTACAGAAGTCATTCCATTGTTCAAATTTAAAATTATTTTAAATCAATGGGAAAAGATTTTCAATGGGTGAA